>JADDOH010023346.1:0-364832 GCA_016648135.1 Agrypnia vestita
TTTCATATATGAGTTGTAAGAGCCTTTTCCATGCGGCCTGTACAAAGCCATTTTCATTCCCCTAAATCCCCACAGATGTCGCTAATGAGAAAATCTACAATTGATTTTACGGAATTTAGGGAGCAATATCCTTTATTATGTGTAATGAAATTCATCCGAATACTTGCATTACACTAGGATACGCCAGGAAATATTATTTCCAATTTTTGTTAAATTCCTTTTTGACCAGTATTTACAATTCAGAATATTTTGAGTTTGTTCAAATCTTTCAGAACAGTGCTGGATTTATGTCACAGAGACAATAATGTCTCTGTGACATAAATCCAGCACTGTTCTGAAAGATTTGAACAAACTCAAAATATTCTGATAAATATTACTGACTCAAGTATACTAATTATTTCGAAGTATCGTTATTTTTTATAATTCTAACTATTTTTTGTTTTAATTATGTATATTCTATTTGTTTTATATGTTTCTTGAATTTTGTATAGTGTTCTTCAGTTCCAATATTCATTGGTAAGTTATTGAAATATTTGACACCTAGATATGTGTAATGGTGGTGTGTGGCTGTTTTGTTATATTTAGAAATGTTTAAGCATCCTATTATTTGCGCTCTTTGGCTATTTATGAGTATGAGTATTATGAGTTTTGTGGTGTATTTATATTTTTTTGAGTGAATGTTTCTTTATGTATTTGTAAAATTGAAGTGTTTTTGTATAAGCTGTCCAATGTTGGTACATTAATTTCTTTAAAAAGTAAATCTGTAGAGAAGGTTCTATGTTTTTTTAATATTACTTTGATAATTAATTTTTGAGTTGTTTTGAGAGTCTGTAAGTTACTTTTGTAAGAGCCCCCCCAATCTATTATTCCGTATTGTAATGAATAAAATGAACAAATACATTGTTAGTCTGACAAAAAACAAATCTTAAGTTTTTTAAGGTTAATAGGTCGAGGTGGAAGCTATGCGAAAAAAGCGTAACTCTGAATTTATGTAAGTCAGGGTATTACTGTGTAAGGAGGATTTGGTTAGAACCCGCATGCTGGGAACATATCCCGATTTTATAATATTATATATTAATACATTAATACTCATATATATTAACAATACATTTAAAATGTGGCCAGTCATGTTTTTTTGCTTCTGTAAAAACAAATTATTGCCCTTTGTGAGATAGGCATGAAACACTGTTTTGCGAAACTCTTTTTTGTAAAGGTATGGTTTTCAAAATGACAACTTAAACGTATTTGAAAGGGACGTGGGTCGAATGCTCCGTTGCTGGGCTCCGAGGCTTAATGTTTGACTGATGGACGACCTTTCAAAAAACAAAGGTTGATTGGATTGACGCACCGTCGGGTTTCAACGAATCCTACTGAAATAAATTATATTTTCTTAATAAAGTATATCTCTTGTCTCGAGCGAGCGTTTTTTTCTATATTTTAATAAAATAACACAATCATTTCATATAAATCCAAGGGTATGTCAAGTTATTTTTCACTTAGGGGAGGTTACACCGCCCGGGAGCCTAAAATTAAGGTATAAATTGGGTGATGAATTTTCAAATTTTTAAATCGCACTTTTTTAAGTACGTATCAAAGTGTTATTATATTCATCATGTCCGCTCTCATGGAGCTCCTCTGCCGTGACTGATATGCAACATTATCCTGTGCACGTTTGTCAGAGACAGAAAAGATCGTACACTTGTTTAGTTTTTAAATATCTGCGATGTATTTAACTGTAACTGGTTGCGGATATTTTATACGAACCGTATGTTTTTCCGAGATACGATTCTCGACCTTTCGTTGAATTCATATTCACCGTCATCAGGAGGACGACCTTTACCCGCGAAGGTATGTCGAACGACTGTAATAACATACTTAACTCCTTAATCTGCGATATATTTTATTTATAGAACAAATATTTTGATTTTACCCTTTATATAATAAATTATTTTATTATTCCTTGTACATTATTTCGACCTCTGCTTTATCCCTTTTCCATTATCGTTATTCTTCAAAAATGTTTATTTCTCTTTCCCCTTTGTATCTAAATTATATTTAACACGACATACTTCATTCCCAATTTATTATTTATCGCGGACAATATTTATTTCTACTTTCCATTCGGTTAAATTGTAATGCTGCCCATGCACGAGGGTACAGTCGTCAGTTCATACGTCGATTCATTAATAGCGTTCACGTAAAATGAAGTTTTTTATTTTATTTTGTTCGACACCTTATTTACACAATTACACAAAGTATGTTTGAGGCTTCTAAAAAAATGTAGGCAGTGTGGTTTAAAGTGATTTTTAAAATTTTTATTCAAATCATGTCGTAACCCTTTAGTTTCAAAATATCATTTGTTAATGAACCTATCGCACGAAAACTAAATTCGTTGTTACTCGTATTATTAAAATGATCTATATATCTACACCGCGGAAAAAAATATCTAATATATTTCGAAGACTATTTCTATAATTTCTATTATATGTTAACATCCAAGAAAATGGTGATCATACAAAAATTTTAAATCATCGAATACAATATTGTCATAAATAAACGTATTTAACTGTAAATAACGGATATTTTATATGAACCGTATGTTTTTCCGAGAAACGATTCTCGACGTTTCTTAGGAGTTGTATTCAACGTTATCAGGAGAACGATCTGTACTGCGGAGGTATAGGGCGGACTATACGAAACGTCGAGAATCGTTTCTCGGAAAAACATACAGTTCGTATAAAATATCCGTAACCATTTACAGTTAAATATGTCTAAGGACCGTAATAATCACCCTAACTCTTTAATAAATAAACGTATGCATATTGCATATAAAATATTCAAATACTTACATTAAACACATTTCTATAATATGATTAGCATCTTCTGAAAAATAAATAAATTATATTAACAATAACTACCCTTCATACAATGCTCCCGATCTCCCACCACCTAGATAACCCCTCCTCTACTGAATCCACAACCTATGCATCAGACAACTACTCCCACGTACCTCAGTCATAACTCACCTGCAGAAGGAAACTGAAGTTTCCGAAACATGTAGTGTTATTCTCAAATATGAAATAGTAGAAAAAAATTATTTTTTTTCATATTTTTAAGGTGTCATTTTTATCCAAATACTCAAAAATATACTGAATACGTAGGCGTTTACTGCCGTGTAATGTTTCTATCTAAATAATCGAAAAACAAATCATAACATGTAATTAGCAACAAGATTATTTACAAAACTATAAGTCTGAGGATGTCACAATGTCACATTAATTGTTATATAGTTACAATTTAAATATTATTAGTAAGAGGCCACAAACGTTCGGTGGTTCTTGAGACTTCTTCTTCTTCTTCTTTTTCTTGTGCTTGTCCGGTTATCGGACGTTATGTTGGCGATCAGTATATTGCTAGCAGCTGCTCTAGTTGGACCTGAAAGATGTCCTTCGCCTTCCAGGACCTCTACTGCTCGCAATTTCGCCTTGAATGGTGAGATGCGAGATCTGGTACTTCTCCGGATGTCTCCTGATATGGTCAAAATATTGTAATTTCTTTCTGGGTTTTAATTTACTATTCCTTGCATCCGGATCATTACATTGTCACTTTCAAACCTATCAATCTAGTTTATTTTTAGTCATCTGTAGATCCACATCTCAAATGTTTCGAGACGCTTTAGGATTGTTTCAGTGATAGTCTAGGATTCCTTATATATGTGCAGGGAACTCGTATGTTCGTATCTTTCTCATTCGCAAACTTTATGTTTAGGTCACGGCTGCATAATAAAATTTTCATCCGGAAGAATGTAGCTCTGGCTTGCTCTCTACAATTTTTTTATATATATTTTTTATTATTTCTTAAGTTAGTTAACATGACACTCCTGTATATTAACGCTTTACATTCTACAATCTACTAATATTCTATCCATATAACTTACGTATTTTACATTTACATATCCTATAGTGTTATACAATCTATAATATAATCTATTATATGGTACAATCTATAATATGAATGTAAATTAATTAATTAAAAATTAAAACTAATTCGTACAATTTATCTTCCCTTCTACTCCTGTCCCACATTCCCCTTCTTCCTCTCCACTCGCTGTTAAAATAGTTTTAAAAAAATATTTTACTACGTCACACTTGTTCTAATAAATTACCATATTCTAATAAACTATGTTCTAATAAATAAAACTATGTTCTAACAAATTACTATATTCAGTGGAAAATTTTTAATTCGCATAATTTTAAAATCCATTACTTTATATTTATTAATATGTTAATATGCTGTTAATTTTCCCTAAAATAAATAAATAAATATACCATACTATTTTTACAATAATTATAGCATTTGTTTTTAAAATCAGTGATCTTATTTATATTCTTTATGTTTTCCGGCATCTCATCCGTAGATCGTTTTATTTTTTCCTATTTATTACCAAGCCATCTTCTGTTTCGTAAGTGAACGCGGCTCTGTAGAACCTCTTCAAATTTTTTCTGCATAAAGGTTCAAGACTCGGCATGATTTCATCACAAAGTTGCTCGGATAATAGACGCTGACACTTTGTAAAAATGGACCGAAACACGCCCCGTGCACCTCTGTGTGTGGGCCACTCGATGAGCGAACCCCTTTTGAAGGGCGATTGTTCATTTTGTTTTATGAATATTCATAATGCGCCCCCAGAAGCCGGGTCTGGAGGGAAATTTATGCGAGCTTTTAAAGCTAAATGCTCTCGAGGAATTTAGTCGCGTTTACCGAAAAATGATAATGACCAAGAAATCTCTAGACGCTGCGCTGTCTCGAGCGTCGGGCTAATATATACAGACGTCCATTTACAACATTGTAAAATCAAATGAAAATTTATTATCTTATTTTAAAATATCGGGTTTTTAGGAAAATACAGTCAAACCCCGAGTTACGTAAATTTGACTCCCTCGACATTTAAACTTTCAAAGCAATAAACGTTATACGTATGTTTTTGTTGTACTTGCGTATGTTTATTCGTTTGTTTTTTTCATTACATAAAATGATTTTTTAATAAAAACAAACATCATAATACACAAACATAATACAAATAGATAATACACAAAAGTACTTACAATATGCTAATGTTTTCTTAGTAGACAGCTATCAAAGAACCCGATATGTCACATATTTTCATACCCCGACTTATGTGATCTTTCGTTGTTCTTGCTGGTCCCAAAATGGTGATAATTTAATTCCCGGAATGCACCTTTAAAGAATGCACGTGTGGAACTGTGTGATATTGATTATTAGGTATATTTTGTATATTCTTATTTAGATTCTAATTCTTAAAAGAAAAGGAATTCAGAAATGACTAAATCAAACTTAAAAGTCGACATAAGTTTTGACATGCGTAGCGCGGCTTGCAAAGTGAGATACATGAAGGTACCGGAATTCGAAGCCATAGATAGGTAGAAACTCCGACTAAATGATATCACATTCCAAAACACTTCTCTTATTCTAGACTTGTTACCATTAATGACCAAAAAACCCTCCCCACTACTCGATACCATATATTATCCTATATTAATAAATTTTCGAATCAAATTTTAAAACATCTACCGAAAAATATTAGACCTGCATTTTATACAAATAATAAAATAGGAAAATTCCTCGTAAAATCAAAAGATAAAGATAATATATTTAACAATTCAGATATCTATAAACTGTCATTTATATTGGAAAAACCGGTCGAAATTTCAATGTAAGAGTAAAAGAGCATTTGAGAAGTCTGAATAATCATGGTTTTTCTGAATGTTCAAATCATTTATTAGAAAATTATCATGGTTTTGACAAAAATTTAGGACTTTCTATTTTAGGCAAAAATAATTTTGGTCTGAAATTGAATAATTTAGAATCATTGGAAATTAGTAAAGCATGAAATAATAGTAAACAAAATATTATTAATAATCAATTAAATTAAACTAATAGCCCAATCCTAAAAAAATTACAATAATTGTGTTTAATCAAAAACTTCAGCAATAATATTCAAAAATAATTTTTCACATAATTTAGAAAAACTAAAAACTAAAGACATAAAATACCCTGACGATGGAAAGGTTTTTCCGAAACATGTAGGTGTAATTAATAAAATATAAGTAGATTAATACAAATAAGACAATAAAAAATTTTTAAATGTCAATCTACAAAGTTGCACAATCAATTGAAAAAAAAAGTTAGTTATTAATTCCTGATGATGAGGGCTGATCCTCTCGAAACTATATAGTATTGATAAAAAGCTCAAATACTGAGTGTTGTAAAATAATGTTTAAATTAATTGGAATTTCATGCATATTTATACGAATTCATTTATTTACTTTTAAGGGTTTCATTACATCTGGTCGAGTTGTAATTACCATTACTCTATGGTTAAATACTAACGTGTTCTACGTCAGCTGGTTAGCGAGCATTATTATCCCTAGAATAACGCTAAAAGTAATTAATTATCGATTAGATATTTTGTTGTTTACTTATCGTTGCAAAAATTTATTTGTCTCCCTTGTTTTGTTTTTATTTATCTTGCTATTTGGATTGCTAATTTTTTTATTATTCAATTTAACATATGGTACCTACACTTAGTACATCCATAACCTTCGTTTTGGCTCTTATAAACAAAGCACCTTTATAAGAGCCAAAACGAAGGTTATGGATGTACTAACGAAGATAGACCAACTGAAATGGAGATGGACAGGCCATATGCTAAGGAGCACTCAGGAAAAGTGGAGTAAAATTGTTACATGCTGGTACCCCAGAGATGGGAAAAGGAAAAGGGGAAGGACAGCCCAAGAGATGGGAGGATGAACTAAAATTAACATCAGGCCCTTTCTGGAGAAGGGTCGCCAGGGATAGAACTCAATGGAAATTGTTGGAGGAGGCCTTTGCCAAAAGGCACACTGAATATATTCTTTAAACAGGGAAAGCATTTTATCTTACACAAAAATCTAAGTTCAGGATAAAGGGCTAATTGATTGATTGATTGACCTACACATACAAATCTTGCATATTTACACATTAAATTGTCATTTTTTTAAAAGCTTTGTAGTCATGTAGAAGACCTCATCAGTGAAGAGAAGCTCTTGAGTCTGATGAGGGAGCCTCAGTTCTTATTTTGTATATATATAGGTAGATAGATATACGAGTCCTTTAATAATACTGTAATAAAAGGTAATTTGATAATGAAATGTTGAAGTATTTAGAAAAAAGCTACAAGTTCAATTTGGTTTTTAGGAAGGTTTTAATTTGCTCTGAAAGGTTATTGATGCAGCATATCTCGATAGGCAAATTATTGTAGTTGTTAATAGCTTAATTAACAGTTAATTAATAGTTAATTTACAGTTTAATTAACAGTTGATTATTTGTGGGTCGTATAATACTTTAGATCTCATATTCTGTTTCATTGTATACTGCATTTGCGAGTATTTCAGTACCTACTGTGTAGATGTACCATTAACACAGAAAAACACGAAGAAGTTTTCTCCTTGTGATACCTTGTTTGATCTCCCTGCAAACACATAATGAAGGGGATTGTTATCACTGCAGACTTGCATGTCGCATCTTGTTCACGTTCACGTAATACTTGCATAACAAGGCCCCGTTCACAACATAATAATCTATCCGAACAGTGTCTGCCGTGTTTCTGAACCAAGTTTCTTTGTAAGGCAAGAAGACGTGAGTACGCGAACGTGTGCACCATGTTCTTACCAATGATTTTGATTAGCACGGCGCCTAGTTAGGAACATTCTCATACATTGAAAGTTCGATCAGGAGCCGAGAATCAATTACTATTTCAAACAGAGCAAATTATTATCTTCACTTAAGAATTCTATATTTCTTCGTTTCTTAATATAATATTTTCTCTAATCTTTAATGTAAATTAACTCACTTCCACATCTTGTACTACATACATTTAAAAAAATATATTTCATACTACATTTTATCGTACTCTGATGTCTTATTTAAATGTACCTTTATTACCAAATTCACCAAAATTAGAAAGTAACTTAATCATCATCTTCATCCCCTTGACCTAGATGGGTTGGGGGCCCAAAGTCTCCACAAGGTGCTTCCATGTTACCCTGCCTTGTGCTGCTTCCGTTATAATATGTATTAATCAGTCAAGAACTATTCTGTCTTCATACATTTTTTTGTTGTTGCTTCTCTCAGCTTAATCTGGGGCGACCCACCAGACGCCTTCCTTCTGGGGTTGCCAAGAGGATACGTCTTGGCACTCATTCCTCTGGCATTCTTAGCACATGTATAAGCCACCTCATTTGTGATTTCTCTATACGTAGGAATAGGAGTTCCATGCCGAGTGCGTGACTTATGTCGCCACTTCTCACTCTGTCCACCACTTTGACTTCCGCTACCTCCTTAGAAAACTCATCTTGACTGGATCCTTGCAGTCACTCTCTACGTTACGATATATTAGGGTGGGCAAATTTAATGACCATATATTAGGGTGGGCCTGTACACAGATTTGATAGCAGTCATTTTTTTGACACTTAACTCGAATTTTCTTATATACAGAATGTAGAACGCTGGCCGCAGCTCAGATTCTTCTATCTCACTATTTCATTTTTCTGCCTCCCATCGCTAGAAAATTCATTAAAAAATAAATCAAACATCATAACCAGATATATATTTTTGTTTATTACTATTTTCAAACTATGTAAGCTCAACGTCTGTGCTATGGAAATAGGATATATCTTTCTGGTCTCCTGAAATGAAACATGAACCTCCGATTAGTTAATTTATTTAAGTTCTTTATATACATTAATTTATTTGTTCCTCTATATTCCATTATTATTTCAAATATATTTTTTACAGTAGGTCCGGTCCATCTATTTATTTACTCCAATTAAATATTTCATTTATATTTATGCTATATTAAATTAAATTACATTCCTTTAATTATGCAACATTGAAAGCGAACTCTCTATCTGAACACGAGCAGTTATGCTTTCATAGAGAGGCAGCATGCAAAAGATTGATTGATACAACTATTAATATGTTTCTAAAAAAATATTGATCGTATTAAATTTGTATATATCTACTTCTTTTATTTGATTAATTACACCAACATGTTTCAGAAAAACCTTTCCATCGTCAGGGTTTTGTATAACTGTCAAAATATCAGAATGAAATATCTTTTTGTTTCTTGTTTTTTCTAAATTATTTGAAAAATTATTTTTAAATATTATTACTGAAGTTCTTGATTACGCGATTATTGTAAAAAAAATTAGAATTGGGCTAGTAGTTAAATTTAATTGATTATTAATAATATTTTGTTTACTATTACATGCTTTATTAATTTCTAATGATTCAAAAATATTCAATTTCAGACCAAAATTATTTAAGTGTAAAATAGAAAGTCCTAAATTTTTATCAAAACCGTGATCATTTTCTAATAATTTTCTAATATGTTTCACCTATTCCAAATATCACACTGCAATCAACTGAAAATATCCAATAAAAAAAAATAAGAATGTCATTTATGCGCAATGAAATATACCGACAGAATTTCTTGGAGCAGATTGAGACAATCCAAGAACGAAATCATTCTGACAGTCCGTGATTGTGTCTCCATTTACAGATTTATGGAGAAGATATATTATGCCACCGCAGGATTATTTTTTGTATGATTTATAGCAGCGATAAAGAATTATTTTCCACAATTGGGTAAAAAAATATGCCAATTTCTTCAAATAATATTTGCGTATCACATAAATAAAATTGAAATAAAAACTTCATTTTCCATTTCAAAATGACGTCTATAATTGAAGCTCCAAATCACAACACATAATGCATATTTTTTTTAATGGTCCTTATACGTAATTTTTGGGTTTTTATTTACATACATTTTAACAGGGTTATATCGTGGTTGTAGGTCGTGGTAGTGTGATCGGGAAGAAATTTGACTCTAATAACGGAATCTTGACACTTCACCGTTTTATAGAAGATAGGTCAAAATATTGAAGAAAAAACAAGCTTCCATCATACCCTGTCGTGCATCGTTTTCGATACTATTTAACCAATCAAGGACTAATCTGTCTTCATACAATCTATTTTGATATTTATTCCAAATTAGCCTGAGGCGACCCACCGGTCATCTTCCCTTCGTAGTATTTAAGAATACCAGACTCTCGGTGGTCGTTCCTCTGGCATTCGCAAGACATGTAAAAGCCACCTTAATTGAAATGTTTTATGTGTATAATAAGCGGCTCCATTCCGAAGGTCTCCCTTATGCAGATATTTCTATAATAATTATCATATTTTTACTCTAAAAATATTAAAAAGATATACCTACCATTTATTTTTATGTCTTAACTCTGATTATGACGTTATACATCCCAATATGTTTTTAAAATTGTCAAAGTGTATAGCTTATTGCTTTTTGTGCAACAGTGAAGTGGGGTCCACCATAGACCACCAATAGCTCCCATATCGATCCTACTCTTTCGCCATCCATATCGGCATTATCTTAATACTAAAGCGAGTGATGCTGTGGCACGTGTGCGGTGCGGCGGGGTGTCCATACAAAACCATTTCATTGAATCTTGGATGCAAAGGAAATCAATTTATTAAGAAGTACATACATATTAAATATAAATGTATCATAATAATTGATAAGGACACAAAAGTACTAGGTATAAAACAAAAATATAAAGCAATTATAAAAGAAATAAGAATGTACAATAATATGATTGCACTATAAACAACCACGTATCAAGTCACACTAAAAAATGATATATTAGAAAATGTAGACAATAAAAAATACCTAGGTGTAATGATAGATTCAAAACGAACATTTACAAAATATACTGAATATGTTGTGAGGAAAATTGCAAAAAAAAGTCTTTACTTGGAAGAATTAGAAACTCTATAACCAAAAATATAAGTGTATTAATATATAATACTGTGATTCTCCCGCACATTGATTACTGTTCCAGCGTATTACTTATAAGTAACGAAGGAATGCTTAAGACTGCAAGTAGTACAAAACAAAGCAATGCTTGTAGTATTAAAATGTAATAGAAGAACAAAAATAACAAAAATGTCGAATGACCGAAAATTTGAATCGGTAAATCAAAATATAAACTATAATAAATAACTATGAATAGAACACAACGTTGTTTACTTCACACAATGACAGTTTCGATGCTTACTGCATCATCTTCAGTAATATACTAACTTAAGACTAGAAGACATTTTATCTACTACATAGGGGCAGGAGTTGTCGGGAGCGGGGGAGGGGCAGGCGGAAAGTGAAAGTGTTTGCTGGGAGGGGCTAGTATGGTAAGAAGGGGGGATGTAAAATAGATAATGATAGTGGGGTATATAAAATTAACTGTGGGAACTGCCAATCATGCTATATAGGACAAACCGGAAGAAAAATAAAAACGCGAATAGATGAACATTTTAAAGGGATAAAAAATTTCAATATTAATTTAGAGATGGCAGACCATGTGAGATCAGAGGGACATCACTTCAAGTATGATAACGTGGAGGTGTTGCATGTATGCAAAAAAGGAAAGAAATTGGACATCTTGGAAAATATAGAAATTCATCTAAATAATGATAAGGCCTTAAACATACAAACACCACTTATTACATCCCCCCTTCTTACCATACTAGCCCCTCCCAGCAACCACTTTCACTTTCTGCCTGCCCCTCCCCCGCTCCCGACAACTCCCGCCCCTATGTAGTAGATAAAATGTCTTCTAGTCTTAAGTTAGTATATTACTGAAGATGATGCAGTAAGCATCGAAAACTTTTAAATTAATTTATTTAATTAAACTGTCATTGTGTGAAGTAAACAACGTTGTGTTCTATTCATAGTTATTTACAATGAACTTCCACAAAGTTAATCACGAAAATTTCGAAATATTAAACTATAATGTTTTGGTACAAATATTTAAAATCAAATGTGGATTATTGCCCTAATACTTTGATAACAGGATGAAACAAAATGAAATTTTCGTTCGTACAATACAACAGGCGCCGACAGCATAAATACTTCAAAAGAAAAAGAACAACAATTCACAAAAGTGTCTTATGTACAAAGGCCTTAAAATCTTTGATATGCTGCCGAAAACTATACAAAACACATCAAAAATAAAGGAGTTTAAACTGGAGTGCGCGAAGTTTATAATGAAAAACTTTAAATACCTGTAGATTATGAAATACATTAAGTTTTAATGTAAATCATGCATTAGCACATACAACATATATATGTAAGGAACTAAATAAACAATCAAAATAACATAAAGACAACTTTAATAATATGCAAATACACTCGCAATTGTAAAGAGCTTTTTGTGCAACAGTAGTAGTCGACTCTACATACTGACCACTCTCGACCACCACCGACTCTACGACTGACCATGCTACATACTGTCTCTAGCCTTGGCTGCTAGTACCTACTACGGACGTAGAGTTATTTCAGCCGCTACTGGCTTCAGAGTTTATTGTGTGAGTTTTGTATTAGACTTTAACATCAGTCGTACTTATTTTGTTCGTCACGGAACCCTTCTGTTTTGTAATCTCAGTTGCTTTGTGAGAATCTTTTTGAGCGTCTAGCTTTTGCCTTCTTTTGTCGTGTACTTTTTTCAATTTTTAACGTCAGCTTCACGTTATGTTCCACCTACTTCAGACAAAGAGTCGTAAATTTTAGCCCAACCAACGAGACACGAGACAGACACAATAGCGTTAAATAATTAAAAAATTTAATATTTTACAAAAACTTGTATAATAATTTTACATTAAAGGATAAATTTTGACGTTTAAGGCTTTCGTTTTTTGTTACCCGTCCTTCAGTGAAATATAAAAGGTATTTATTATTATTAGAGACTTTTGAGTAATGTTTTAAATTCTGCAAAGAATTTCTTTGTTACTTCGAAGCAAGTCAGGATCTCGGTGCTTAAAGTAATCTAATAAATTAACTTTCCTTACAATTTAAGGAGGAACTTTTTTGAAGTTCGTAAAAATTCATCAGAAAGTTAAGTAAATTGGAGGTATTTAAGGGATTTATAATTTCCTCCGCCGATATATAATGTAATGAATTCAGCAGTGGCGTGCCCTAGACATGGACTTAGGTTAGGCTGCTGATATCGATGTGTCTATATTGTCACTTAAAGTTGTTTTCATTTAAAAAAATGTACTTTTTCAGGAGCAATTTAATTCTTAAGTAGAGTTATTAAGAAAAAGGATAGTAGATTAGAAATTTTAGAACGCATGCACGTTTGCGCTGTTTTGCAACACGTCTGTTCAAGTAAAGACGTGTATTCAGAACACCGCGCGGCGCGAGTGGCATGAGTTTGCGTTTAGTCGGTATACGTTTGAGACAGATATAGCGATAAATTTGCTAAAAACATGCAAAGCTTTACTTGTTATTTCCAATTTTTACTGCCAGATAGTTCAAATTACCACACTTTTAGTAATTTGCCTGTGAATCTACCTATGTAATATATAATACATCTGACAACTGCCCGACAGCCGATTGCCCGATAAGCTCACTGCCTGACGAGTCAACTTCACGGCAGCCGATTACCTTTTTGATTATAATAATAATTTAAATTATAATAATTGCATTTGCATACGTTTACGAAGACGTGTTCAGGTTCTTTTACTAATAAATTTAAGTTTAAAACACAATATGATTTTTTCTCCTAGTGGGTTACTTAAGAATTTAAGAATATTTTTTTTTTATTTTCGCAAGTTTCATTGTAACTATTGTTGAAACAACTGGTTATAAATTTAAATTGTATTTTAAAAAAAACTTATGAAAAATGAATTTTATAATATGAAATATCCTTAGGTAACCCACTAAAAAAAACTTTCAAAAAATGTTTTCATTAGATAAGGATGATGATTTTAACGAAACAAGAATTTATGCATATTTTTGCAAAAAAATTGGCTTGTCGGGCAATCGGCATGTCAGGCAGTTGACTATCGGCCAAACGGCTCTCGGGAAGTTGACCAAAACCCGCCAACTAATATGTAACTTATGTAACTTTAAGGTCTACCGCAGAAATTATAGTTACGTCTAGCATTTTTAATTATAAACAAGTTAACGCCGCTGGAATTTAGATAGGTTGGTGTGTCTAAGTAATTCTTGGCACTAAGGATAAATTCATCCTCGCCTGTCTCACCAAGTGTAATTAATTAAATGTACATACATACCTATTGTGAATCGTTTTCCTAGAACATTGTATTGTTTACATGTTGTATGTCAGGAGTGTCGGGAGTAAGAGGTAAGGTTTAAATTCACTTAAAATGCAATTAGCAAGTAGAGGTGAATTATTTTATGACAGATATTAAGTTACCAAATTTCTACACAAGATTAACGATCGTTTTCCTAAACGAAGTACGACACTGACTCACACTTATACACTTTTTATTAGGTTGATGCACGGTTAGTTAGTTACCCGACGGTTTTTAAAAAGTTATTTTTATTTATTTGAAGACTCCTTGGGAAAAACAATGAATGTCAATAAATGTTTATTTAAAGAAAAACAGTTTTTTATAGTTTCAAAGTCCATATTTCTTTCACTAATGCTCTTTTTATATAAATATTGAATCAACTTATTACTATATATATAAACATATTCTATGTATGTACGTATATTAAATGTATGTAGGTACTGTCAAATTGACATCGATGTTTTTTGACGTTCGGTGGGCGGTTATTCCTGTTTCTTGCGTTGGATAAAAAGATATAAATTTAACTATTACAGCGGACCACGACGGTTTTACCCGATTCTGATTTTTTCTATAAAATAATACCCCAAAAAGTCAACAGATGGCATTAAAAGGTCAGTTTCACAAAAAAGTGACATTCATTGGTTTTTCCGAAGAGTCTTCATTTATTTATTCGGAAACAAAACTGACACAAGTTAATGATATGTATGAATAAGAGCATGAGTTATCAGAATCGAACATGTTAATCTGTGTCCTAACATATTTAAAATAGGAACGAATTTGATAAAAAAGTCGAGCTTCATTTTTCTCCCATATCATATACAGTCCACGCAGTATCATTTCCATTTAGTCCCCTTTCCTGTTTACCGTCAAATTAACCCCCATCTGCTTGATCCCTGCGACTCGCGTCTAGACCGATATAAAAGGACAGGAAGTTGTAATGGTAATTAAAATTCTGATGATTTTCGTACATAATATTTCGTATATATACTAGCGAAGGGAAAACTACATTTCAAAATGAAGACTACAACACATACACGTTCACCAGGTTGAAGACTACTATACTCATTTGTAGTGAACTAATTGTAGTACTATAAAATTTCAGGATTAATGAAATGAACTATTGCAGTAGGTACTACGAAATTGTTGTACTAATGAAGTGAACTAATTGTAATACTACAAAATTGTAATGGCCTATAATAGGTGCTTCTTGAAAAGTGTGCTTGCTGCTAGAAAATTTTCAAAACCATGGGGGGGGGGGGGTTGTTTCAGTACTATTTGAAGTATGTACTTTCAATAACTTTGTACTGTATGTACTTTGTAGTGTGCACTTTAAAATGAAATGTACTTTCAAATAACTTTGAAGTGTGTGTAGTTTGTAGTGTGCACTACACTTCAAAAGGTGTAAAGTGTACACTCCAAAGTAATGTAGTACTACATTGTAGCAGTTAGTTCAGAGCGGACTCATCACCAATATATATCCGTATTCGATAACTACTCTGCAGTCGATGCCATTTTTTTGTTGAGGGTGTGTATAACAATACTGATGACAAGGACGATACTTTTCTCGAAACTACTGTAAAGGGCAGTACAGAGATACGCCGAGCTGTCATTAATTATCTATTGTATTTTTAAACAGAGTACAAGTGTCAATCAACTAATGCATGCCTACCTTTATGCATAACGACGCGTATATACGGATGTAAGCTTTATCTCACGTCTCGCAGATATAAAAGTCAATAGGAACCAAGTGTGTCATTTTATGAGCTCATTTCATGTTTTTTTTCGAATGTCTCACCCATGTTCACTCGCCATAAGACTAGACGAATCTGTATGTAAAAAACATTTTATTCGTGATTTATTCAACTTATTCACAGCTATGACTTCAGATGAGGCGGCTCTGGAGAAGTGTCCGCACCTAAACTGAGATAAACCCTGCAAATAGTTTCTGCGTCCTTTCTTCTCTGCTCAGTAAAATGTCAAGAGGCTTTTTTTATTACAATTTTCATACATCCTAGACACGCTTGTCGCTTCTTTACTCCTCAGAAATTCCTTTTAAGTATTTTTTTATTCAGAATAGTATGCCCAAATTTTTTAAGAACACAATACTGGATTTTATCCCCAGGGGACATCATTAATCAAGATATTGTTACGTGGCGTGGCACGCTCGAAAATGAAATGGCACAACTCGTAAAATAAATCTTTTATTATCGCTTGTACATTATCTCAGACATTTTACAATCGCTCGCAACGCAATACTCCCATATTTTTTAATTCAAACACAAAAGATCATCTCTCTTTTGTTTTTCTACTCGGGTAATGTTTTATTACTCTAATTAGGTATATTATTCTTGTTTTGAAAAGTTTAAGTACCTTCTATATTATTAATAATTATAATAATTGATTTTTTTCAATTGATTGAGCAACATTGTAGATTGACATTTAAAAAAAATATTGATTATCTACTTTTATATGAATGTCTACTTTTATATGAGTAATTCCACCAACATGTTTCAGAAATTACCATTTCATCATCAGGGTGTTGTATAAATGTCAAAATATCAGAATGAAATGTCTTTTATTACAGTTATACAACACCCTAATGTTGGAATGGTAATTTCTGAAACATGTTGGTGGAATTACTCATATAAAAGTATATACAGGGTTATTTGTAAAACATTAATAACCTCGCAGGGCTATATTCCTGCCTTGATTATGAGTCGAAAATGTTCAAGCTATTACGACCAAATATCAATAGTTTAGGAGATATGCGACATAAAAGTTTGCATTTTTTTTTCAATATTTCTGACTTACTTTTTATAAAACATTTGACTATCATTGCAGTAACTTATATCGAATATGAAAAATTCATTCTCTTTAATACAAGTCAAATAAAAAAATAAAAACCTTCGAATTCCAATTAGAAAACATTCCAATTGGAAAATTTTCAGTTTATATCATTGCATTGAAACGAATTAATTTTTCGTAATTGATATAAGTTACTGCAATGATAGTCCAACGTTTTACAAAAAATAAGCCCAAAATATTGAAAAAAATGCAAACTTTGATGTCGCATATCTCCATAACTATTGATATTAGGTCACGATAGCTTGAACATTTTCGACTCATATCAAGGCAGGAATATAATATTGCGAGGTTATTAAAGTTTTTCAAATAACCCTGCATATATATATATATATATTTTTTATTATTATTATTATTTTTTTTAATTATAATAGTTGTAGTGCGATTACCATGCTTACTCTATTGTGCACAAAATCTCTTTGTTCGCGACCGAGAGCCTCCGGGTAGAAAGAGGTTGTGGGGTGGTAGCGCGACTTTAGAGGCAAACGATGCGGTACCCATCACTTCGGCGTAGCCCCGAGTCGTAGAGCCGGCGTAGCAGGGCATGTAGACGACGGATTATTATATTGAAACACAGTTTTAGACAGGTACGGATTGAAGCAATATACCAATCCGATATAACCTCCGCAATCATGCTCCAGTTCTCTGTTCAGTTGGGTTGCGATTATCACATGGAAGAATTCAACTTATTTTAAATAACTCTCGAACGCCCTATGGTGCCATGTATTTATTTTTATTTTTTGTTTACAGGTTATCTTATCTTTATTTTATTTATTTATTTTATTTTATTTTTTAATTTAAAGACTATCGACAGGTCAGAATGACTCTATTGGATAGTTATTTATGACAAGGTGATTAGTACAGTTGCAATTTACGATAATACATTAAAATAAAACATTAATACATTATACAATATAAGGATAGTACAATAAGTGATTACAAGATGAACGAAGTTCATATTCTCCGCACGACATAATAGGCATGTAGGCTCCCAGGTCAACTAAGTCAAAAAATGTGTACCCGCGCTTTGTGGCTATAAAATTTTTGTTTAGGTTGATTTCCGAAGAATCCGTCTTACACACTCAAACTATTTTCGGTCAGGAGCGATATAATTTCTCTCTTAAACTGAGGTTGTGTCATGTGAAATATGTCGATGTTGGGGTTACATGATGTGACCTCGATGTACTGGTTTAGCATTCTAGGTAGAGGAGAGAAATAACCTATGTTGGTGTTGTAGACCTTTGTGTGGAATAGTGTTTGGGATCTTAAATCCATTGTTAATTATGTACAGGTCAGTTTATTGGTCATGGCACTTCAAAGGTGTATTGTATACTAATACACGTCAGTATGTATGAAACAAGAAAGTATATGACCGCTTCACGCTAGAGTAATGCAACAGTGCACTTGCGTCAGTTAACATATCTTATTGTTTATGTAAATCGCGCGTAGTGTGTTTTTGTTTAAAATGAAAGTCAATTCAACATTTTAAGCTCGTTCTCGTCTCATCTAGAGGAAGAAGATTGCGGCGTACTTCTTGTTACCTCCTATATAGTATATAGTCAATAATCATCATCATCGTTCTTGGCACTACAACCCTTGGTGGGTCTTGGCCTCCTCAATAATTTTCCTCCGCTCATCTCGGTCTAGTGCCAGCTCTCTCCAGTTTCGAAGCTCTAAAGCAGAGATATCTTTGAGGACGTTGTCACTCCATATTAATTTTGGCATATATATATAATACAGTCAATAATATTGTTCCCATTTACCATCAATCTTTCTTACTTTATTCTCATATTTTTCAACCCCATTCCTGCTTGGTTCCGGCGACTTTGGTCGGGATCACCTTGCAAGCATAAATTTTTCTTCTGCTTTTTACATGAAATGTAAGAGAGTATTTTATTAATATTCGCTCTCAATTCACGGCGTCGGGAGATCCACTGAGAATTGGAATCTGTCGGAGGAGTAGGCATGTAGGTGGCAGGAGGGGGGAGGGGGGGGGCTTGTATCGGGAGGCTGTTGGCACTCGGACGACCCAGGATGAATAAAAACAGGACTTTTCTATGACGGAGTTCGATTGTTTTATACAAAATAACAAGCCCTCGTTTTAAAGAAGGCACAGAAAATAATTATCAATACTAAATTGATTTCCATTCCGATCGCTGAACCATGCATTAAGTTTTAAGACACCAAATCATTTGAAGATTGTAATTAAAAATCGTGTAATAAAGTCTGAAAACCCAAAGAATGGTCACGTCTTCATGACCCATGTCCAAAGTCAAAGTTTTATTTGTGGGGGAGCAGCTAATATGGAATATTTCATTTAATTTAGACAAGTAGTCATTATCAGTGCACTATAATAATATGCAAACGGTCAAAAAATGGTGAAATCTATGATGTACAGTGCAATGCAGACCTTTATTGAAATGCCAGAGGAAATAAGAAAGTTCAATAAATGTCTAAATTTAAAATAAAACTTTTAAAATATTTGTTATGTAAATTTTAATGGGGGAGTAAAATGTGAAACTTTGTGGAAAGTGCTTCTAGTACCGGGTGCACCAAACATCTTGTTTATCTCCATTTCCAACTCTGTGAGCATAACACTGCATCGGTGATAATTTATGACACAGTTTGAGTATCTTCTATGTATATCAACGCGGAGTACACCAAGCATGCATTCTATCACCATCAATATTTAATATCTACGCGAATATTTTTATCTCGCGAGAATAGTTTTGTAACACTAGTTACAATAGATATTTTTAATGTTCGAAAAATAATTTCTAATATTTGTTTCACCTTGTATAAAACTGCTTTGACGACATAGGTACATTTTTTTTAATGACCGTGCCGTTAACAGATCGATATTGATCTTGATAGATAGTCCTAGTGTGACATTAGAGTACAAAATTCATTTTATACCAATGAAAATGGAGATGACAACATTTACTTTTTATGATAAATAAATTAGAAATAATGTTCATAACTCAATTAAGAGTGTCGTAAAACAAACAATTTAATTGACAATGAAGAAGGTTCCCTTTTTTCAATTAATGAAAATGAAAATTTGAGTATAATTGAACAAAAGTCTGAGAGTAAAATTAAGAATTTTAAAGTTTTAGAATTTTAAATTTTCGTTTTGCATAAATAATTTTGTTCCGTCCGGTGGAGTCGCGTGACGTCATCTCTCGTACCCGGTGTACACATAGCCACCTTGAGTAGTACATCGCGGCTCATGCTCGTGCCCCGGCTGTGCGGACGCGTGACGTCACAGGCGAGTTACAAGTGTTCCGCGCTAAAAGCCACTTAAATATTATTTTTCTCTGTTATTTATTGACAGATTTTAATTTTAATTTTTTACTGGTTTATTACTTTTGATCAATATTTTAATTCCATTAAGTCAAATATAGTATTATCAACATCATGAACCTTCTCTAACCCAAGTGTTGTAAATGAACAACTTACCCGAGGTACGATATACATCACGCAAGTGTAGAGTGCGTAGACAGTTAACTAAGTCTATTAATATTTCGTTTTTGAACTGAACCTGAGTCATGAATATATATGTATTTTGGTTCCCGTTTTTAAATGAAATTTCGTTATAGTGATTGATCACTCTATTATTGGTATATAAAACTTGTGTGAAATAGGCTCGGATATCTCATATAAGATCGTATTCAATATTTTCGCCCATTGATTTGATGGGCTATTTTCCTTAAGAATTTGCAAAACAGTATATTCATTCATGATTTTGTCACCATTATCACTCAATTCATTAATTAATTTAAAGCTCTCTCATAAAGAAGTGATATTGTTTGTTGTACTTATGTCGTCGGACAGAGTTTCCGTGGTTCTTTGAAGTGAAAATTTTGTTCTTAGACCTTTGTCGTGTGGATGTTTTGTGACATGTGTCATTTGTCGTACTACTAAATGTCCGTGAACCTTATATCCTTGGACCATATTATGCCTGTGGACCTATTGTTTTTGGACCAAATATCCTAGAATCTTTTGTCGGTGGATCAAATATCCGTGGACCTTTTGTCATTGCACCAAATGTCCGTGGATTTTTTGTCCTTGGGTCAAATGTGCGTGGAGTTTTTGTCTTTGGGCCAAATGTCCGAGGTCCTTCTGTCGTGGTATCTCTACGGGTTGGCCAAGTTGTTCGATACAGTCGGTGATCATAGTTGCTGATTTAATTACTCTTGTTCCGTCGCGTCTCGTCGCGCTGCTCAAATTGGTTTTGGGAATTCCTCGCTACAATTTCTGTAATCCGCGAGTGCGCGAGCGAACGGAATATATATTACATCGCTGCACAGACAATAATAATTATTTCCAGTCGCGGGTTTACGGTGTCGCGTAATAGATTGCAGAGGGGAAATTTTATTTTACGTCTGGCAACACCCATTCGTTTCGCGCCGGATTTTATTTCTCCTTTTCTCGGCTGACATTTCCCTTTAAACAATGGAGCTTCGTTCTGAAATTTTCCGCGATGGCCGCCGAACGCTTGCTTTCTTTGTTGGTAGTACGTACGTACGAATCCTCGCGCCGTATTACCACAGGGGTAGGCAGAAAGGTCCTAACTCGCAACATTTCCTTTCTTCCACAACGAAGTTCGTATTTTTATTTACCACCCCACGAACAAACGGGGTGTCTTGTAGCAAATTTTCGGAGGAGTCTTATTTATTAAATTTTTAATAGAAAATATTCGTTACGCTTTGGTGAAATTTCAAATTAGTGAAAATATTGTCAACCTGGCGACGTATGAGTAGGGCCGATATGGGAGCTTTCGCTCATATAAAACGGTCCTGGAAATGCGGTGGGTGTCCATTCACTGTCCTGGAATGGAGATCGAACCACCGACCACTGAATCACTAAGCAAGGGTCATAACCACTACACTAATCAAGCTACTCAACATGTACAATGTGTTTCTGTGACCATATAATAAATTATTATTTTAATTAATAACATAACCAAAAAAATGGGAGGAAAAAATCTACAAAGATTTTTCTGTAAAAATATCACTTTAATTCGACTAAAGATGAGGGAGATAAATTTAACAGATAATAAATATAAACGAACTTTTTTATTATACGCTTTTTTTTCTTGTAGTATATAATTTGATCCTTTCTTTTACATTTTTTTTTAAAATATTTTTTTCCTTTTGTATTAACTCTTTTCTTATATTATATAATTTGATTCAACCAAGAATAATAAATCGTTGATTATTACTAACCCCAGAACATGTTTCGCCTAGTGGGGCATTTAAGCTTATCGTAAAAAGTGCAATTGCGATAATATAGAAATAAATAAATAAAATGATTAAATTTGTTAAATTATGTACGTTACGGCACAACAAATAATGATCCTCGTTTAAATACTTTTGTTTTGCGGTTCTGTAATTCCACAAATGTGAATATTAATTTATGTTATCGTTATACGCAATATGGCGGCCGCTTCATTAGGCTTTCTCCGTTCCAAGCGCGCGGAAAGTTTGAGAATTAATCACACCGGCTTCTCGGAGAAGCGGCTGGAGGAAGCTCCCTGGGTTTACTGCTCCCGAAGCAGCGCCCGCTTCGGGAACAATGCTAATGAATTATGGTGTCAAATCCTTCGCAAAATCTTCGATAGCTGCTTCGTGACTCACGGTTTCTGTGGCGTGTACTCTCAGGGGCGTGTACTCCGGACAATAAAAAAGCTTATATTGTATTAAAGAACACTTTCTTATTGCGAAGTCGCAAATTTCAGAACATGATTCTTTGAATTTTTTAAAACCAAATTTATTAGTCAATTAGACAGAAAATACAAAAAAGTCAAATCGACGAAAAAATCTTTGGCTGCTACCGTGACTCGAACCACGGATCTCCCATCCATCCGGGAAAGGTGCGTTACCAATATGCAACAGCGGCCTCGTACATTTCCGTCATTATTTGCATATATATATATATATATATATATAGGATATATATATATATATATACTTTATTTTTTTTTAATTAAATTTATTTGGTAAATGTACAAACTTAAGAGTGTATTCAATATAGTATAATTAATACACATTTATATTACAAGCTTACCCACTTTTAAATGAGAATTTATTCTCGTGTTTAAAAGTGGGGGCACTTGTCATATATATTTTTTATTTATTTTTATTTATTTAATGATCATGGAAGACCAACAGCACAACAAAGAAGCATAGAAAACACTGATACAATATAGATGGCCATTTACAGGTCTCCACATTTAGACACATTAGATATGTATATATCTATTATTGATGAAATCGTTAGTGTTAGACATTAGATTGATTAAACTAGTTAGTTGATTCGATTGTAGTCTGGAGTGAGGTCGCGGGTTCGAACCTCACTCTAGACTAGCAAGTTAGTCCTATTTTCATAGCACGAATGTTTAGCTTAGTTTGAAAATAGTAAGAATATTGATGTGACATGTATTCCGTATCCTGTATATCTATTTAAAAAAAATAAACATAGTTATTTTTGTCAAACTGTAGTTTCGAGAGAAGCAATCCCTCTCATAATCAGGTATTATTAATATCTAACCTAAATATAGAATTTTGTCAAACTATTCAACCAAGGCAGCGGGTCGCGTAGTGGGGAGGATATTTTTGGTCATTAGAGGGAACAAATTTAGGATCGGAGACGTGTTAGATGTGTGGTATGCATTATGTATATCCATATACAATGCATATATTCGTGTACTTTCTAAGAGTTTTCTCAGAATTTAAATTATTTAACCATTTCAATTGTTTATTGTTTCATTTTTTCTTTATCAATCCTTTATGTGGAACCGAGTTCAGTACCTAGTTTCAATTTACGACTGTCTAAAAAATGGTTGTAATCAATTATGTTCGTGAATTTCCAACCCTTTTATATCAAATTATTTGGTGAAAATTTCAAAAGTTTATAGTGTTACAATATTTTTTAATTATTAAAATTGCGGCCCAATTTCTTTCCTATTTTTGAAATTAGTGCACTCAACTATACCGGGAAACACACTATTGCTAAAATCTGAGCGTATAACATATTCCGCAATTACGCCGTACGTGCTTAGTGCACACCACTGCTGGATCTTTATAAAGTATTGCAATAATTATGATTCTCCTTCTCGAATAGCTTCACGGATGACGGAAGATTGATGATCTGACGTTACTTATCACCTACCCTTCCGTGTGGAATGTTCACGCCATCACTCATACCTCTTATCTATATTGGGTTCTGGTATATATGTATATTGGAATCTTACGTTTATCTTATAATTGAATATTGCTGGATGTACAGTGGAATCATAACAATGTTCAAATATCGCGTCTTTAATCAAACTTCAAAGTTTCAACAGATTCTAGTTTGGTTTGGATTTCAATAATGTATCGATGTAAGTCCTAGTTTAAATAATAGGGTAAGCCTGTCTAAATTAGATTGCTATCTTAATTATATTATGTACACATTTCTAGAACTTAGTGCGAAATCGTGATAACTTTGTAATTTGTGTAAAATTGTATTAGTTTGTACTCTAATACCCCACAAGGACTTTCTATCAGGATCAATAATGACCTATTGACAATTATTGAAATAATAAAAAATAATACATCAATAAATTAATGTAATCATTTCACGTTACGTCATTTCCCTCTTGACATTTTCAAAAATCGACTGAGTTATAGCAATTTGAAGCTAGTGTGGTAGGTAAATTTTTTAACAAATCACATCACCCTTTTGAGTTTTTCTTGAAACTGCCTTTTTAAGATTGGCGGAGATAATATCTCAAAAACTATTTGGTTGATTTTGTTAAAGTTTTGCACACCTATATATATTATCTACAATGTAGCCTGCGATTTTTTGATAAAATGCGACTTTTGTTAATTATGCATTTTAAACATCCTCCAGCCATGCGCGTCACGGAGATAGACCTTTGCGGAATAACACATTCTCCGCCATTTTGAAATTTTCAAAATAATTTGTTGAATGAAAAGTATTAACCAAAATATTCCGTAAGCAATGAATAACACGAATTGTATATTTCAATAGTTGTCATTTTTTAAAATTTAAATGCTTTTTTGATTCCTCAAAATGGTTTTAACCCTTTTAATAACAAAATTAGATACGTAGTTGGTGAATTTTGATTAATAAATAAGCTTGAAAAAATATACTAAAACGTCTATTTCTCCTAATTGCCGCCAAAAATGATACATTTCAGTTCATCTTTCTCAACTTGTGCATTCGTTTTCTTACGTTTTTTCGTTGTATTTTTGGCAGGGGGTTTTGGCCCATTTCTCAATTCTTCCACGTACGTAAATCTCTTCCAAAACGCTAGCCGATTATCGACAGAGCTGTTGACCGAGAATGTTCTCGAATGTCTGCCGCGACTGTGAACTGCCCGCCGACTGTGTATTGCAAATTTTCAAACTGAAAACATTTTCTCAAACACTAACATATCTGTTCCGGATCGTGCTTTAAAATATACTCACGGTATTTTCTAAACTGTGTCACCAAAGATCTACACGATGGCACCCGAGTACTACGTTTCAGAAATTTGCACACGACACGTATTTCTGGGAAAATTTTATCGCTACTTTGTATGCATCTCTGTTTTTTGATGCGAAAACATATTAAAATCAAAGTATGGGTGCGCAAAAATTTGACCGTCATGAAAATGGGTCGTTCTTTAAACGGTCACATCTCACTAAGTCCACAATAGTGATGGTCAAACCGTTACTTTAACCAGTTATTTGGGATTTGTATCCGATTCTACCAATGATTGGTGACTAAGATACTACCGTTGTCTAGTGCCGATGGTTGCCCGTCGAATAACGTAAAATTAGTTTCCCATCATGCATGCAATCAGATACTAATATCAAAAAACGGTTAGTGTGTCACCGGTTAAAATACTATTACTCGGACACAACGAATGTGATAGTTAATAAAGTCAATGGCTTCAGGACAAATGAGACAAAGTTTTAGATTGCATCAGCTGCGTCCATTCACCTTCCGTACCCCTGCGCGAAAGTGGAACGATTTGGCGCGCTCGGATAACTTAAGGACGCCGTGGCTTGAACCGTTAGTCTGGTCGGAACCAAACAACTGTTGTGTGATGATTTTTAATGCCCAAAATATAAGTACGACAAAGTTTGTGAGATAAGAAAAAGATGAAGTGAAAACTTGTGGCAAAAAACTAATAATAATGAAATATTCGGACAGTAAATGTAAGCAGAAATCGAGAAAAGTGGTGTGTACTAATAAATCTCTGAGTCAGTATCTACTGGCAAAGGAATAAAGAGCGCGCGGCCGATTCAAAATGCTCCGCAAATAGGGCAGTGAGGTGATACTGAATAGTTAAGAAGAAACAGTCATATTTTATTTTATATATTATATATTTATAAGAAAACAAATCTTTTATTTTAATATAATTAATAAAAATGAACTTTGTTTTCAGCACTTTTGTATTCTGACGAAGGGCCTATGGTCTCCGAAACGTGTTGATATTTTTCAATACAAAATTAGTGAAAGCAAAGTTCATTTTTGTTAATTATGTTAAAATAATGTCACCACAAAATTATTTTGTTCTTTTCGAAGAAGCTTTTTTTTAAACTCATAGTACATAATATACTTTTATTTGATACAGTATCACTTATGATAATGTATCGATGTAAGTTAGCAAAGCAAAGTCATAAATATCAAAAAAAATGATAATGCAGTCACGGAGGATTACTAATTTATAATGTACTGAATTCGAGATTTTATAGGAAACATCATTTTGGAAGGGATAGATACATAAAATCTAGAATTCAGTACATTTTAAATTAGTAATCCTCGGTGACTTCAAAATATTTTTATAATTCAATTTTTGGATAATTGCTGCCCTTGCTTTATGCTGCAGATGAAGAGAAATATGTTTATTATTAAAATTTAATACTAATATGTTTATTATTAAAATTTATGGGCATAAACCGGATTCTACGAATTAAGGCGCGGGGTGAAAACGGATAGCAATAATAAATACACAAAAATTAAAAGTATTTACGTATTCGCAATCCTTACATACAAAAAACTCCCTCCCGCACATTGGACACAATCCTCACGGGTCCACCTAAAGCGTACTGTGCACTGTATCCGCGCATCTATGGAAATTGTGAAGCTGTATAAAATATTTCAAACTAAATATTCAGCATCTCCTTGGTTTTTTCCTTTAACTTTCCCTTTTACTTTTTATGGTGGCTATTTAGGTGATTTTTTTCTTAAGCTTTGGTTTAGACCAACTTTGTTTTTTACAGCAACTCGTATTTGTAAGATCACTCTATCAGGATTACAGTTTTAACACGTCTATTAGAGGGTTTTAAAGGCCTCCTGATCTGTGGCACATCCGATATATATGATGATCAGGTATGCTTACATGTTTCGGAGTTGGCGCAGTTAGATGAGCTGATCCAAGTGTTATCAAAAAAATGGTTAGTACCTATCAATTATGTGGTTGGCGAATTTCGAGAAGTTATTATTGTTTAAGCGACAGCGATGCGTTCTTTTAGGTTGCTTTCGGTTTGGCCTATGTTTTTGCTGTCACAATCTTCACAACTATTTCGTATATGTTTTACTTATTTCTAACAAATTAATTTTAGTTTTTGAATTAAGAAGAATTTTACCGATATTGTTATTGGTATAAAACGCGGGTTTTACATGCTAATTGAAAATTGCTAATTCTATTGAAAACAGGAATTATATATCATATTTTTCGCCAACATACAATATTTATATAAATATTTAATGAAGCTTGTATATTGGAAGAAGATGATAGTTTATCTTAGAAGCTCAAAATTTTATCTAAAGTAACCACTAATCCATTAATTTTTTTGATGTTTTGGGGCGCAATTTTTAGTGTTCATCGTCACTCACACAATTACAATGCTTACACACTTATTCGTAAAATAAATACTCTCATGATAATAAACATTGTTGGTGGAGAGCGATGGAGTCATCCCGGTATTGATGAGCTCTTTAATATTGAGCAGAATTCCAACCCCGTGAAAATGAACTCTAAAATATTTTCAGTGTTTATTTTTATTTCACAGTGGATATTTTTTTAAACATAATGAATCCTGTTCCCAATGACGTACGACCTGTACGTTAATTTGAAGAAATGTTTAGAAATTTTACCTGTGATTATTAAATCTTTGATTGGCATTGGAGTCGAATTTTTCCACGTCAGTGCTTTTTCATAAAGCTTTTCCATTTCTGTATATCCTAATATTTATTTACCTAAAATATATTTTTTCCTATTTTCTCTCTCACTTTTTAATTCGCATTTTATATTTTCGATGTTTTAAAACTAGTAAACGAAAAAAACATTTTTATTGAAGTTTTTACCTGAGAAATTCTTTTTAAGTTAGCTTTAAGGTTTATCCTGACAGATCAAATTGACGGACCGGAAAATTAACCTACCTTCAAAGTAATCAGCGTATGATGTTTTCTGTCAATATTATATATTGGCGGAAAATATGATATATTATTCCTGTTTCCAATATAATTAACAATTTTTCCCCGCATTTAATCTTAGAATAAAAAATATAAAACCCCCGTTTCAAACCAATAACAATATCGGAAAATTATTCTTAATTCAAAAACTAAAATTAATTTGTTAGAAATAAGTAAAATATATACGAAATAAGTTGTGGAGATTGTGACAGCAAAAACATAGGCCAAACCGAAAGCAACCTAAAAGAACGCATCGCCGTTGCCTAAACAATAATAACTTCTCGGAATTCGCCAACCATATAATTGATAGGTACTAACCATTTTTTCGATAGACGCAAATTACAACTACTCCACTCAGTTCGTTTTTTGGCAATTTTATGCCGAGCTAATTTCAACCCCTAATTTTTCACGTATTCTGATCTATGCACATTTCTTTAATAAGATTAACTTTTCTGCTTTTATTACGTTTGTAGTAATATTCTTTGGCATGAATTGACTTTATCTACATACGGTTGGATCATTTGCAAAGTAGACGGGTATTTCGCTAGATAATTATTTGAAATGTTCATCTAAACCAGTGATTCTCAACCGGTGTTCCGCGAAACGATAAAAGCCGAAATTTAATCCCAGCTCATCTACTTATGCTGGATTATTCAAACTTATTAGTGTACGAGTATAGTATTGAGTTGCACAAGTGATGTCTAGATGGCAGCACTTGCGTTTGCAAAGAATACATGTAAGTTTTATCTGCATGTTTTTATTTATTTTCTGGCAGATTTTGGTGTTCCACAATTTTTTCTTATGATTAAAAATGCTCCCTGACTTCAAAAAGGTTAAAAATAACTGATCTAGACTATGCATCGGATGGTTATTAGATGGTTTTGCTGTCTAGTAAAGTTATTGGTTTATTATTTATTTAATTTGAAATGTCAAGTCTTTGACAAATTCTTTATGCTCATATTTACGAATCAAATGAAAATATATTTCTAGGGATGATTCATTTTGAAGACCCACAACAATAGTATTACCTTTCATACACCAGTATACATCTACTTTTACGTGTATCATGTTATTGCGGGGGGTGATTTGTGTTTATTATATTTCACGCCGGAGGGGTTGGTTTCTCGTCTCACATTTACAACCCTTGTATCGCAGTAAAGCGAAGCCGTGCATCCCTTATTTTCCAATTTTAGGGTCTCTTCTTTTGCAATACGCATGTCTCTGTAGAATGATATATAATATTTTGTAGCTGTAAATTTACTGTAGTACCAAATTTACGGAAAATTTCTGAATGTAATTACAATAATTCGAATGGGGATGTAGTATTTTTTTACAAACAGTATAAATTTAAATTGTTTTTAAATCAACAAAAAGTATATATCTAAATTATGCTTACGTACACCAATACCATGACGTTGCAAAAAGTACACGATGTTAATTTGGCCATAAAAATGACTTTTATATGTCGGTTCCTAAAGAATAAGTATTTATTTATCAAAAAAAGTTTTTATTCAAAAAGTTACGAACGTTACACGAAGTTACGTGGACAGACGGATGGACAGACAAGGAAATTATTATAATTGTGATTATATATTGTAGTGAAAATGTTTTCTTCTTAAAATAATTTCTTAATTAAATTTTAATCTTTTAAGCGTTTCTCATAATTATCAAATCGAACAAACAAACCTAAGCAATCTTTGAAAAGATGATTACCAAATACACATTTTGTGATAAAGAAATTATAAATAATGTTTAAAACAAATTAAAAAATATAATTAACAAGAATATACTTTGTATTACCCACCAATCTGCTAACTATCTTCACGTTTCGGGGCCAATGGTCCTTTCATCAGGATACAACGTATACAAAATACGTTGTTAGGACTCTCGCCTCGTGATCCAAAGGTCGCGGGTTCGAACCTCACTCCAGACCAGCAAGATAGTCCTATTTTCATAGCACAAGCGTTTAGCTTAGTTCGAAATTAGTAATCATATTGATGTGACACATATTCCGTGTTTACATCTCTATTTAAAAAAATACAAATTGGGTTACCACAAAATCATTTTGCTGTTATTGAAGAAAATTAAGTGTCGAAAATCACCAAACACTACAAATAATACATAGTAGGTAATTAGTAATTACATTTGAAATTCAGATTATCAGACTACATGTTGTGGCTATTATACGGATCTATAATCACTTTTTATCAGCTATCATTAATTGATCTAGACCTCCGTGAGAATGCAGCTTGCACTAAAGGTCTGGTCCTATGCTCCAGTCGCAGCTTGAGCCTACGACTCAATCTTAGAGAAGCGAAATGAATCCATGAACACGGCCTTATAAGCCTTACTTTGCTGTCCCTACCCACAAGACATAAAGATACATTATTTTGCCAACTTACAGGTCTCGCTTACACGAATCTGAAAATGCAGAAAACTTAATTTGACTGGAAATGGACATATCATGTTTCGTCATGGTACTACAGATACCTCCATCCCCTTTTATACATAATTAATAACATTTTCTTCTTATAAACCTACGCAAGGCTCTCATTCACAGGACGGGCTTTGTATGGGGGGAAAGAAAGGTCGCTAATGGAATTGGAAATGTCTTGATAGAATTTAGAAAGAGGATATATAAAAGACTAGATTTCACATAGGGATTTATTGGTGTGCATAGTGTATTCCAAAAATATGTAATTTATACTTTAAAAAACAATATTAAAATGCACAGTTTCGGAAAACTCATGGAAGATAGAATACAGGAAGCACACAGAGTTCAAATTTTTATATGTACCGCTTTTTATGGATAAACCTATCTATTTCTTGTTTTCTGACGTCGAGTATAATGGAATATGTCAATAAAATCTAGTTTTGAGTTAAGTATGCAAAGTTGTTCTTTAGATACTTATCTAGCAAGGAAAAATTAGATGAGTCAGAAAATAAAATATAATGCGACTATTTTTGTGCGACTAAATTGCGAAAATTAAACAATAAATAAATCGTTAAAGTTTCGAAAAATCCAAAATTATAATTAAATTATTCAATTTTTTTAAACGAATATTTGTTACATCATTTTTATCGTCGCCACGAGCCTACCTGCAAAGTTTCAGTTCGATTGGATTTTTTCGGCAGACAAGCCGACAAACAGACAAGCAGACGCCACAAGTTAAAAGAAAGGGAGTAAAAAGCATGATTCTCTATTTAACTATCTCCTATCCATCACCTACGTTACCCTAGATAGCACTGTTATCACAACCTTTATTGGCTAATTGAAATATATAATAAAAGTAAATTATTTTTGACGGCTAGTATAATAATAAAAAATGTTGATTGTTTTATAAATTCAAAGGTTCTTTTGGTCTGAAAATATAATAACACAAAGACAAAAGGAAAACACATTGTTCAAGATATTTTTTCTTACGTAGCGCAATTTCTTTAATTCTGAGATTAATCTTATTTTTCGCAGCGCTGTCCCTCAGATTTCATTTTAAAATTCACAGTACAAATATTGTGATACATTTCCTCGCTCTTGTATTCATTTTAAGAAAAGAATTAAACCGGGTTTCTCATCTCGTCCCTGTCACTGGAGGAATTTTATTTGCACATTCACTGTGAGAATCATATTAAAACCAGACACCACACTAATAGGTCTTTTTTATCGGATAAATCGATTTGCCGCACTGTGCGTGAGGTTTCACGGCGGCATTTTCCTCGCTAAATCATTATTCGTCGATTTTAAATCGATCGAAAATATTTCGTAAATTTGATTCCCTCTAATTTTTAAAATAATAAAATATAAATTATTTTTTGAAAACACATATTATTGTGATACTACAATCTTAGAACATAGATATATGATATTTAAAATAAATAAAATGAATCAATTGCAAAATTATACAGAAAAAAAGAATTTATGAAAAATGTTTTTTTTCGAAAGGTAATTTTTTCTATCTTAGTGATTCATCTAATTTATTTTAACTAACTTAAACCAATCGCGGACGAACATTGTTTTGGCATCGACGGAAAAGATACATTATTTTTTTTACTTATATCTATTATATATTGTCACTATTTTATATTTTACTACCTTAAAAATTTTATCTTTAAAATGACTATTTTTATATATTTTTTCTTACTGAAAAATTGCTTAATATTTTAAGAAATCGAAAAATATAGATAAACAAAACATTCGGCAGAGTGAGCAAATTTCACAATTTTTTCTCATATATTCTCTTGCTTTTTTTATCACACTTTAGTATGGAAATATATCACTTATTTATTCATCAGGTTACATATATTTTAAATACGGATATCTCGTTAAAATCTCACAAACTAAATTATATAATTGATTAATAAATTACTATGAAAATTGCTGCACATTGTGGGTCTTTTATGACTAAATGGCCTCGTTAGATGTCTTTTTACAATAATATATTACAAAGTAAACGATTATACTAAACTAATCAAGATTATTACAAAATCTGTAAGTTTTAATATTTAAAACATCGAAGGTTTGGTAATTTTTTAATTAATTATATAATTTAGTTTGTGTAATTTTAACAAGATATCCGCATTCAAAATATATGTAACCTGATTAATAAATTTTAATTTAATATATTTCCATACAAAAATAATATAAAAAATGCAAGAGAATATATGAGGAATAATTGTGAAATTTGCTCACTCTGCCGCACGATCGCCTTAATAGAATATTTCAAAACTTATCATGAGCTTATTAAATAAAGCTCACATGAATATTAAAGTGGGTGAAAAACATGAACTCTGTTATCTCTACGCGAGCTTAAATATAATTTTAAACTACTCAACTTTTGAGAGTATCGGAATTTCTCATCGTCATACGAATGAAGTATTAAGCTTGAAACTTGAGTTGTAAATTATAAAAATATAATTACACTCACGCAGATATACGTAATATTGCTTATTTTTTTCACCCATTTTATTTTCACCCATTTTCACCCATCACAATTTAATGATCATCATGAATAATCTTTACAACATTAACGCCATATCCATCAATAATATGTTCATATCTCATAATAGAAATGACGTTGCGAGTTTTAAATACTCGCGTTTACCTAGAAATTCTAAACCTAATAATAGCTGTGTAAACATCACGACGCCAGAGTTCACCGCTAGAATTTTTGCTGCTGCGGAAAACAAACTTTACGCTTTATCATCAAAATCATCAACAAAAAAACCGTTTTCTTTATTAGATTTATTATGTAAATAAATTATTACAAATATATTTATCCGCGTAGCTTGTTAAGGAAAATGACCAAAGATATAAACAGCACCGAGCGTCGCTCATGTTTCGTAATCTCTGTTAATATATTTGCCGATTTTTACAGCGAACATTTCCGATTTTATCTCCCCTGTGCCGGTGGGGTTTATTTTACCCTTTTTGGGCGTTGCGTCGCATCGGGAAAAATCAGTGGCGACGTTTCCACGAAGGTTTGATTTAGATACTTTCATTTGCTTTAAATACTCATTTATCCCATTTTATTTCATTCCACACCATCAGTTTGATGAGATATTTTTATTTTATACATCTTAAAGGAGGACTTAATGTTAACTTATCTCTTCACGTTTTTACAAATTGTTAGTTTTTATTATTATATTTATGTTAGAAGTTAAAAAACTAACTGTAAAGAAGATTTTTTATGTCTATAGCGTTAAATTTGTGTTTGGACATAACTGATTACTTATTTTTGTACAAATGAATTATTTTTAACCACGATCGGTATCCACAGCACTACATCTTTCTCAGGACGGATGTGCTGATTACGGTAAGATTTCAGTGTGCTAAAAAATTCTTATTATGTAAAAAAAAAACTTTTTTGTTTGACATGATTTACAAAACAAATAATGTCTTTCAATTGTTAAAGAAATTATATTTGCCATTAGTCTCCCCTTGAAAGCGTATAAAATATGCAAAGGTTATCTCAAAATTGCTCGTAACTGGAAAAATGAAAAACCTCCCTTACTCTTTTGTGTTTGATATTAATAATTATTAATATATATCAGTAGAAAAATAAGATATTTGCTTAATCCCGAAGTTTTATCATTTTATCTTGATAAAGGAATATTATTTTATGGCTATTCTGGAGAGATAAAAGCTGAGGAAGAAGAATACCAGACGGTATCACCAAACAGCGATATTTTGACTAATGTTTCATGATGCGTAAAAGTGTTAACACTACTTTTTATTATATTTTCGAAAGTTTTTAATCTTTTATGAAAATCCTTGATCCTTGCGCACTACCAGGATGAAGGTCTTGAACATTTTTTGAGAATTTATTAGCAGTGATTTATTCTCAGTTGTTCAAAGTAAGATGACAAAATTGAAAAATGGCACGCACGCACCCCTTAATCATTTATACACACAACCAGACCCTCCCTTACCCTTTCGCGAACATGTCGATTTTCATTTACACAAACGTAAGATTGACCCAAGCCAACAAATGTCTGTATGCTCTAAGTAAAATATTTAAAATCGTACATTATCATTAATTTATAAAACAATTATCAGATCAATTACCTTGGCAGGAAAAATGTACAAGGATATATCTGGAAGTCGCTCCGGAAATTTTTTGAGTTTTACAGGAAAATGGGTAATGGAGAAACGAGTGGAACTATGAACTTAATTTTATTCGACGAACTAGATATCTTGGCTACACTGAAGATAGCTCGCCCTGAAAGATTACCCACGCATCTGTAGCACAAAGGGACACCACCACGAGGAAGACCTTGCAAAAGATGGGGTAAGAACATTGAGGAAAGCGCCGGTAAACTTGGTGTACACGTTTAGAAGATTTCTTGTGAAGATAGATGCATGAGAAGGCAATGATCCTCAATGGATCGTAGTCAGTGTTGATGATCATTATTATTAGGTAAATCATATTTTTCTATATTTAATATTTTGTTTTCTTACCGATGTTCGTTTATTGATGAGACTTCGTTGAGCACTCCATAACCCTAAGTCCTTTTCGGACGTATCCTGTGTACGGACAGGTACGCCTATACATTAATCATTGTTTTATCGATTCCCCAGTATTGAAATACCACCATTCCAACAGAAGACTTCAAAGTTCACCTTCACCTCTCTTGTGTTTTCGTACAATTTAATCATCCCCGATACTGAAAGTGGATACTTACCAATAATACAGGGTCATTAAAAATGTATATATTTTTAATATCATTGTTTTTGCTGTAATGAGTTTGCTAAAATTAAATCTAATAGGTAAAAGTAAGTATGCCAAATATTTTGTTTCGAAACTTTTTAGGTTACTTTCTTGTTATTTCCCCGCCACTATTTAATGACTTAGTTTTCCCTGCTATCTTTTGTTCTCGTTCTAATACGGACGATTCATTGTTTGCGATCTTCATTTGAGTTCAGTACTCCGTTAACGTTAACTGGTTAGGTTAGTGAACGGTACCCACCGCTTACCCAGGACCGTTCTAAGAGCAAAAGCTTCCATATTGCTCCTACTCAATTGTCTCCAGGTTGACATTTTTTTCAAGAAGCACACCGCAACGGTCATATAAACCGTTGCGAAGCGGCACGGCCGATAGAACAAAGCCATTCACCGACCCTGCCTTGAGATATAGACATATTTATTAAATAAAATAAAATACTTGACATTCAAAAGAAAGGTGGGTTCATCTGAAAAAAAATAAACATAAGAAAATAAAACAAAAGCAAATACAATAAAATACAGTAAGTACATGTAAAATGTAAAAATATAGGTAGAAAGAGAATCATAATTATGGTTATGTTATTATTCAGAACGACCCGACACACGAAGAACTGTTATCATATTTTTACAACTTATGAAAATCTATCAGACCGCACATATGTTTTTGGTAAGATTTTTAAGAATTTGACTAGATTTTACCTCGATAGACGATTAAAATCGTATTTCGTATCGACAGTTGACTAACATGAAAGTATATTTTCAATTTATGTTACTGTTAGCAGCGTGGGTAAGTTGGGTGGAGAATATATTGAATTCCAGAGCATTCCTTGACAGCATACACTTATTACAACATGTTGGTATCACAATAAAAAGCAATGCATACAATGGGTCTAACGATGTAAATTAATTTCCCCATTATAGGAATTCTGTTACAACGATACCCACATAAAATTCTCATCGAAATTCTTAAAATTATATCATTGCAAAATCAGTTTGAAGTACATTATTTTATGTAATTATATTCCTTATGTGTTGTGAAGAACTCATACATTTTTAGATTGTTTAAAAGTTGATTAAGATATATTTTAAAAATCTCATAGAGACCGAGCTATATACAGGGTTATTTGAAAACATTAATAGGATAGCAGGAATATAATCGCAGGACTATATTCCTGCCTTGATTATGAATCAAAATGTTCAATCAGCCATGACCTAGTCAATAGTTATGGAGTTATGCGACATAAAAGTTTCCATTTTTTTCAATATTTCTGACTTATATTGTCAAAAAGGTTGAATTATCATTACAGTAACTTATATCGATTACGAAAAATTCATTCGTTTCAATACAAGTTAAATAAAATAATAATAAAAATCCTGTAGAAATTCCAATTGGATTTTTTTCCATTTGAAATTCGAAGGTTTTTATTATTTTATTTAACTTTTATTAATCGGAATGAATTTTTCGTATTCGATATAAGTTACTATAAAGATAGTCCAACGTTTTACAAAAAATAAGTCGGTAATATTGAGAAAAAAATGCAAACTTTGATGTCGCCTATTGATATTAGGTCATGGTTGCTTGAACATTTTCGACTCATAATCAAGGTAGGAATATAGTAATGCGGGGTTATTAATGTTTTATAAATAACCCTGTATATGAGAAACATGTATAGAAGTTTTTATCGGGTGAACACATGGCTTATGACCTGTATTTGCTAGCGTAAGTGATCACTTTATACAATGCGACTTTCACCAATTCCAGCGTAAGACCATCCACACATTATCAAAATTTTGCGAGATGTATATATTACTTTCTTTATCTGTCTTATTTCAAATATTAAAATATTATTTTCAAAGTTAGTCCGTATACTTGTAAGACGTTTATAAAGTTTCACCTTGTGTTCCAAACCCAAATGTCATGCGTCATACTGAGCGAAGATATTGTTCTTACTTAGGTGATCGTTTTTTTCGGTTGCTCCTGCGCTCCGCGCTTACGGACCGAATTCTTCAACCCCCAACCCTTAAAACGGTGTAGGTACTTACTTGCGTGGCAAAAATTTACCGTATCATTGAGTTTTGGCGTTCCCTTGAGAAGGGCGAGATATCCCGCCAAAAGGGTCCGATATTTTATTGAATATTTTATACGTTTTCTTATTTATTCGATGGATTTTAATTTATACGCAGAACTTGGAGTAGAATTCAATATCCCGCCCGTTCCCTTTTAAATGTTGTGACGCGCTTAGCACAAAAATAGCGGTTTTCTCGTCAAATTAATACACAGGATGTAACAGAGCTAGTCCACAATACTTTACAGGTGAATTCCTGCCTTGATTATGAGTCGAAAATGTTAATGGTCTAATATCAATAGTTAAGGAGATATGCGACATCTGCAGAAATTCCAATCGGAATGTTTTCTAATTGGATTTTATAATTATAATAATAATAATAGTTTTTTATTCATATCTTATTTTTTGTATTGTATTACACTTCGACTGCCTAACGATGGATTATCTGTTTGAAGGCAGTCGACTATTTACTTAGCAAAAAGAGTTAAAAAATATAATTTTGTGTACATTACAATAAATTTTTTAAATGAACAGATATATAATAAATTTAAATTTGATAAAATAATTAGTATACGTTGCAATAAATTTTTAAATGAATAAATATATAATAAAATTAAATTTGACAAAATAATTAGGAACGTAAATACAGAATTATCGGTAAAGTAAGGTTTTTTTTTAATTTTATTTGACTTGTATTAAAAGAAATGAATTTTTCATACTTGAAATAAGTTACTGTTATGATAGTTCAAATAATAGGTCAGAAATATTTAAGAAATATATAAGAATGCAAAATTGGATGTCGTATATCTCCATAAGTCATGGTTGGTTGAACTGCGAGGTTATCAATATTTTCCAAATAACCCTGTAAATTATTTTGTATACATATTTCCCATATAAACGGTAACTTTAGCCGCCACCTCGACGATTTCTTGTTTCGAAAAGAGTTTTAAATCCTTCTTGCGAAATTGTTAAACGCAGAACAAATTGGTATCGCGTAAAGTTTAGAAAGCTTTCTTTTATCCACTATTTTCTTTTCCCAGAGTCACGCGAAGCATTTTTCTCCCTTTTTCAAAAGGCAATACTTTTCCCTGCGCGATCCCCCAAGGTCTGGCTATCCTTACGCCCATTTCTCTTCGGGAAAAACTTCCCTGGTCTTATTACCTTCGCCACGCAGTAAACCCGACGTTCCCAGTAAAATACTTTTTATTCCAATGTAAGTTTACCTCTTTAAAATAACCACAGCATCTTTTGCAGATGCGCGAGTTGCTCTTACTTAACATGATGCGAAGAATGGCGCAATCTCACGTATTTACATACAGTCTGCTGAGAATTTGGCACGCCATCTCGTTTGACCATATACGATCTTCAAGAGTGCCTCATTTCGCGGTGAAAATAAATGCCTGATTTATTATTGTCTTGTTTTTTTTTTAAATTAAAATAATAGAGATGCAAACACGGAATACGTGTCACATCAATATTCTTACTAATTTCAAACCAAGCTAAACGCTTGTGCTATGAAATTAGGACTAACTTTCTGGTCTGGCGAGAGTCCTAACCACAAGACCAAGAAGCTACTCATACGCCTTTTTATTTATACGCCTATTTATATATAAATGGAAAAATATTAATTTGCAAAAAGAATGGTGCAATAAACATTGCAAATTAAACATATAATTTTGTTGTCTGTCTGTCTGTCTGTCTGTAACTTCGTGTAACGTCCGTAATTTCGTTCGAATTCACGGCTAAAAAAATGCAATCTAAAAAATCATACGTGTGTTGTCAATCTATTGACACCATTAATTTCTACCTCCGTCGCATGCTTTCTGAGGTACGAGCGTTTAAAATCTGGCTTATTTTTATGATGACTGTGACGATTCAGCCTATTGGGGTTTTCAGGGAACAACAGACTGCATTTCCTGATTTATGAAGACCATCAACTTCACTGCTAATAGGTTATCTCTTTGTGTATACAAAAGCATTCCACAGGGTTCAGCATCGTTCTCTTCATTGTTATAAATTGCCATCTATGGACTTCATCCCTCCATTGCTGATGATTTAAAGATAAGCGGATCATACCTGCGATCGTCCTCCTCTATATACAATATTAATGCCGGCATTCCACAGGGTTCAGGTATGTCACCAACTTGTTTTTTCGCGTAAATAGTCTCTCACAATGCAAAACGATTAATTGTTATGCGAACTGCGTTTGTCGAGCGCTATTCAGATACTAAAGGTCGTGTGAAACCGGAACAGGAAACGGAAACGCCATGGAACATGGCCAATCTCGTTAATTTTAATGTTGTGTTAAAAAGTGCAAGCAGGCTTGTTCTTAACAGGAGAGTCTAGCGCTCTTGAACCATACACTTATGGAACTAATTTATATAATAACGCATTTCTCTACTAAATTTTTGTTTTATCATTATTTTCTTTCAATCCGTCCGTAACTTCTTAAAAGTATAAAATATATATCTTTTTTACTCCCTTTATATTAACTCGTGGCGTCTACTTGTCTTCTTGTCTTCTTGTTTGACGAAAAAACTTTGGATCCATTTTATACCCCTTTCCCGTGATCCAATCGAGCTGAAACTTTACAAGCAGACTCGTGGCGACGATCAAGAAGATCGATCAAATTTTCGTTAAATTTTTTTTATAACTTTTTTTTTTCAAATGGTTTTTTAATACAACTTATTAAGTTGTATGAAAATATTTCAACGCGTCTGGTAGACGCGAAACCTGATTATAGAATAATTTTGGATTTTTGGAAATTTTTTATAACTCCCTTTCGTAGCGTCGCCCGACCGAAGCCCAATGCGTAGGTTAAGCGAAAAAAATGTTTCAACTAGTAAATGAGAAAGGGAGTATAATAAAATCTTGGTTTTTATGGGTTACTTTTTTTAATAATTAAATAAATACTTATTCTTTAGGAACCGGCATGTAAAAGTACCGTCATTTTTGACGGGTTACAGCTAGTCAATTTATCAAAAAAACATGGGTTGGTACTATAATCAAAAAATCTTACGTTTCGTGGTCAAGTCATTGATGTCCGGGTCGCAACTGAGAGACCCGGTGATTACATAAAATCAACCAAATTCTCAACACTCATTTACGCCGGGACTGTCGCGTGTCACGCGAAGAATTTCGTCGACCTTGGAATCCGCGCACCCTAAACTCGTGCCATATTTTATGCAGGGCTTAACAGAGCTAGTCCAAAATTATTTACAGATTCCTGCCTAAATTGTAAATCGAAAATGTTCAAGCAACAATGCACTAATATTAATAGTAATGCAGATAAGCGACTTTAAAAGTTTTACATTTTTTTTTTAAATATTTCTGCCTTGTGTAAGACGTTGGACTATCATTAATAATTATATTTATACTTAATTCTCATTTTGGTGCACGGAATTTCTTTAAATATTAAAAATGTTCTCAGGTTTTTACGGCCTTTCAGAATCTTTTGTGTATAGTTTTCTGGGATATTCTGTCGTGTATATGTGACCTATAGGCCAGTGAGGTCACATATACACGGCAGAATATCTCAGAAAACCTTACACATAAGATTCTTTAAATGAGCCCTTGCTCGGAATAACGTTGTATCCAACACAAATGTCAATTTTGAGTTATTGATGCAGTTATGTTGGGTATGTTATTATGCATCGTTTAAGGTAGATAATATGTCAAGAAAAAAATATTTAGGCTTCTGGCTGCATTTTAAAGTTATTGGTTTGTGGAATAACGTTGTATAGTGTTTCTCAAAATGGCGTCGCCGAGCGTCAATATCGTGGAGCGTGGTTTAATTCACATGAATAAAGGGAGAAAACGAACATCTAATGTTTTAAATTGGAAAGATATCAAAGCCAATAAGTTGAAGGATGCAGGAAAGGAGTTTTTATCCAGAAAAAATATTATCAAACCTGCAATTGACCCGCCAGAACATGTTTGTGGAATAACGTTGTATACGATTTGGCAGTTCTGATTGATATTGTGATTTCATATGTGACAATATTATTTTGTCGAACGTTAACCGATTTTACTCAATTGATTTATCCATATTGATATTTGAAATGCTTTTTGATAATAATGCTGGCTTTATAGTGCTCTTTATATCGTAACTTAATATAACACCGATACAAAAAGTTTATTTAATTCCTCATTCTTTTTCGCAGGGTCGAGTTTGTGCCAAAAATGTTTAAATCCGGGATGTTTTCTCCATTTTAATATCAAGATAAATATTTAATCAGTATTCAGGTTACTGAATTACAATGAAAAAAGTAATCATCTCGTCTTGTGTATTAAGAAATTGAATGTCCGACGCCATATTCAGCAAACAGACGGAGATATGTAATAGTATGTACGAGAGACTTATCGTTCCGTAAAAGCTCTTTACCTACTAATGATCTCATCACAATCAGAGCTCAAACCTTCCACAAAGAATTAGAATCATGGACTCTTATAGCTTTCTACCAACTATTTCTGGAAGGAGGGCAAGAATGGCTACCGTTGGAAAAAAATCATGCAGTTAGGGAGCCTGGAACTAACTCCAATGTAATCCAATCTACTGCCAATAAGACTGTTAAGCTCAAGGACCTCGATGACATTTGTGAATTCATGTTAGATGAGCACATGCTGCTTTTAAAAGGCATTATCAAGTAAAGCAGAATAAAAAAATCTATTTTGCGGAATAACGTTGTTTGTGAAAATTTCATATACAACGTTTTTCCACTGATTCAGCATGTTTTTTTACAATAAATTCAAATTTAATTGATTTTTCCCCCTATTTTATATTGAGATTAGTTAAGAATTATATGTTTGTTATATTTAAAATATAAAATGTAATAAATTGTAACTGGTTTGTTTTTTCCATTTTTCTCGGAATGAGAGTATTGTTGGATACAACGTTATTCCGGGCAAGGGCTCAAATATTATTTATTTATTATTATTTTTCATCTACCCACACCCCCTATCGTAGCATCCACCCTCTAATTAAAATAAACCTCGTCACTAATTTTTGTATATTGAGTGGATGTCACCATTTTAATTACCGTCAGAGCATTAAATGAACTCGCTAATTGGATAAACTCGCTCTCAACCTCAAATATCACCAATAACGTGAGCGGCGCATGACGTCATGGTTCTTTAGAATATAATTCTCGAATTTCTGAGGCCTCCACATTTCGATTGCCTTTTAATGCAATAAATCGTACTTGCATTCATTTTTTTATAAGACAAATTACAAATATAGAGTCCGTTCACTTTGGGAAAGCCACTTGCATTAGTGTGAGTAACAGTGCGTTTACAAAAACTCGTAACTTTATTTTTTTTGAGTAAATGACCGACGCAAAAAATAAATATAAATATTATTTTATTTTCTAAACCTAAAATAAGCAAAGGTACATGTAGGTATAATAAAAAACTCATTCTGTTTTCAAAATTTATATTATTTCAAAACAGCTATTAAATAAAATGAAAACATTGACTTTATGCTTTTTTAAATAAAATACTCTAAATAGTTTTTTTTTCCAAAGGGTATTTGGATTTTTTAAACTATTTTAATTTATTGAAAATTAAAACTGTTAAGTGAATCCATTACCTACTATATCGCATATATCATTGGTATTAATCATTTATCAAAATATATAATTTTCTACGTAAGAGTGTCCGTCATCAACGCTACCAGATGGCTCAAATAATAATGTGATATAATAATGAGGTATCAAAAGCAAAAAAAGCATAATTCTCTTTTTAATAATGTTCATCACTAACGCTATCAAGACGCTACTCTAGACAGTGCTGTTCTCCCAACCTTAACTGGCGTAATGTATAATAAAAGTACGTCATTTATTTTATTAAAAAACAATTAAAACAATTTTTTTTAATTACTATAAAAAAGTTACGGACGTTACACGAAGTTACGCAGACGGACAGCGAAATTATTATAATTGGGATATTGAGGTGCCGCAGTCTTTCGGCGGTATTTGAGAACGGAGAGAATTATTAGGTAGTTCTCCGCCCATAGGTGAAAAAGCGATAATTTAGTTCTGTTTCTCAACAAAGTGCTCGCTTGTCTAGCGGGAACACGCATTTATCTATTTTAGTATCCTTTTATCAGTCATACTCCCCGTGTGCCCGTTCCCATCTACCACACCATCTAACTATTCTTCGCTTCATCCCATCTATGGCACTCACCTCAGCTCTACGTACGAGTGTATTATTCCATTATTTTTTCATTTCTTATTCGCTTCCTACCTAAAACGAGGTCATATTCGGATTTTAAGTTCCGACGGCAACTATTTCATATTTTTTCGATAGAAATTTTTTCTGTTATCCTGATGCGTGGTACATATAATTTGATTTAAGTATAAAAAATAACCATGTTCTAAAATTGTAGTCATCAAAATACAAATATACTAGGATTTCGCGATAATTTTATTTGTTGTGAAAGTTAAATTCTAATTAGAGATCATAGATCATTTGGGTAACAGAAACGGTGAGTTTATTTATCAAACATAATAATTTCGTTGTCTGTCCGTCCAACCGTATGCCTGTCCCCGTAACTTCGGGTAACCCGTAAAATTTAAAATTTGCTTAAAATTTTTGACTTTGTACTGAAAATTTCTTTTATGTTTTTTTTTGTACTTAATTGTTTTCGTTTTTTATCTCTTATGTTTATAAGTGAATAATATTTTGTAATAGTGTAACTTACAATTGTAAAAATGAACCTACAGACAAACGTCTTTTTAGTCGTTTTGTGGGTCTAAATATTATAAAATGTAAAGAAAATATATAGAAAAAAAAAACGGCCGAAGGAGTGGTTTAAACCCCGGGCCACCAAACCCGAACCGGTCGTTTCGCGCATGTTGCGACGGCCGCCTCTCCGCGGAGCGCCAAAAAGATGCTTTAAATATATACTCGAGCTTAGCAAAGACGCGAACCAATGTTCCGTCATTTTTGACGGGTTGCAGCTAGTATTGTATTAATGTGTGTTGATGTAAAAAATAATTTGTTTACATTTCAGATTGATTCCGTAATATTTTTTTTTAACAAATAATTTACAAAATAATTTTAAGTAAATTCAAACGTAAAAAATCCGCAATACATAACAAATGAGTTATATATAGCTCATCAGCAAATTAGTGTTTTCATCAATATAATTTTTATCAAGATATATTATATAGTACGAGTAGATGTCTCATAGAGACAAAGCTATATTTTTATATGGGAAAGTAGGTATGGAAGCCTTTTTGGGTGTTCATAAGGCTTACAACCTGTCGTACGGCTGGGTTAACTGACCACTTTACACAATGTAACATTCACCACTTCCACCCATGAAAAACTACCAAATCCATCAAATTTTTGGAAGTTGTATATACGAGTACGTTTAACTTACAAAATGTAATGTCTCTAAGAGACATCTATATTATGTCTTGAATAATGATGTCTCGGACAAAATCAAGTGTTGTGTTCTTTAAAAATTTGAACAAATATGCTGAATAAGTTTTTTTGTTCTTGAAGTAAAGAATCTTTATTTTATTGTCTATTATATTCTAGTATACACGAACTATCCCTCTTTTAGATCTCGAAATTGTATGAATATTTTTGATATACATTTTTATATACTCTTTTTATTTTAACGTAATTGAAAATTATTATTTAAAATGTTTGTATGTTTTAGAGATATTGTTTCAAAAGTACATCTATTTTAAAATCGCTGCTTAGAAAATTATTTACAAATACGTATATCTCACTTGAGTCAATTGCACAATGACGATTTAGTTTTTATACTCCTCGTACAGTATATTTTGTCCGTTACCGACATGAAATATTTTGACGTCAACATTGTCGTCGAAATCACGATTTTATTTTATTTACATACAAAGTACACCATGTAAAATGAAATTTGTGCGCATAATCGACCTAATAAAATTCCGAGTAGATGTTGACGGAAAATGTTTTTAAACGAATTCACGTTGACAGCGCTGTAAGTTAATTTAAAACGAAAATAAATCTCGCGGCCGAGAAAAATAATATTTTTTTTACATGGACTGCATGATGGGATCTTGTAATGTAGGATATTGCGGTAATATTTAAATTCCATCGGGAAATTCGTATATCGGAAATAATATTATGATAATGTGGATTTTCCCACACCTGGTCGACGTGTAAACGCGCTCTTAAGGAGTTAGTTCCGCTGAACGGATAACTTGATCCGTCTTTATAGTTATCCCTTTAACTCGTATGAATTCTTAAGAATAAAAAAATTAAGGATACTTTTTTCTTTGTGGTGTATTTTCTATTTTCTACTTTATTCCCTAGCGGTACGCAGTATCCCAATTATAATCATTTCGTTGTCTGTCCGTCCGTCCGTCCGTCGTAACTTTGTGTAACGTCCGTAACTTAGTTTTTATTCTGTTTTTTATAAATAAGTAAATAAATATTTTTTGGAACCGACATGTAAAACAACCGTCATTTTTGACGGGTTACAGCTAGTACCTATACTTTTTATAATTTTAAGGGCGCCACTAGCATTATTCGAACGCTAACCTGTATCCTATTTAATTAAGATAAATAAGTCTCACAGAGACGAAGCTATTTATACGAGAAACGTGTATGGAAGCCTTTTTCAGAGATGAAGCTTATATGACAAACATTTATGGAAGTCTTTTTTATACGATGGCCCAGGGTTTACGTCCTGGATGCTGGCTTAAGTGATCACTCTACACAATGCAACGTTCACCAATTACATCGTAAGAACATCCACACATTATCAACATTTTGAAAGTTGTATATAATTTTCCTTCCTTCCTTCGAATCCTTCATATATTTTCACGGAATATGCTAGAGACATCTGTACTTCTACTCATGAAATAGTATACAAAGATTTCACAGCTGGTAATGATATCTCTATATTTTTAGTGTGGAGTTAAGCAATATCCTTTTAATGTAGGTATATATGACATTCTTCCGAATTATTTAACATACCTATGCATTAGAATACGCCTGAAAAACTTTTTTTTTTCAATTTTTTTTAACTCCTTAAATAGACCAGTAGATATATAATGTTCTGAAAACACAATTGATGGATTTGTCCACTGCGGGATTATTATTCAATTGTGTCATAAATGAATCTAATTCAATTAAATTTGATATTGTACGTATGTTTCATATTGATAATTAGTTTCGAAAACTTGCGGCTGATTTGGTAAATTATTGTATCATGACTCGTTAAGTAGGTTGTTTTTTGTTACGATTGAAAAAAACTTCTTCCTGTCAAAAATTCCTGAATCGAAATCTTCTAGTCCCTGGTTTTACGAGTACGAGGCAGAACCCTTTGGTTTTGATGCAAAGATGTGTTTCGAAATTTTTTGGGTCTCCAAACATTTAACAGATGGTGCATTTTATAGTCTGCCTCGGAGAACCTTGGCAGCCGCGTGGTCTGGCCCTTGAATGTGACCCTCGAATTACAAGTTGTTTTCTTCTTAGGATTTCTTCGGCCGGTTAGATGTCCGCCGCTGGAAAACCACCCCGTGACGAAACGACTTCCCTTAAACCTGCGCATGAGGAAATGTCGTAAATGGGATTATCGGTTTCCCACGTGTTCCCCTTGTACGCCTGCTTCCCGGGCACACGACCCCAATACGTTTTACAGATGTTTCTCTGTTTACTTTTTATTTTCATCCCTGTACTATATGACTGTACCATCCGTGTTCTTAGATAAGGGTTGCTAACGTAAATAGGAGTATTCTATAATATGTCTAATTTAAGTAGGAAATTTCTTTGGTGTGGGTGAAGGTAGTTCATCTCATCATCATCATTCTTGGCACTACAACCCTTGGTGGGTCTTGGCCTCCTCAATAATTTTCCTCCACTCATCTCGGTCTAGTGCCAGCTCTCTCCAGTTTCGAAGCTCTAAGGCAGAGATATCTTTGAGGACGTTGTCACTCCATCTTAGTTTTGGCCTTCCTAAGCTCCTTCGCCCTGTTGGCCTTGAGTTTAGCAGGGACGTTGGTGCTTGATGCTCGGACATTCTCTCCACATGACCCAGCCACCGAAGTCTTCCCAGTTTTATAAATTTTGTGACGTTTGGCTCCTTAAATTCATCTATTGCCATTTTATTTATATATACATCTATTTCTGTAAATATACAGATCCGCTGGTATGTAATTAAAAATAGGTCACTTACAGTTGGATGCTGGTGTATTCTGCTTTCTACAATGATGTGCATTTGATTGGTTATAACACTTTGAAATATTTTAAAAAAATGTTTTTTTGTTTAGCTTGAAATTTTAAGAATAATCTGAGTCATCATTCATTAAAATATTTCAAAAATTGGCCGAGTTAAATTTATTTAAAACTAGCGTGGTATGTGCATTTTTTAACTGATTGTATTTTTCTTTTGCGTTTTGCTCGAAACTCATTTTTTCAGATTGGTGGATAAAGATATCTCGAAAACAAAAAACTAATTTTGTTAAAATTTTGCATAATTCTTACTAATATGATATCTACGATGTGTGATACGATTTTTTTTGATAAGATGTGCCGTTTGTATATTAGGAATTTTTAGCTTTGATTTTTAGGAAATATGGTGCTTCACACCATTACATTACATCATTTAACAAGAAAATAATTCACTTTTTCATTTTAGTCAAACCTTGGCGACATTGCACCAGTTGCGCTTGTCATGGAGAAAGACCTTTACGGGACAGTACATTATTCTGACATTTTGAATTTTTTTATTAATGAAAAATATTAACCATTGTATGCCGTAAACAATAATAAAACAAATAATTGTCTATGCAATAGTTACGTCAAAATAAAATTAATTTGAATGTATTTTGGACGCCTCAAGATGGTGTAAGAAATAAAATATAACCACTGATTACAATACGAAATAAAATAGTAATATGATATAGGCGCGTAGACAAAAAAAAGTTCGCAATTGCAGAAAAACAAAACATTGTTTATATTTATTTGAATTTTTTAAACTTTACCAACTTTCTCACACTACACTCACAAAACCCGACTGTAGGAGAAATTGTTCAAACTTGGTCATCACCAATCTTGTTTGGTAGTCTCTGATTTTGAGCTATCTAGATAGATATCTGTGAACACCTAATTCTCTGTATGTGCGTGTTACTGCTTACCAATTTGTTCTAAGGTCGTACTGGAACGGATTGGTTTTGATTCACGCAGGAGTCAAAAGTTTAGCACGGACTAATTTTGTGTTTTTTGGTTGAAAATTTTTTCCGCGAGAATGTTATAATTTTTGTATTACATAATTGAAATAAAAATTTGCTGTAAATACTGCAAACATGTCTAATAAAACCTAAAGGCGACAATGATTTCTAATAAATAAAATCTAATTGGGTCGAAATTCGGGGTAGATGCTAAATATTAACTTTGGTGTCCACGGGTGTAGATGGCTACTAAGTCAAAATTTAGATGTAAAGAATACATTTTAATGAGAACGGATGATGTTTTGTTCCAGTCCGACATCAAGGGATGCCAGCAGAAGCTGGTGGCGCAGCTGACGGGGCTGGTGGCCGAGGGCGGCGGCGGTGGCGGGGGCCCGGGCCCGCCCACGCGCCGCCTGCTGGCGCGCTGCCTCGCCACGCTCTTCTCCGTGGGCGACACCTTCCTGCTGTTCGACACCGTCAACAAGTGCAACGACATCCTCAAGAACAAGGACGACTCGCCCAGCTATCTGCCCACCAGACTGTGAGTACGACTCGTTTGTGGAATCAGTGTCATTTCTCTATTTTACAAACTAAACTGTACACATTTAAGGGTTAAGTTTGCTATTACGGTCGTTAGACATGTTTAACTGTAACTGGTTGCGGATATTTTATACGAACCGTATGTTTTTCCGAGAGACGATTTTCGACGTTTCGTTGAATACTTATTCAACGTCATCAGGAGGACGACCTTTACCCGCGGAGGTAGAGGGCGGACTGATTACTGCTTTCGAGGGCGTAAATTATCACTCCACAAAAAGTGCATAAAATTTACGCCCTCGAAAGCAGTAATCAGTCCGCCTTCTACCTTGACAGGTAAAGGTCGTACTCCTGATAACGTTGAATAAGCATTCAACGAAACGTCGAGAATCGTCTTTCGGAAAAACTTACGGTACGTATAAAATATCCGCAACCAGTTACAGTTAAATAAACTACACATGTGCTATGGAATATAAATGGAGCTTCTGGTCTCCCGGGACCAGGATCGAACACTCGATAACTAGCTCACTGGATGAGTGACACCGTTAAATATTGACGGCAGTCTGCATAAAATAGTAATCGGAAGGCCTGTTACGGCAAAGCGAGCGAGTCAACGGTGCGAGTTGCGTCAGGGCAAAATTCATCGATGGAGCTCCTGACTTCGGGCATTCTATTAGGAAGTTTGGACATAAAAGATTCTCTAGATATGTTTAATCACCACTCACCAGAATTTCTCTTTTGTCCGCCGTATTGGCGGTCTTCTGAGCTGTCTGCACCTTTTCTTCCGCCGGCCGGCTGCGAACTCTTAAACATAAAATATATCCGTGTTAAATTTTTGACTCCAGCGTGAATCAAAACCAGTCCGCTCCGGTGTGACCATAGAAAAAACTTGAAAATGTTGATTTTCCGTCGTATTCTAGTATATATGTTTAATAATTCGAAATAATATCATATATATCGAGTAGCTTGTTGGTCTTGTGGTTAGGACACTCGCCTCGTGATCCAAGGCTCGCGGGTTCGAACCTTACTCCAGACTAACAAGTTAGTCCTATTTTCATAGCACAAGCGTTTAGCTTAGTTTGAAAATAATAAGAATATTGATGTGACACGTACTCCGTGTTCGCATCACTATTTTTTTTTTTTTTTAAATATATATACATTAAAAGGAATATTGCTAAAAAAAACTCCACTTTAAATAATAAAATATAGAGGTATTATTACTAGTTACGAAAGCTGTGTATACTAACTTGTTAATAAGAAAAAATCTACAGATGTCTAGCAGAGACCATAGTAATATACGAAAGGTTCTTGATTCTAACATATATATAGAACTTTCAAAAAAATTATAATGTGTGGATGTTCTTACGACGGAATTGGTGAACGTTGCATTGTGTAGAGTGATTAAGTTAAGCCAGCTGATACAGGTTGTAAGCCCCGAGTCATCGTATAAGAGACTTCCATCCTCTTTTCTCATATATAAATTAGCTTCGTCTTTGTGAGACTTGTATGATTCATCCTTAAGGGGGGGGTAAGGTTAATTCGTATAAAAAAAGGTATGTATTTGTGAATTTTTTGTGACGACACAGTTAAAATCTCTTTATTAAAACCAATGGTACATTAAAGTATGACAATCGAAGTATATTGTGTAAAATTTTCAAAAAGAAATATTAAAAAATACGGCAATGGCAGCAATTATTCGGACGTGTCTCGGAAAAAAGTAGAATTGCGGTGTCCATCATAACTTGATGCGGGATCATCTGAAATCAAAAACTCAAAGTTCATTTGTTAGATAATAGGTTTCCCCAGGTAGCGCTGGGAGGGTTTTTTGAAATTTCAATTTTTCATTTTTTTGGAATACTTTGAAGGGAAAAACGCGATTTTTTGCGGAAAAAATTGGCTTATTTGTTATTGAAAAATAAAAATTATTAACAAATTTGAAAAAAGTCTCCAGCGTTACCTCGTTAATTATGTACAGAAATAGTGTTCAAAATTTCAAAAGGATCGGTGCAGTAGTTTTGAAGTTACGAGGGACACCAACTTTGAAAACGTAAGATGTGGGGAAAACGCTTTAAAGTTTTGCACACTGTAAAATTCAAAATAAAACTCGACACTTATTTTATACTTACACATAATCGTCGATGCCATATTCACACAGCAAACAGCTTTCATCATCAGCATTTTTTGTCCTTGTCTACGCAAAACTCTTCCAATACAAAAGCACGTCCGGTAGTCCTCAGGTGAGCGCGTCTCTTAGCTGCCCGAGCAGGTATAGAAAATCAGTCTGAGCATCGCTCAAATGTTCATAATTTCGTCAATTTTGCTCCGATTGACTTGAAATTTTGACACAATATTCTTGCGATGTTATACATTCATTTAAAAAATTAAAAATAAAAGGCAAAAAAAAAGTTAAAAACCTTACCCCCCTCCCTTAATTTAGAAAAAAACTAGTTCGCGGTAACACACACAGAGAGAATTACGTGTCCATAGATATCTATATAGCTCAAAACCAGAGACTACCAACGATAATTTCCCAAATAATATTGATAGACAAGTTCGAATCCTCGATGCCATATTCACCAGGTGAATGCTTTCCCGATTGGCCAAACAAATATTATTAGTCACGGGAACAGTTCTTCTTCTAAAATTTTAAAAGTCTAAATAAAAGTAGTAACAGGGCCCTCATTAAATACTGCAATCAACATGCGTCAAAAACGGAGGGATGAAGACATATTGTTCACCAAGTTTCTGGCAGATCAGGGGATCACGAAGCTCAAGCCTTAAACATACATATGTTTAATCCTTGCTCAAATCTGATCCGGTTCGAAAGGCCAGAACGATCGCCTAACCTCTAACAATAGTCTGAAAATCGCCTGACACAACTCCTTGATCACGTTGCACGGCGATTATCCTGACGCTAATCGCCTGTGCACAAAGTAAGAAGCAAATCGCTTAATTGAAATGAAAGACGCTTCTTTATTCAAACCTCTATTGATTCTTAAATCATATTCGAAATTCAAAAGATGCTAGGTGGCGCCATCCTACCATTACGTAAATTATACACCAACAATCACAATTATGTGGACTGCGTCCGCTAGATGTCGTCCTCAGATAAATACAGTAATTACGAACTAACAATCAAAATTAGACCTTACTAGGCTACATATGACAAGAATCCCAGATACATTTAGTATGCATATCAAATTTTACGCTCACCCTCTTATAGTTTCATTATTTAGACCTGGTAATGAAGGAGTCGAAGTAAGAAACAAAAGCCTGTAAATATGTTATGATTCTGTGTCACAAATGTCGTTGCTTGAATTAATTGTTTTTGTTAGTGTACTTCCGTGGTGATTAAAGGTGCTGACTGATACACATGCTTATTAATGGCACGTAAGCATGCGCAGTATTGACCTTATCTAGCCCTTGCTTATTAGTGGCATGTGGGTACGCACATTGCTAATAATGAGCATGCTTATTGCTTAAAAATCAACTGCCGGTTGATTTATGAGCATGCTAATGTTATTCACCATGACATGGGGTATCTTTTGAACTTGAACAGGCTTGCTTATGAGCATACTAATGTCATTCGCGGCTATACAGTATCGATTATTTATCAATGCGATATTCTCAGTCCGCGACAGATGAAACAAATATGGCGCGTTGGGGAGATTACAAAACATTACTTTTCGTGACTTATTATAGGAATCACGAATGTCTGTGGAATACTCGGTCACCGCTATGTAAAAATAATATAGCAAGAACAAGAAATAATGTTTATGAAACTTTATTAAAAGACATGAATGATTCAAATCTTACAATAAAAATTATAAAAACTACAATCAAAAATTTGCGGATGGAAACTCGGGAACTATTTTGATTTATTGGTTCACTTGAATTTTCTATTTCAGTTTGCATAGTTTCCATTTTGAACAAGAGCGTCTCTGTTCTATGTCAAGAGCATGCCAGTAATAAACGTATGTGTGTTTGATTAAACCCGGGGGCTGTTTTGATTTATTGGTTCACTTGAATTTTATTGAGCATGCTTAAAATAAGCATGCTAATAATAATCAAGTGTATACAGTTGTTATGGCATGCTAGTTTTGAGTATTCTAATGAGCATGCTCAAAATAAGCATGTGTATCTGTACCTTAATATTTTTTTATTGAAGTTGAAAAATTAAATTCATTGGCAGTCACTTTGTTGTTCAACATTTTAAATTTAAATATAGTTTTCATTCAATTATGTACTATACACACAAAATTTGAGTTATTAATAACTTAAATAATAACTTCTCAGAATTCGCCAACCATATAATTGATACCGACCATTCTTTCGAGTCACAAATTTAAACAATTCCTCTCAGTTTCTCATTAAAGGTTGTTCTTCTTATTATTTTTCCTTTTATTCGACCCATGTGTTCTATTCTCCAGACGATAAGGCCTCGTATGAGGTGGATTCCCAGTCATCCTTATCTTTTGGGAGGTCTCCCGCGAGTTCCGTGAGGCTGACTATATAGTGCGATATAAGGGAGTCCGGTGCTGTCCATACTCTGGATATGACCATATCAGTCCCTCCTTTCGCTGTCTGCTCCATCATGCAATATCCTCAGCCTCACATGCCTTTCTTATTCTTGTGTTCCTCACGCGATCCTTCAGGGTCTTGCCTGCTATAATCCTCAGTGTCTTCATCTCGGAATTCCCTCAATGTTTATTTAGTCCTGATTGTGTCTGCTCTTGCTTCAACCGTATGTCATTATTGTACGCATGCACGGTCTTATGCATGCTTTATAGATTATCATCTTGCTATTGATAGCCATATCTTTATTTTTCCAAATTGTGGATTTTAGAGCACCAGATATTGCCGCTGCCTTGTTTTTTAACTTGGACTTGTATTTCTTCACATAGATCAGCTTCTCCAACCAAGTCCATGCCTAGATATCTGAAGGTGCCGACCTATTCTATGGGGTTTTTTTCATGTAAAACATAAAGGAATGATTATGAAAATTTTGCATGCTATTAAAATCCTAAAGAATTTAAATTCCAAAATAAAAAAAACACTTATGAATAATATCACATTTCGAAACATGCCTCCGATCCTAGATTGTTCCCGTTATTGACCCCTCTCCACTACGCGATACCTTGCCCTAGTCGAATAGATTTGACAAAAGTATGTATTTATGTTAGTTATGAGAGGGACTGCTCCTCTCGATACTACTATAGTAGTGGCAAATAACTCAAATATTATGTACAAATACAAAGATTAAATAAAAATTCTTTCTTCACCTTTATTAGAAATCATTATATAAATTTGTATTTTATTTCAAAGGCACAAATATTACCTATTGAGTACATTCTTTATTTACATGTGGTGTATTTTACGAATGCGAATGGGTTAGGTCAGGTCAAATTGGACGTGTTATTCGTTAACTTTACTTTTAAACATTTGTTGCCTGCCTGTTGCTGGAATGCCGCTTGCGAAGCAGCGAACGGACATACGCTGGCGGCTTTTTTAACAGTTTTTTGGACATGTACTAAGCATATTATCAAAAATATTATAATGCTCTTATCCATCGATATGAGCATTATAATATTTTTTCGTGCTTTAACAACATTATTTAGTTCTTATTACGATAACTAAACATATCTAAAAATTAACCTCTTTAAAAATTTACCACTAATGCGTCACGTGTGGACCACTGTAACAGTCGACCGTATTCCGAAAGTAGCAATATTGGGATCTTAAGATTATTATTCCAACGCTTAAAAGACGAAAATAAAAATATAATAAACGAGACGTAGGTATACGTCGGTGTTCGGCGTTCGTCGTACTCAAATAAGGAGATTTGCATATTTTCACATATCTCTGTTAAAGTAAATACCTTTATTCGCGCTGTCCGATGTCTGCAATGCCTTTAGAAAAGGGATTGATTTCTCCGGTGCCTTCTTATCCAGACAGTCTGGTTTGACAGAGTTTCCTATAATTGAGAGAAAATGTATAATTGGCTTTTATGTTTCCCATTCTTTGTATTTAAATAAATAATTTACCGAAGCACCGATCGCATACTTAACCTCACAGTTCTCATGCTTCGACTAAAATTACACGAAATAAGTACTAATGCTGTATTTAATGTCTATAGAAAAAAATATTTCACGTGCACTTATTAATTTCTTCTCCCACAGCGTCCTGATGTAAAATTATGGCAAAACTGTCATTGTCGTGATGGACTCGTATTTATATTTTGACGTTTGACGGATAACTTCATGTACTTCTTTCTTCCTCTCTCTCTCTTAAGTAGAAACTGAAAGAAACACCGACGTATACCTACGTCTCGGTTATTTTTTATTTTTATATTGGGATATTGGGATCTAAAGATAGTTTGGATAACAATCTTTAGGTGCCAATATTGCTATTTTCAAAATACGGCCTAGTATAATATTTAGGCTGGACTGCCGAAAATTCAGCTAGATAAATTACAATTCATTCTGAATATCGCAGCACGGATAATATATGCGGAAGGTCACAATTCTCGCAAAAAAAACACCCCTTTTACGTGCACTGAATTGGTTTCGTTTCATTGACATAGTACAATTTAAATTGTATTGGTTGTTGTACAAGACGACGCAACATAGCGCCTCTGTATCGGGAAGATCTTTGCTTCCCGGACTAGTTGAATGGCAGTCGCTGATCCAGTAGACTCTTCTACTTCGGCTGAGAAGAGCTTTAGAATCGATCACTCAATGCCAGAAGATTAAGTTTAGTGATCGGGCATTTTCGGTGGCAGGGCCAACACCTCGGAGCTTTCTATCCCTCGTAAAACGGAACAGGCTTCAGAAATATATTTAAAAAAAATTAAACCATCCATTTTCATAAAATCTTATTTTTTTAAAATACTAATATAGGACTAAGCAATTCCTGCGCGAAGCGCCATTGTGGTGAAATTTTTAAGAAAATATCGCTATGTAAATGATCCATTATTTATTATTATTATTTTGAAATATTAACAGATTTTCTCTGCCTTGCTTCATAGCTAAGAATTTTTAAAATTATTTTTTTATTTAATTTAATATAAGATACAAATACAAATCTTACATATTAAATTGACATTTTTTTTAATACTTTGTAGTCATGTAGACCTCATCAGTGAAGAGAAGCTCTTGAGTCTGATGAGGGAGCCACAGTTCTTATTTTATATATTTTATATATAGTCATTTAATAATATGGTAATAAAAGGTAATTTGAAAATAAAATGTTGAAGTATTTTGGAAAAACCTATAAGTTTAAATGATTTATGAATTGAAGTTGGATTTTAGAAAGGTTTTAAATTGTTCTGAATGGTTATTAATGCAGCATATCTCGATAGGTAGATTATTGTAGTAGTTAATGGCTTTATAAATATACTGATTCTTCTTTTGGCTTGTTTTAAATTTAGGCGTTCTGATTTGGTTTCCATTTCTCATACGCTTAAAGTATTCCTGGTTTTCTGTATTTTTTTTTCTTTACGTATTTTCAATATAGAAACTTGCTTGAAAATATCATCCATGTTTGGTGCTGGAAACAATTTAAAAATATCTTGTTTAACAGTAGATTTTTTTTCAGTAGTTAATAATGATCCTTTGTGATATTTTTATTGAGTTTAGATTTTTTATAAGAACCTCCCCATCCGATTACGTCGTATATGAGCAGAGAGTGAACAATGCGTAATACACATTTTTAATCATTTTTGTACTTAAAATACTCCTTAGTCTAACGAATATGTAGATACATTTCCTTTTTCTTCGTTCTTCTTCGTCTTCTTATTAAGTTATATTATGTTATAAAATTACTACGAGAGTATACAACAAATACACAGAAAACAATGTTTTATTATTTATAACTTTGTACCGATTGAAAAATCCTCACAATTATTTTGATTAATTGGCTTTGTATTTTTTTCAGTGCCGCTATCAGCTGCGTTGGATGCATGTACGAAAAGCTAGGCAGAATGATGGGCCGTTCGTACGAAGAAACTGTCCACATCTTAATCAGATCCCTGCGGAGCGCTGAATCACAAACGAGAATAGAAATTATGAACACTCTTGAAAAGGTACAATTTATCCTGTCGCTATTATTGACATAATGGTATATAACTTGAAACCTTTTTAAATACTTACTAGGAATGTTGTTACAATGACTACCTGAAGGATAATTATACATACGAGGGGCATCTTAAAAGTAAGGCCGGCCGCACTTTGGATACGAATTATTACGTACGTATTCATACGACTACTTTCGTACGTATTGGAGCGCGCACATTGATTGCTTCTTGCGTTGTTACTTTGCGCATTTCTCCAATGACGTTTGTGCCAAATGAATAATCTGTTTCTTATGGAAAACTCTATTACGGCAGACTTAAATAATGACAAATTTCATGACTATCTATCTAATAGATTCACAAATGCTGGGGAGATTCGAAGTGCAACGAGAGCTCGTAACATCGGAGAAATATTTAAAAGTTTTTTTGTTCGAAGTACATAATTACACCTCACCTTCATTAAACCAAATTATTTAACTTACAGGTATTTTTTTAGTTCTTTAGAGATTCTCCGCCATGATCTGCGCTGATGCTCACGTAGTTGAATCACTTTGGGCCCACAAACATTTGTGGTCATGTGTCAAATTCACAAAATTTTCGATATCCATTGTACGAAATCGCAAAAATTTCCGAACAAATCCGGATCGTGTCGGACGTCGCCTCTATACATAGTGTGCGATGTTTAGTACTACTTCGAAGGTCAGGAATGTACTTGCGTATTCGTACGTATTCGTACTGCTCAATTTCGTACGAAAACGCATCCAGTGTGCGGCCGGCGTACGAATCGTTGTCGAGAGAATCGTGCTTCCTTCTTTTCCCTTTCAATCCGTTCATATACAGTCCGCTAGAATCATTCCCATTTACCCCTCTATCTTCCAGCCTTAATTAATCCTGTCATATTTTTCCTCATTCTGCTTGATTTGCGGCTTTGGATTCATGCATGTCGTAAACTCATAACAAATGCGATGAAAGTAGGTATGTATAATATTAATAGTCTGACGGCGTCAGGTCCCTGCAGTGTTGAGGATGGTCCGATTCTACCAAAACTTCTAGCTTCAGCAGCACTTCAGATTTGTGCAATGAAAGCATTTAAAAACGAATCACAGATCGGAAAGTTTGGACCCAGTTGCAATCGGTGGGATTAATGACAGACGTGGCTAAGAGGTTACACCACCTGGATATTAAAAAAAAAATTTGTTACTGCATTCTATAGCTCGAAGGTTTAAGAACAATTTGATTTTTCACTCATTCAAAAATTCAAAAAACTGGCAGAGTTTTAGCAATTTGAAATTGGCGTGGTAGGTTAATTTTCTAAAGAATTTCATCATTCTGATTTTGTTAAAATTTTGCACATATCTACGATGTAGCTTGATAAAATTATGCTGTGTGCTTATTGTGAATTTTCAACGTCGATATTTTAGTAAAAATCTTAAAATTATTTTCAAACTGCTAACATTTGCAGAAAAAAAAACTTTTATTTTTTAAATAAGCCACATCATAGACATTACACCATTTTATGAGAAAGAAAAAACTTTTTCTTTTTTTCCACCGGCTGCGCATTTCACTACGAAGGACCTTTGCGGGACAGCACTCCTTTGCGGGATTTTTTTAAAATATTAACCAACATTTGCCGTGAACAATGATAGTAAAACAATTTTATATGTGCAACAGTCACGTGAGTGGCGTCAGGGGCGTGCAGTGAGAACAGGAAGCATGGCTTTTATTGAAACATATATTTAGAAAAAAATCGAAATTAAATATTTATTTGGCAGAATATTATGAAATATTAAAATCTGAATAATATGTTAATTATTGTGATTGGAATATTACGAGATATATCTCTAATCGGTGTATTTTCAAAATATATGCTTAGGAAAAAGTCATGCCTCTTGTTCCCAATGCACGCCCCTGGCCACAAGGTGGTGTATAGGTCTTTTCATATAAGCTTGCAATTGAGTTAGTGTGGGTACAGTGCGTAATACGCGCATTGTTTCGTCGTGTTAAATTTACGGATACGCCCCTCTCGTATCCGTATATTTAACACAACTAAACAATGCGCGTGTTACGCACTGCACCCACACCAACTCAATCGCAAGCTTATATGAAAAGACCTATAACTCTTTAGTAAAATACCGCTGAGAAATGAAGTATGACATGCTGAAAAGTTCGTAACTTGCAGGCAGAGTTGGAGAACAAATTATGACAAGTTTCTGACGACATTCTAGTCAAAAGCGCCCGTTTGCGTTGTTAATATACGCAAACGTTTCTCACTTTAAAAATGGCCCGCTTACTTACACTCCCAATTTAATATCTCGATGTAGTGGTTGATTTAGGTTAACCGTTGCATGGAAAATCTTCTTGTACGCTTTCTAAACTGCCGCGGGACGAAACTAATACAACTTTGCCCATTTAACTTCAGAAAACTCCTGTATGTATTTATTGTGAGTGAAAACGAAATACTCCAAGACTGCACAGAGAAATTACGATTTAATTCCCTAAAATGTACTATTGTGGAACCCTGATATAACACTTTTTTTTAGGAGTTCTGAGAGTATCTCTGAGACACTGAGATAAAATCTGTATCTTAGGGCCAACATCTCTTAAACCCATTTTTGGCTTAAATTATCTAACTGCATTTTGATTCAATATTTTTATACGTACCTACATAATATGTTCTGATGAGAACACAATTACTGAATTTCCATAGGGGGATAATTATTAACTAAGATAAATTATAGGAGTCTCGCAGAGATGAAGCTATATAAAACGTGTATAGAAGACTTTACAGAGTGGTCCAGGGCTTATGACCTGTGCGGGCTGGCTTAAGTGAATGTTTATTTATTATTCACATTACTTAATATGAATGTCTCTAGCATATTCCATTCATACAACTATATTATACAACATATATGTATACAACTTTTTAAAAATTGATAATATTAACATTATTCTGCAATAATATAAATTATAAATTAGATAAATTAACATTTTTGATTATATTACACCATATTTCTTCGTTTCTCAAAGTCTTGTCCCTACACATTTTCCTTATAGGTATTCATGGAAAAAACCATTGTCATAAAGTTTTAAGTGCATTTTAATTTCGATCCAAAATAACGTAAAAATGTATAAGACATTCTGACTCTTAATTAAAAAATATGTTACTTTAGTTAATGTGTTAGTGTGTATACCGATATTTACATGCTAGTGTAGTACTTGTCCTGACGAAGAGACGGTTACGTCTCGAAACCGGTAGACTAAAAACTTCCGTAAGTGGTTTAGCATACCTTAAATTTTATTAAAATGCTTGACCTCAAAGTTAATGCTTTAAATATTAATAAAATTATTTCGTCGTTTATTTTTAAATTTCGTTTTAGGTTAAATAATTTTTATACATTGGATGAACTCGTAGTTATCCCAATTATAATAATTTCTTTGTCTGTCTGTCTGTCCCCGTAACTTCGTGTAAAATCCGTAACTTTTTTAAATTATAATTATTTTTTCGAAAAAAAAAAAATTCGACTTTTATTTGAATTTTTTTTTTAATACTTATTCCTTAGGAACCGTCATGCAAAAATACCGTCATTTTTTATTATAATCTAGTTTATTATAGTCTAGTTTATTATAATCCTGTTAAAATTTATGAAAATTTTGCATTACGTCCATTTCACGGCATTCTGTCCACAAACATAAAATTACGAATAAAACGGAAATAAACAACGTAATTGCAGAATAATGTGATGTGCGGTTTTACTTCCGACAGCTCAACATTTGGTCCGCGTAAATTGCGGGGAATTGTGTCGTAAATTTTAGTACCAGTTCGTTTGAAACCGAATGAGACCAGCAAATTTTGACATGAATCGCGGGAAAACGTAAAATCCGGGTACTTTCGTATTTTATGTTTGTCGTTCATCATTTTTTGCCAATACATATTTATAATATTTGTTTTGGGTTAGTTAATTTTTTTACTGGCTGTTTTTCTAGCGTGTGAATATATAAATAACTGAATGACTAATTAATGACCCCCCAAACACAAGTTTTAACTTTTCTGGGGACTGTTAAATACGTATAAAAAAATTTAATATTCACTGTAACACGTAAAGATTTTATTTTCAATAAAGAATTCTGTATATATATATAAGTGTTAGTTCTAACTACTTTGGGGATAATCCGCGTCAAATTCTGGTCGTCAGGACCAGTCGTCTGTCGACGTTTCGAACAGATCTCACTGCTCATCTTCAGGGCGCCTTGTCGATGAGCTGCTTCTCCAAAAAGCGTACAACCGTTTACGATGAGCTCCGGACCCTAACTTCTATTTAAACATATATATATATATATATATCTATCAGTTCTTAGAATGTTTCATCATTTCCATTATTTTTTTTTAATTTTTATAGCTTTAGTCATGGGTTAAATCCATCTCTAAATTGGGAGGCTATTGAATATATCGAGGAATATACTTTTTTTACTCGTTAAATTGTGAACTCTTAACTGATTAACTAACTGACTATGTCGCCGTTTCGCCGCAGGGGTAGGCAGAGAGCGTAGAACGCCATATTCTTGTCTTGACACACCAATTTTGCTTCGGCTACAATCATACATCTTCTCATGCATTATCTGCGGTTGTTGAGGCTTTTAAAGGGCCATCCTCCAATATTTGTTGCATGTGATCGTGCCAGGTATTCCAATTATAATATTTTTATAGCCTATCCGTCCGTCCGTTCTTCCGTATAGTGTATTTTTTTTTCTTTTTTTTATAAATAAATAACTATTATTCTTTAGGAACCGACATGTAAAAGTACCGTCATTTTTGACGGGTTACAGTAATAGTTTGTGCTCATAAAGTTAATAAAGATATATTTATTTGTATTTTTTCCATTTAAGAATACAATGAAAAGAAAGAAGAAGAAGTCGTTTATATACGTGATGACGAGAATAACATGACAATAGTATCATTCCAAATTAATTTAGTTAAAATTCAACGCATTTTTCAGGTATGTTGTGGTATGGGTTCCGCCATATCCAACGTGCACAAGGAGATCTACAAGGCGGCAAAACAATGTCTGACGGACAGGTCTATGCCCGTGAGGTGTGCAGCCGCCAACTGTTTGCTATCCATGATTGAATACGCTCCGTTCCTCTACACCACTGAACTAGAGAACATGGCCGCTCTGTGCTTCAGGGCTTTCGATGGAAGCACATATGAAGTCAGGTTGGTTACCGTACTTTGTGTTTGTCTTAACATTGCTGGAATATTTATCTGATGACCCCGAACTCCAATACTATACATATATGTATTTTTTAAATTCAAACATGCGTTTAACTGATTGGTTGCACATGACAATATATATGTACTTCCAAAAAAATTGTGCTCCTCAAATATGTAATTTTTCAAGTTTTAGAAATGTCTTAGAATATAAAAAAAAAAAGATTTTGACACTTTCTGACTGCAGGGGGAATAGGCACCATATATATAGGGTATAAAAGTAAAGGCAGCAATATCCAAAAAAAAATTGTGTTAAATGCAGTCACCGAGGATTACTAATTTAGAATATGCTTAATTATAGATTTTATGTGTCTATCCCTTCCAAAACCAGGTTTCCTATAAAATTTCAAATCAGACATTATAAATTAGTAATCCTCGATGACTGCATGCGATTTTTTTTTGGATATTGCTGCCTTTGCTTTTATACCCCATATATGTAGATATAATCTTATGAATAACTATTTTAGGTGAAAAAATAGAGTTTTCTGAGTACAGGACCTCTCTAGCCACCATTACGGATCCCATTGCAGGATCCATCATCGCGGCTGATGTGTTGAAAACTCCAACCAGAATATTTTGAACACCTGAGAACATTTAAATTAAAATAAAAGTGTTGATAAGGTGTTTAATTTAAAAGACATAAAATGTCCTTCTCTAAGGATATTTTATGCCTTTTAAATTATGTTCAGTTCGTATATCAATATTTCTTCCCTCTGGACAAGATAATGGTTGATTAAAGCAACAAAAGGTATTGCCTGCATCAATTTTGCAGAAGATAACATAACATAAATGCTTTTGGTCGCCATAATGGCTGATTTACAACCTATTTAAATAATGCACCTGGCAAAGCATATTTCTTCAATTATGTCAACAATTTTAGTTTTTGTTTATATAACATATAAATATATTAAACATATTTGTTTTTAATTAAATATATTATAATCAAAATAAAAATTACAATTTAGAGAAAATTGAGCACATTTAAATTTCTAAAAGTTATTGAATTATTTTTTCTTAGATGTTCAGTAGCCGAACTTCTGGGTACCCTGATGGCTGCAACGCAAGCCGGTGAACTTACTGGTCCTCTACTCAAAGGCGCATCTAACCAAGGTAAATAAAATAACACATATGTTCTGTTTGATTGGATGATGGAGCATTTTTAATATATGTACATATATTTTTGATAATTTCTATTAATGATGATTGATTTTTTTTGCATAGCTCAACAAAAATCGGGCAAAGGCGGAGTGTCATTGGAGGAAGCTCTGAGCATTCTGATGGGTGGTTTCCTAAGAGGAGGGAGTTCTTTCCTCAAAGGAGAAATTATCAAAGCCGGATCTGGTGTGAACCGTGAAATTAGAGTTGGTGTAACACATGTAAGTACAGCCGGAGAGCTCATTTGAAAGCCGCCTACACAGTCTAAAATTGCTTCTTAGTGTCTGTTAATTGTCTTTGATATAAATAGAAACATTTTTCGAATTTTCAGTAATAAAAAACATTTTAAAGAAATGGTGTTTTTGTTTGATTATTTTTGAACTGGCTTCGTATAAGTTATTTGTTTCGCCTTTGTTCGTTCATTGAATCAACAGTTCTTTCCAGCATTTTTCAGTAAATTGTATGGGAATATGAAAATAATGTATACCAGAATCTAAATCTCACGAGAAGCCGGATAGTAGAACTAGCATTATATGATTTTTCTGTTTGTATCACAATATCTTCTATTTACCAGTCTGTCTCAAATTTTATTTTCAGGTCTACGTTATATTTATTCAAAACATGGGAGGTTTGTGGCTCGAGAGAAATCTCACAACCCTCTTGATCCACATCTTGGACTTGGTAGCGAATCCCAAAGCTGCGAGTTCGCATGTTGATGCCGTCTACTCCAGGAAATGCATCAACTTTATCCTGAGAAGTGTCTTGGGAAAAATGCTTGGAGAGAAGGCCCAAGCTTCTGCCTGTAAAGAGATAGTCCAGATTATCGTTAAACAGATGAACAGCATTGATTTCAATCCCGAGAATGCAAAAGATTTCAATCAGGAGACCCTTTTCAGTCAGCATCTACTTGTGTGTGGTCTCATAGAAATCGGTAATCTAATGTCAGGCTTGGGAACGGCCGCACAGAACCTTTTGACAGACCAATCTTTGAACATCGTAGAAGCAATAAGTGCCGTAAGTCTTAATTTAAGTTTTTTGTTTACATAGTAATTATAGGGTAGCCCATTGGATTTGCCTGATTCAATTTTAAAATAAAGCACGGTAAATGATTAACTGTGCAATTTTTATTAAATTAGCCGCTATTCTTATCAAAATTTCGAAGACGAGCCAGCTTGATGATGACATATTGAATTTCTTTCAATTGTTTTCAGTTTAGGAATTTTTTGTCATTTGTTAACATAGACCTTGGACTAAACAAAACTCTAGAGGACAAAATTGCTTGGTGACAAGTCTGAGCGGCCAATTAATGTCAGCATTTCTGAAATTCACACCATGTGTCAGGAAAGCGTTGTCTTAACAAATCGATGGCTGTATGGCATGTGGCACCACTCTGTTGAAACCACATTTCTTTGAAGTCCCACAAAATGTTTGATATCGTGCCACGATATCATATTCCATTTTTTAAATTTTAATTTACCTTCAAATGGTGGGTTCATTAATTGAAATATGAATTATACCAAGAATTCCACTACAGTCTCAGCAAAACTTTTATATGTATTTTGGAACACATTATTCCTCTAATTGTCATAAAATGTTTTTGCATTGTTAGTTATTAATGTCACTCTAGGACTATCCATCAGGGTCATTACCAAGCTATTGATAATCCGTATTTTAAAATAAAATAAATATTTTTTTGAAGGCTCAAGAAAACACCTAATTATACGATTTTTAAATCTTTTTTAAAGGTTTTGGTCCACCCGTGCCATGCGGCAAGACTTGGCGCAGCGTGGTGCCTTCGATGCATCTGTGTTGCCGTACCTACACACATTACTCCACTCATCGACAGGTGTATTGATGCTATCGAAAATATGCGAACCAGCCCAGAGGCCATCTCAGGTAAAACATTTCTTATTTTTATTTTATGCTGTGAATTAAGAACTACAGATAACAGATAATCCAATTTAATCGATTTGCGAAAAAGTCAAGTCTTCTAAAACATCTAGCGCTTTGCCGTCTGCCTGTAGATACTTTATTCAACAATTAAAAAGTCGTAGCAAATAACCGGGCACAGTGGCATCAAAAAGTACATTGCACGGGAGAAAACAGGGAACTGAATAGGACTCATTTCTAAATTTCTGAGAAAAGACGAAGGAGAAAGAAAAGGAGGAATATCAATCTCTTAGAACCCCGCTCCCTCGCACAGGATCCATGTGCACAATTGTGGAAGGGTGTAAAGTTCGAGAAGAGGCTCGCTCGTACACTCGTACGCACAACCGATAAAACGGGGCAGATGTCATCCTCGTAACGAGAGACTGCCGAAGAAAAAGAGTCAACGTTTTGCAGTGGAAGCTAAGTACGAACTGTCAATACCTGTATTGATTAATATAAATTGTGTTGACAAATTTATTTCACTTTTCAGGTTACAGTGCGGCATTAGCAGCAGTGCTGGGTGCTGTCCGCCTGTCTCCTCTGGGAGTCCCCCACAACAGGGGTAAGGTGATCTTCAACACGGCAGAAGAGTTGCTCCGGTCAGCCAGTCAAAACAGTCGGCTGTCCCTCAACAGGACTCACGCTGGGTGGCTGCTCATCGGTGCCATCATGACTCTGGGTACAATTGCTTATTGAAAATTATTTTTTAATGACATCACTGGATTCAGTTTTTTCATTTTTCAATACAAATTTTTATCAACCCTTTTATCAATCTATTTATTTTCATAATTTGTAATTATGTATCAATATTTGTATTACTTCAAGTACTAATATTTTGTATTTACTTAATACGGAGTTTACTAAAAAGATCACACTTCCTGTAGGTGTTCCTGTGGTGCGCGGTCTTCTGCCCAGGATGTTACTGCTTTGGAGGAACAGTTTTCCCAGATCCAACAAAGAATTAGAATCAGAGAAGGCCCGTGGTGATTCGTTTACATGGCAGGTATGAAAAATCATATCCTTATTCTTTGCTCGTGTTCCAATATTTTTAACCCCAGGGAAATTACACAAAATTATTTATTAAGTACTACTTGTCTCAATAAAATAACTTTTATAGTGATTGGTTATAACGCCCGTTATATTGATTGGTTCCATGACAACTGCACACAAAACAGGTGCACATATTAAGCTTATTACTCTGCTGCCTTGACTTTGTATATATTAAATTTCCTAATCTAGCTTTACTTAATGTAACTTGGCCTAACGTATCATAAAGAAATGTAAATTACCTTGAGATAATTTGAGTGAGACCTTGTGTTCAGTTGTCTGGTCAGGAGTGATCACGTTCCTCAATTTTTATTTATTTTAATCGAAGAAATTTCTACTGTCTGAAAACTAAAATCTATGCATAGGTAATGAATATTATTACCATCGTAAAGTTTAAATTTCAAAAAAGTTTAAAGTTAAATTTTGCATATTTTTTTTAAAATATTTCTGATCAATCTTCTGTAAAGCGTTGAAGTATTATTTATAAATGTGAGTTATATAAAATATAACAAATTCATTCGCTTTGATACAAGTAAATAAAATTATTAAAACTGTGCAGAAATTTAAATAATATTTTTCTCGCATGGTTTTAATCATTTTATTTGACTTGTATCAAAGCGAATGAATTTTTAATATTCTATACAAATTGCTTTCATGGTAGTCTAAGGTTTTAAAAATATAATAAGTCAGAAATATTGAAAAAAATGCAAACATTAATATCGTTCAGGATGAAATTTCATACGAAGTATAAAGAATATTTTATATTTAAAGTTAACTGAGGAGTTTTAAAGTTTTTGCTATAGATACGAGTTATTTTGTGTATAACTAATTCTAATGCCCACAGAACACAATAACTGGCGTCTACTGTAATTGAAATAAATTACTTTACAGGTAACACTGGAAGGAAGAGCTGGTGCCCTGTCTGCTCTGCATAGTCTTCTCTTGCACTGTCCGACTCTGGCCACCGATGATGTTACTCGCCGGCTTACACAGCCAGTGGAAAGTGCTCTTGCTATGCTGACCAAGTAAGCGTTTGATCTCTGATCTGGTCTCAATTAAGGGGATTATCCTCCTTGATTACTATGATCCTCGGATCTGAAGAGAAGTATTGTATTTCTTTTCGTCACACTTTCACATGAAATGAATTCACAGTTTGATCCTACAACAGAATCTGAAGGGAGGTACTTCCCTTTGGTCACAGAGAGTCACAAATGAGTCACAAAAAAAGATAATAAAATAACGGAGATGTTTCCCCTTTCAAGCATTTATTGATTTAATACTTTAAACAATAGTCAAAGTTAGCTAGATGGCGCCCTACTATGATTCCATAAATAATTTGACTGCTATTATGGTGGATGGTGCTCATATTATTTATGGAATCTCTCTTTTTATTTTGTAAAATGTATGTGTATATTTTTATTTCTTTCTCCATTGAGACCAATTGTTGATTGACAAAAAAAAATTTTTGAAATTTGCTTTTTAAACAACTAAGAATGGTTATTTTTTATTTGTATGTAAATTAATTGTAAAAATATTCTCGCAGCATCCAGTCAGTACTCCGTCAACACGGGCAGCGTCTGAAGGCTGCAGCTGCGCAAGTCCGCTTCCGTTTATATTCCTGCCTTTCGTTGCTTCCTCCTGCTCCGGAACCGTGCCACGCTGCACTGTTGAGAGCGCTGGTAGCTGAGCTCGCTCTAGCTGATAGTGCAGCCAACACGGCTACTTCTGGACTTGGAGGGCGTAGCCAGGACACAGCGGCACTGGGAATAGAGAGGACGCAGGATACAGATCACGCTGATGTAGAAGATCAGGTAAGACAATCAAGCAATGTGCGATGCAATATTTTCTCAATTTTCAAGTACTAGATTCCAAATATACAAGATGATTGTATATGTTCTAATTACGGAATCAGTATATGGATAGTATTTTCAACCTTATTTAAATAAATTACTGATTGCAAAGGATGTCGAATATAGTTATCATCTGAGCTATCCCGTATTTGATGTCAAGTTATGACATAACTTGACATCTTTGTTTTTTACTCTATGCGGATATTGCTGTCTTTGATTTTAATAGTGATTAGGAAACAGAATTTAGAAAGGGATAGAGCTATATTTCTTATAAAGTCTCGAATTCACTACATTCTAAATTAGTGGTATCCTCAGTGACTGCATTCAAAACATGTGTTTAAAGTTTTTGGATATTGCTGCCTTTGCTTTTATATCTCTCAATATGTATTTGCAAGTTTCTTGATACATACTATCTTTCTTTGTCGGTTCCAGCTGCTGTCCTCCTTGTCAGCAAGTGGCTCTGGAGCTTTAGAGCACGACCCGTGCTGCCTCTATCAACCCTTACCCGCTGGCCAGTACTGCCCGGGTCCCCTGCCGCTCGGGGTGGCGGTCATCGACATGTCTGTTGTACTATTCGGCCTCATTTTCCCTCGGGTGGCCAACAAACACAGGTTTGTCAACGTTATGAAATATGTCAGGTTGTGAAATAATGCATACTTGTAGCTTATTTGTGTAATGGTCATGATGGTCGCCTAGTGATTGGTTAGTCTTATTTTCATAGCACAAGCGTTTAGCTTAGTTTGAAAATAGTAAGACTATTGATGCGATACGTATTCCATGTTTGCATCTCTATTTAAAAAAAAAACAATAGATAGGCAGGGGCTTGTAGGGAGAACAAGAAGCATGACTTTTATTTAAACATATATTTGGAAAAAAAATCGTAATTAAATATTTATTTGGCAGAATATTATGAAATATTAAAAAATGAAATATTTTAATATGTTAATTATTGTGATAGGAATATTACGAGATATATCTCTTATTTTGGTTTCTTTTCAAAATATGTGCTTAGGAAAAAGTCATGCTTCTTATTCTCATTGCACGCCCCATGTTGACAAGCTATATTATATGTAAACATTTCAATTGATTAATGTTCTGGAATAAATTATTTTTTGTGATTTTTAATAATTATATTTTATATTTTTTTTAATCATATGTAACATTTTATTGTGATATGTAGTCGATGTGAAGCTGAACTATTTGTTTTAATGTATTCAAATTCAAGTGTTTTATCTAGAAAATACACATAGTATCAAATAATTCCAGGCTGCAAATGTTGGATCATTTTACGGAGTGCATCAGACTGGCAAAGTCAACGAGACAAGAAGCGATACAAACCAATGTGTTTGCTGCTCTGTTGGGTGGACTGCGGGGGCTAGCGGAGGCTAAGGGCGCCCTGGGGGGTGAGGACGTGAAGAAGAGTGCCAGCACACTCATTATCGTAAGTAATTTGTCATTGTAAACTTATTGTAGGATTAGATTTAGTTGTTAAGTAAGTACTTGTAATAGCAGACTCCTTCTTTACATTCGTATATACGTGTAGTCGTACTCCGATGATACAAATTATTATCGCCAATGAGTGTTATTCCACACAAGTTGTTGAAAAAAATTATAAATTTTCTAGTCTCGGTTAGTAAATATGATTTATTTGACAGGTTATGTCTAATGTCCTTGTTTCATTTTATTGTAAGTTCAATACTAGATAACTGAAAAAGTGTTGGTTTGAGATAATTTCAGTTAAAGTTTTCATGCTTTTTAAATACCTTCTTCTCCTTGCGTATATAATTTATTATGTAATAACATTATAATGATTAAATTAATTAAATGTCAATGAAAACATACAGATGTCACCAGATATTTAGTTACAGCATTCAATCTTCATTCATTTTTCTTTCTATTTTTGTAAATAATTAAGAGCCTGTTGTATCAATCTGGTTTATAGTAATAGTTCGTTTAAAGCATAGATATCATACAAATTTATGCATTAAAGGACTATTACTTTAAACTAAATCTATTCTTGCATAATTAAATCGCCTAGTAAACAAAACATATTTTTTATGATAGAAATTGTTTTTATAATTTTTTTTAAATTCCGTTCCAAACTGAGTCTTTTAATTAAAAAAATATTTTTGCAATAAAGCGTGACTTATTTACTAAGATATTAAGAGTACATATTTAGTTTCATCATTTTATAATTGTTTCAAAATTTACAAAATAGTAATAATTTTTTTAAACAAATTAAACTTAATCAAACCAACTGCGGAACCATACTGCGTACTGAGAAATTTATGTTAGTTTATGTCTGTATACTTTGATGGTCTGTTAAGTTTTTCTTTTTATTTATTCCAGAGTGGCCTATCGAGCTCTAGTCCCTTGGTGCGCTGCCTGTCAGGTCAGTGCGCCGGCCGACTTGCCCAGCTGCAGGGGGGACCCGCCTCTGGTTCAGATGGAGCCGAAGCTCTCGCTTCCTCTTTCATCAGCCAGCTCCGTGCGGGACGGGCCGCGAGCCAGCGCAGCGGACTGTGCATGGCGCTGGGTGCGCTGTACAGGGCTCGCGGGGGCATCATGGGCGGGGCACAGCACTACGGGGGTGCATTGCCAGTCCTCCTCGCTCTAGCGCAGGACCAGGCCAGCTCTCATGTGCAGGTATGTAATGTTTATTTAAAATACACGAATAGGAATTACAGATTTCAGAGTGATCATTTAATTGGGTAAAATCCTTAAATTATGTTACCTGATTGAGACACACAAGATTCTAACCAACAGGTATAACTGCCCAGAATTGACAAACGTGTGCCACCTTAACACCAATAACCTCACAAGTCACTGACACTGAATCATACTGCATTTTCGATCAATTCAAAATAGAATTTTTTACTAAACCGTGTGGTTGATGGCTGGAATAAGCTTCTTAGTATATATTTTACTATTTATATTTCGAGAGCAACAGAATCTAATTGACCGTTTGTCTACTTTGAAATATGGAATTTTTACATGGATTAGGTGGAAATTTAATTGATTATGTACTGACAAAATGAACCGGAGTTACAGGTCTAAAGATGACTGTAACGGGAATATTGAGAGAAGAAGAGAAGATTTAGTGAAAGTAATATTGTTTTTTTTTAATTGATAACCGAGTTCAAATCTATTTTAATTTGTAAACATTCAAAAATATTCATTTTATCACCTTTACGCGCGACGAGATAGAGAAGTTTAATGGTACATAAATGAAAACAATGATTATTATCCACGATGTGGTTGGAAAATTCAGAAAAGTTATTACTAGTAAAAAAACGACAATGCTTTTAAATCTAATGTTGAGGTTTATAGAATTTTGACTGATTTATTTACTATTACAATCTCCGCATGAAATTTCGATGAGACATTCTGATACTCTCAAGTAGTAAAATATATAATTATATTTAAACTCACATAGAGGTAACATAGTTTATATTTTTCACCCAATTAAATGATCATCATTAATAATCTCTACAACTTTAAAACCATAATCCATCAATTATATAAGATTTCAGATTGTTTAATTTTCTTGTCTTCATCACAAAAAATTACAACCTGCATCTTTTATCCAGAGTAAAGCGGTTTTAAGAGACAATTTTAAAGACTCCTGCAGACTATTTTGATGGAGATCATTCCCATTAAGACTTCATTTGCGTCCTTTTCTTGAAATCAAATGCATTTTTTAATTCTGAAATCAGAATATTTTCAACAATTTGTGGTCATAAAATCTTATTTATTTCATGATTAACTGGTCATATGCTGTGCAATTTCGCGCACAATTACTGTTTTTTAGACACTTTTTTTTCATGGTTATATTCATGTAAAAATCAAAAATAATTGCTAAGAAGTTGCAGTTTCAGATTTCTCAATATACAGACTTCAATAATTACTTATATTTTAATAATTACTTGTATAATAATTCTTTAAATAATTAATGAAATTTACAGTCAGAAATAAACGCACAAGTTTATCAAATAAAACCATGGAAGCAATAACACTAAAGATATTGTATTTCAATATTTTCGTTCTTAATATATCAAACAATATAAAAATACTTAATTTTAATACCTTTTTATTTCAAAATAATACTTTTCTTAACAGATAAATAACACAATTAATATGCGGTTCAATGACAACATTTGGAATGATTTTTTGTCCGGTTTGCATGGCAAATGAGGTTACTTGACAAAAACTTGAGATATAAACAATGATAAGCTTTAAAAACCCATAAACGCAGGTAGAATAGGCCAAATTCGCATACATGTTTAGGGAGCGCAGATCTGCGCTCCGGCACCAAACGGGTTAATTTACAATCACAAAGTGTTTGTTTCTTTCGTTCCAATTTTAATTAATTTAATTTCTAGGTGTGGTCCCTCCATGCTCTGTCCTTGATAGCCGATGCGGGCGGTCCCATGTTCAGAGGTTTTGTGGAGCCAACCTTGACCATGGCCCTTAACCTGCTACTGTTGGTTCCACCCTCACAGGAAGACGTGCACCGTTGCATTGGGAAGCTTCTATCCGCTCTCATCACAACCATCGGACCAGAGCTACAGGGTATGTACTATATTCTCAACGCATCATTCTAAATATTATTGAACATAAAAAAGATAATCCTTTTTCTGTGTGATTTTATATTATGTATATGTAAGAAATTTTTGATCCTGTGTTATTATGTATTGTCCAGAATCCAATTGGTTGTCAAAGAGAGCTTAATGTTAAAACTACCATTGTGAATGATATATACTTTTTCCTGAATATGAAATATATATTAAAAATAAATAAAGTAATTGGTTTATTATTTGTTAATATTATTTCAATAATAATAGCAAAATCATTTTTTTGTAGTATAATTATTATTAATAAAAGAAAGTACTTTGTGTAAAATCACTATTTATTGATTAATCCACATGTTTCGAGACCAATGATGCAGCGTAAGGGAGTTGAATAATTAATTAGGAACAAATGTGAAAACAAATTTAAATGGTAACTGTTTGCAATGGATTTGTTGTTTACAATATTTAATTTGTCATTAACACATTGGTTATTCAATAAATAGTGTTTTTATGCAATGTTTTCCTTTTGCTAATAAATATCTTCTTTTTTTTAATCTTTAAGGAAATCGCATTTTATTGAAAATGTTCAACAGAAAAAATTATAGATGTCTCATTAAAAAATGCAGTCCGAATTCAATGTGACAAGACGACCACCTTGGCATATTCAGTAACACATTTTACTAGCAACAGACTAGTAATAGAGGGTTCATATTCGAATTTTTGGTATATGTATATTTTTCAAAAGATAGTTTTTTTGTGTATTTTTTCAAGCAATTTGTTTTAATTATTATTTCTATTCAGCTAAAGGATTAAAACTTTGTACTCACTTTAATAGATAATTTATTACAATTTTAGTCTTTTTCCGGGTAGTTTTCTGGAATATTCTGCCATTTTATCCGAGCAGGGTCCATTATCAGGACTAATGTGTTGTGATGATGGAGCCTGCAATGGGATCCGAAATATCGGCCAGAGAAGTCGGATATACCTGTAATCATAACCCAGAAAACTACATGCAGAAGATTCTGTACGGCTATGATAACCTGAGAATATTTTTAATTTTAGTCTTTCTCGTAATTTGCAGGAAACACAGCCTCCATATGCACTGCTCGTTCTATGTTCCTGTGTGCTTGCGCAATAATGCAAGAAGTGGGTGCCCCATCTGTGCAGGCTGAAGCCATCGGGTGTTTGCAGCAGCTGCATTTGTTTGCTCCAAGGCATCTAAATCTGTCCACACTGGTGCCAACACTTTGTGTAAGATACTGTCTTATTTTTGCAATAATATAACAACTTTACTTCATATTTTAATAGCCCTGTAATCAACTAAATGTTGATTGTGCTTATATTAACTTAAACAAACATTGTGTTTTTCAGAGAAATCTTTCAAGTAAACATTTGGTGTTACGCCGTGCAGCTATATCCTGTCTCCGACAACTCTCGCAGCGAGAAGCCAAGGAAGTCTGTCAGCATGCTCTCAGCTTGGTCGGAGAACAGAACACCAACCCACTGCACAGTAAGTTGCATTTGATTATTATGATCTGCATTACGAGTACATGAAATTACTGTATTACATATTAGGAGAGACTCTCAGTACTATAATTCAGTTACTGTATGTGCTCCTGGCTGACATTTTCAATGTTCACTCGATATGAGTCTATTATTATGTTTATTTCATGATTAGTTACTTTTATTTCTTTATGTCACAGGTTACCTTTGAACCACATAACCTTAAGCTTGCCTAGAATAATAAAAAAAAACATCTATAGGATATATTATAAAGCATATTCTGTTTTGACATTTTGTTGAAGAAATTTTTACAGAGTTTATAATACAATTCATGGAAATAAAATTCAGTATAAGATAAAACTTTCTACTGCCATTCTTACTTTAATTTATTATAGACCATTTTCCCCCAATTATCTGGTGCCACAGCTGGTTCCAATATATGTGACTTGTCTCAAAAAATTACTATGAGCTTGTGAAATTATAAACAATTATGAAAGGGTCATACTAAATACTCTTACAAAATAAAATGTCTTATTAAATAAATCACACATTATTGCAAAAAGACTATTTTACTTAAGAGACTAGGTTTGAAGCAAAATTAAAAAAATCTATTGTAAAAAATATGTTTTGTTTACTAGGGGATTTAATTATGCAAGAATAAATACTTTTTTTGCAGCATTAATGTATCTTACACATACGCGAGGGAGTGACCAACTCCCCTTTTTCCTAAAGAACGGGTTTAGTTAATGTCTGTAAATTTTTAAATTCTGTTATGGTTGAAGATACTAATAAATTTATTATTGTGAATTTTCTTCATTAAAATTCTGAAATTAGGAAGTTTTTTCCCTTATTACTTTATTTTCAATTTTTTTATTTTATTATTAATTTTTTATGTTATTATTATTATTATTTTATTATATTACTTTATTTTCAAGTTACGTATTATTATTTGCAGGTACCACAATAACAGAGTCTGGCCTGCCAGGTACACTGTTTGCCATGCTGGACACGGAAACTGATGGTATGGTGGTGCGCTACACGCACGACACACTCACTTCTATGGTGCAGGTCCTATCTGCTGGTCAGCTGTCGCAGTGGCTTTCATTGTGTAAAGCTGTCCTTACAGTGCAACAGGGTATGTCTTTGAATCATTCAATTAAAGAGCCTTCAAGAAATTTGTAATGATTGTTGATAAATAATGAAGAATCTTAGTAGAAATGACGATCAGCGATCATTCTGGCGATTACAACTTTATTTGCCACCACACTGAACGACGCAGTCGAGTCAAAACGAACCAATAGAATTAGTCACGCAATACAAGTACTTAATTGCATGGATGAACGAGAACTGAGACCCATCTCAAGAAGTAAAAGCTTGAATAGAGATGGCAAGAAGTGCGTCTTTCAGAATGAGATTGTTATTTTATAACCGTGACCTTAGAACGTAAGCCTTAACTTAGAGTATGTATGATTCAATGTTATATTTATACCATACTCTTGGGGTGGAGGCATGCACACTAAACCAAGGACAAATCCGCAAAGTCGAGGCTTTTGAGATATGGCGCACTAATAAATGAAAAAAATCATAATAATATGTCTTATTCAATTGTATACTAATTATCTCACTTTGATTACAGAAACCACAGATGAGAGTCCGTTGGGAGATTTGGACACGGAAGTGGAGGGAGATGATGATCAGGCAGAGTTTCACGCGAATCAGCAAGTAGTCACACATCCACCCATACAGCCCAGGTGGCCCACAAGGGTATGGAGTCCATTTTAAATAATACAGATGATTTTTGACCACTATACCTCTTATCTATTTTCAAAGAAAAAAATCTCTTATTGACTCTTATTAAATAAATGGGGTTTTTTTAATGTAATGTTTCGGCATTTCTTGCATTTTTATATGAACTAGCTTATTCTTCATTATTCTCAAGATAACAATATTGTTTTATTAGAATCATTCAAAATAGATAGGATGTATGAGTGATGGGAAATGTTAATGCTTACCTGAAAATAAAGAGGTATAAATCTTATAGTGACAATCGATTTACAATAATTTATGAAAAATAACCAAATAGGCAAAATGAATCAAAAATGGTTATTCAAAATTATTGTTACTGAGTAACAGATGAATTTTTTTGTATACTATGGTGTTTATTGGTTACTGGAACCATATTATATTTCTCAGTTACAAATCTTAATTTACAGTGAAACTCAAAAGCTTTTTCTAGGCCGAATGCCTTCTAGAGAATAAATTATAAATCTTTGTATGAAGTTTTGAGGTAATCAATTTTAGGCATTTTTCTATGAATTACTGGACATTGAATATCTATGAACTGGGTGATTTGGTTCAGTCAAATATGTTGTACCTTAATATGACAAACTTTTTTCTTTTAATTAGATTTAAAATTTGTGTTGTTTTAAACGATGGATGCCTATTGTTACAAAATTTTCGCACTTAAATTTGTCTATTTGTACAGGTGTTTGCTATGGAGTGTGTTCAGAGGATAATGACTGCCTGTGAGTCTGCAGGAGAGGCTCATTTCGATCTTCTGCTCGCTAAGGAACAACAATTAACCCGGAATAATGGTATTTATATACTAAAATAATTACTTCCAATATTATAAAATGTGCATGTAAAAATTCCTAAAAGTGTAAATGTATCTCGTAAAAACATGCTTGGTGACTAATATCACTGCAGGCTTATGACACTGAAGATGGAATTATATGGAAATAGGTAGGATCTAATAGGTATGAGCATCTAAACATCGTTGTCATTTAAATTTTTTGTAATAAAATCCAAGAGCCATATGTTTCAAACTAAAAATCACTCTTTAAATGGTGCTATGAATGCTATTATGGCCAACAGGAATCTGTTGGCCATAATAGCATTAATAATAGCAGGAACCATGAAAGACCTGGCACGATCTGATACTACAAATATTGGAGGATGGCCCTGTTCAAAGTCAACATCCGTAGAGCATGCATTAGAAGATGTATATATTTAGCCAAAGCAAAAGTGGTGCACCAAGATAGATGAATATAGCATTATTACCTCTCTGCCTACTCCTGCGGAAATGGCGTGAAGGTTATATTATAAAGTTGAACTAATTTACTTTTCATATTTCAGTGGATTACTTAGTACTACACCTAGCGGACCTGATCCGCATGTCTTTCATGGCAGCAACCAGCGAGTCGGATCCACTTCGTCTTAGTGGTCTCCGTTCCCTGTGCATCATCATCACAAGGTATTGTCGAGTCCCGGAACCAGAGTTCCCCGGACATCTGTTGCTGGAGCAGTTTCAAGCTCAGGTAAAGGATTGTCACGCTATGTACCTATATATAATTTTTATACTGAATTATTTCTGTTTTTGGCGGTTGTTATACATTGGAATGAATTGTAATTAGGTTGGAGCTGCCTTGCGACCAGCATTTTCTCCTGACACTCCGTCGCATGTTACCTCAGCAGCCTGTGAAGTGTGCTCCACTTGGATCGGATCTGGGGTCGCCAGGGATCTCAATGATCTGAGAAGGTAGCTTAGCAAAAAGTTTTTAAATTTACTTTTATTTTCTGGAAATAAAATGAATTCTCAATGCACGTCAATTATTACATTTCCAGAGTCCATCAGCTACTTGTGTCCAGCCTTCATAAGCTAAACACAAAGTTGAATAATACAGCACAATTGTTCAATGAAAGTCTCGCCACCTTGGAGAAGCTGGCCATCTTGAAAGCTTGGGCAGAGGTAAGAATATACTATTAACATTTTTTTAGTTCATATATTTTCATTTTCATTTTTTTATGTTAATTATATTCTCATGAGATGATAGAAATAAAAGGAATTTCACATAATTGTAGATTTCACAGCACTCTATACCTTTTACAGTAAATTGGAAATTACTACAAAAATCTGGGATGATCAACTGGATTCTGGAAACACTGCGATACTACATGCGATATAAAAGATGACAGTGTGCATTGTTGTAACTTATTTCATAGAAACTAACGAATTGTGAACCCGCGCCATTGACCATAAACAAGGCGTAGACAAAAGTAAAGCGAAATAGAAAAGTACCTTCGTTGTGGAATGTTCAGGAGTGACAGTTTTTGTGAATTAAGAACAGAACCATTTAGTGTGTTCAGTGAATGATTATCACACAATTCAAAAACTCAGTTTACCTGATTAATTATATTACTCTTTGCTACTGTCATATATGGTCAAGGTCATTGATTTTGTATATTAATTTATTATTTCCCAGACTGTTTTATAAAAATCACTCAATAAATTACAATGCTAATGTGAAACATACAAGTTTAAAAATAGTTTATACAATAACCTATGTAACTAGCATCATTAATTTATTAACTAACCATCACGCCATTTCTCCGAAGGGGTAGGCAGAGAGGATTGAACGCCACACTCTTTTATCCTGGCACACCACTTTTACTTTGGCCACACCTTCTCATACAAGTTCTACGGTTAATCAAGCATCAGTAATTTTTTTCTTTTTTTTTTAAAAAATAGAGATGCGAACACGGAATTCGTGCCACATCAATATTCTTACTATTTTCAAATTAAGCTAAACGCTTGTGCTATGAAAATAGGACTAACTTGCTTGTCTGAAGTGAGATTCGAACCTGAAAAAGCAACTTATTACAGAACAGGTGTTACAGAGCAGAATTATCAATACTTAGTGTAATAAAAACTGTAAACAAACAGTAAACATTAATACCCAACAAATCTCTGTTTTTTTGTTACAATATTTTTTCATATAAATATTATGCTAATTACAGGGAAACCCTGATTTAACACAATTCAGGGGACTGAAAATATTCTAAAATAGGGAATAATGTAAATTGAGGCTATTCATACTTTTGGTACAAACTCATGCGAAAAATATATTTCCCTCATATTGTTGGCTCCATATAAAAGAAGACAGATGATAACAGAATGAGATAATCATACCATATTTAATCCCAGTTATACCATACTTCTTAACTCACTGAAAAATAATAACAGTGTTGTTTATAGTGTAGAATCTCACTAATCGAAATTTCATACTTGCGTAGTGAGTAAAAATATTTTACTTTTAAATCATAAGAATTTTAAATTTATTTCATTTTTTCAATGCAATTTTTACTGCATTTTTTATATTTCACAATTTGTTTTGACGACTATAATTATTTATTACATTTTTCAAACCAATTCAAAGTTGTCTATCAAATACATTAAAATTTACTTCATAGATAGAAAATTGTTTTAAAAATAATTGAAATTATTTTAATTTTCAAAAATTATTTGGTTTCTGCAATGTTAATTTATTACATTATATCCTCTTATTATAAAAATATTTTTGCAATCCACAATGCAATTACGTATTTAATAATAACATATTCATGTATTTTTCTATTTTTTATATAAAAATTGTCGTATCTATCCTTTTATGACTCTCCTCGAATTTATTTTCTTTCATATGACAATTGATTTTTGTCATCTTGTTAACTTCCAGGTTTACATTGTTGCAATGATAAGCAACGGAAGTGCCCCAGGCAGCGCCATAAAGCAGCTGGAAGACGTCCCATCTGGTGCTAATGCCAATCAAAGAGAATTTGAGAGAAGTTTCAGCAATGCAGACTCTCCCACTCAGGAAGAACCGTCGCCTCTGAAAGGACTGCAGAGTGACGATTTTGGAAATTTTGAGTTCAAAGGAGAGAGTCTTTTGAAACTGGTGGAGCCGGAGTTGGAAAATCTGGCACAAAATTGGTATGCGGCATTGAGAGATCATGCACTGCTGAGCTTGCCACCAGGTTAAAATTTGTTTAATATTCTAATCTATTGATATCATCATCACAAAATAATACATACATCATATTACATGTTTTTAAATCCAGCAAACTGTACATCTTGTAGTTCTGGTATACATATTTATAATTCTAATGTTTCATTATTCTAATCTTTCTTTTCTTTGCGTGGAAGATAATTTCTGCATACTAATGAACCATTATCTATACTGCTTCCATTCTGTATAATTGAATAATAATAATGGAAAAATAATAATCTTTATATACATACATAATGTATGTGTTTATTTTCTATATTAACGGGGAGATTTCAAAAAATTTGCTTTTTTCATATACAACTGTAGGAGATTAAATATTGACTTTTTAATAGCATAAACATAACAAAATAATGAACAAATTTTATTTTTAATTGTAATAAATAACTAGATTTATAAGCATCTTTCAAACTACATATGTAGCAGGGACGTGCAGTGAGAACAAGAAGCATAACTTTTATTTAAATATATATTTAGAAAAAAAATCAAAATTAAATATTTACCTGGCAGAATATTATGAAAAATTAAAATCTGTATACTATGTTAATTATTGTTTTTTTCCAAAATATATGTTTAGGAAAAAGTCATGCTTCTTATTCTCACTGTACGCCCCTGATATGTAGGTGCATGTGCACACATGCCAGAAAAAATCTGTATATTTACATATTAAAATTTTCACCCTCAGAGTATGGCTCGCAGCTGCCGCACGATGGTGGTGCCTTCTACACTGCAGATACGGTTGAGGGAGCCCGAGGTCACTACCACGACGTGTGGCCGGCATTACTGCATGCCACAGCACTTCATTTCAACAAGCAGACCAGAGAAAGTGGTACTTAATATTAATTTTGCAACCTTAATAAGATTACAATAAGAAGTAATTTTCGTGAGATGTTTACCAAGAAAGTATTATTTTAAACTCATCATCAAATTAAATTTACAGGGTTTAACTATAACTCGTAGACTTCAGAGCTATCAAATTACTCTTTCTTTCTATGGTTTAAACACAGCCCAAAGCAGTTTTAATACTGAAACCTCAGATATAAGTGTTTTTTACATTTTTTCAGATTGGAATGAAAACCCTTCAGAAATTGAGCCCGATAACAGTGTGAAGCCTAAGACTGATAATAATAATTCTGATGCTCTAGATGCTGATGATGAAAAATTCCACCTACTTTTTGGTTAGTTATAAACATTTACTTTGCATTCCTTTATAATTAGCATTTAAATTCACGGCAATGTAACGGGATTATGGCGACTGGAGAAAAATCAAACACTTGAAATTAATTAATGTTTTATTTATTAACTAAAGTCACTGCACACAAATTTAACTGGAGCATTGTTCTTTAATTCATAATAATTTCACACTAATCGCTGGTCTGTGGTTGCACCTATTTACTATTGCGCAGTAGGTACTCCCTTAATTTATTGTTACTAGTCACACAGAATCGCCGCTTGTTTCTGGTTTCACCGAACTATTACAATAAACTGTTCCGTGCAGCGGTTATGTCGCCTCTTAAATAGGGAATGTCATTTTGCGTATGATTTACCGACTTTGAAACATTTCCAATGATTTCTAATTTACTGTAAAATGTCCAGAGTGCTGTAATTATTTCTGTTTCTACAGTCTCACGACGATTTAATTTTTATTTACCTTTTTTTATCTACTCTAGGTACAGTGTTGTACTTGTAACACATCTTTGTGAACCTACTGATTATGTATTTAATTTTATTATATTCGTCAACAGGTATTTGTATGGAAGCACTGTGCACGTCGCGTGATACTTCTCATCAGAATGCGGTGACGTGTCTCCTGTCATTGACCACTCTGTTTGACACTGCCAGCAATAGAGCACGCCTTTTGAAAGACAGGTATTTTTATTATTTATGAAAATACTATAAGTATATCTAACAAATGAAAAATTAACTTGGTTTATATTGAAATTCAACATTATTTTCAGGTCTCTGGCGATTGAATTGTGTCACGTGCTACATCGTATTGGCCTGACGCAGGAGGGCGCCCAGCCATTGCTACTTGCTGCTGAAGTTCTTCAGTTGACCATCACAGCTGCTAGAGAAGATCTTGATCAAAGGATGAAAGATAAAATTAAAGGTTTTTTAAATCTTTTTTTTTTTTTAAGCAATCATCCTAGGAATACCTTATTTTTAAATTTTATTCTTTCCCTCATATATCCTTCACATTTTTACCAATAGTAATATTTTGATCATCATGTGGTATTAACGCAGAGAATTTGTATTTTAAACTGGCAAACATGATAATTTTAAAATGTTGCTATGAAAGTTTTGAAACTTTTGAAAGATGAAATCAGGGAGTTTGGTCCCCTATATCACAAAGATATGTACATTTTTATACACGAGTGTAATTCCGAAAATAAAAACCTTTTAGTTTTAAGAGATTAAATCACCCTGGTTGCCTGAAATTCAGGTAGAAATTGATTGATATTTTACAGGGAGGTGTACATTTTAAAGTATGTATTATTTTACTAGCTGTGCTCGATTTTTAGCAACTTTTAGTAATATTTTATGAATTTGTGTATTAACCTTAACATATAGATATATATATGTCATCGCAGACTTTTTTATAGAACTTTTTGATTTCTATAACTTCTCTATAGAAAGTGTTATAATATCTCTTTCCGTTAAGGCAGCGTTCGTAAAAAACACATCATTCGAACATTTTTTCTTTGAATATAGTTGTTAAATAGGTTACCATGAAAAGCCTTTTTATTTTAATGAGATAGTGTATAGCCTATGTCCACCCTGAAAGTCCATTCTAAATATTGGTTGAAGAATTTTTGAAATCGGATGAGTAGATTCGGATATTACCTCCTACATCCAAACTTACAAACTTTACCTCTTTATGTATTAGTATAGATTGGAAAATTTCAGAAAAAAAAATTGATTTAAATAAATACAGGAACTCCTTTTCTGTTTCGGATAAACGTGCACTGGGGAAATTTGCATATCCATCATGGCAGAGGAGCTCGGAGACATGATGCGGCCATTTTGTTGTTTTTTCTCCAAAAGTTTTCCTGTAAAATAATAGTTTAATATATATTTAGTGTCAATAAAAAATAGATAAAAAAAAATCAATTATCTCCTTGTAAAAAATCACCCTATTTCTACCTTGATTTTAAGCTCCAAACATTGTTTGCAATGTTCATTCCAAGAATGTACATATTCAAGATAAATCATTAAAATGTTTAAAAAACATCCCAACCACCGCACTTCATTTTTAGTGAATTAAAACAAGTTGTGTGTTATATTATATATTAAGCAGAAGTGCAAAATATGTACAAATGTATATTTTTTAAAGGAAGAATTTTTTTAAATACAAATAATATTTTTATTGTTTCAATGTTTAGCTTTTTTCACAATGTTAATGTAATAAAGTAAATATTTTAAATATATTCCACAGCGTACAAAATGCCCATCATCAATATGTCATTGAATCTGGAAATTTAGCAGTATATATTGAATCTTTGTATTTTTCTATCCAGATCTGTCATCAGATGACACTGACTCCAACAACCCTCCATTATCTATCCTGGAAACGGTCCAGCTGCTGGGCGAAGGGGGACCCACGGGGGACCTGCCTCCAGGCAAGTCACTCCTGTTCTCTTGCCTGGAGGTATGCCTGTGCCTTTTGGTGCGGCAACTGCCCTGCCTGAGCCCTGGCAAGCCTTGCGCCGGGGGACTCCCCGGAACTGTAAAGGGCATTGGCCAGCATGGACCCAGGCTGCTGATCAAGGTTCTGGGCTGTATGACTCACCTGACGGGATTGGGAAGCCCACATGGTGAGATATTGAAATTGAAAGCTGTTCATGTTTTAGTATTTGTTTGCATAGTTCTATCGAATTTTGCTAGAGCATTAGTTAAACACTGACGAAACTAGATTTTCAGTTGGAATCGAAACTGAATTTCTGTTTCTGTTGTGGTTTTGGCTAAAACCGTAGAGTAGGTGAAAACATGGTAAAATTTACATTATATACTGTAATCTAGTACATATGTTTTTCCTAGACTCAAAATACTTCATTCCGTAAAATTAAATAAAAGACATTAATTTAATCGGTAAAGAAATATTTAGATATATAATCTATAACTACTCTCACTAAACATATTTTAGTGAATAAATCAGTGACATTTTTAATAATCTTTAGATTATATAATAGCAATCTTAATCCTACGAACAAATCAACTCTTTTCTATTTGTATTTTTTGAACAATAGCAATGCAATAAATAATTTATCAGTTATTAAATTTTTATCAAAAAAACAATATTTGAGAATAAAAACTCAACTTTTCTCTATATAACAGGTTTTTTTAGAATAATATTTATGGTATTCTTTTGAAATTATCAGTTTCTTAGTTATTATATTATAATTAATAAAATTATTGAGATCTTGCATTTACCACCTTTGACGAACTGTAACTCAGCGTATGATGCCGTATGTGTCCGAGTAAAGCCAAACATGTTATGACAATTCACAAACGCAAGTTTCGACTGAGCGGAAGTTTCAGCTGATTTTTGGCCGAGATAAACCGCGGCCATAGCTAGTTTTTTCGACTGATACTGGCTGAAACTGAAATTTCAGTTAGTCACTAGCGTTTATTAATTTCACTGTTAAGATATCCATTATGTACCGTGAAGAATTCACAGGTTCTGCCACATTGCAACCATATTTTTAATATCTAGTAGTTGGATCTTTAGGGCCTATCTGTATCTATTATTTGATTATTAAAATGAAGCGTTTTTCAATTTAAACAATTTATTTTTCGGGTATACTTCAATCATTTAACTTCATAAAATGAGGTAAGAGAATATAAACAGTTTAACTTTTTACAATGGCTTGATGTGTGATTAAAGAATAGTGTAATAATTTAATTTGTGAAGTTGTCCATTTAATAATTAATAAATTCGTCAGAATATGGATGAATATATCAAGATGCAAATGGTATTTATTCTAATGGTAATATGGTAAATACTCATGACATTCTCATGTGACTTCCGTGTCGTGGTCCTGTTGTCTTTACCCTGAGAAGTGTAAAGAGAGAATAAATTTCCTCATTAAATTTAGTTAATAAAATATAATTCTTTATTTCAGGTGCCGTAGCGATTCTTCCCACCATCCTTTACCTTACAACAGGGGTAATCAAGGAGACGGGCCAGCAAGGCAGTGTGCAGATAGGCCCCATCAATGCCTGCATGGAGCTGCTCACAGCCATGGGCAAGGACAAACACTCTCACTACCCGGACACCGAGGAGCAGTGGGGCTCGCTTATGCAGAGTGTCCTGGCCAAGATCATCGATCTTGCTAAAAATGGTAAACTCCTCAGCTCTTAAATGCTTCATATTTTATAGGAGGAGTAATAGAAGAATGGATAATTTACTGAAATGCAGTACAAAAAAAATTATCTAAAAATAAGTACCTAAGTATCTTGGTAAAAAATATTTTAAAATACATAAATCATTCATGTTCAGTCTGACATATTTTTAATGGTTTGTTTGTATGTTTAGTCAGTGATAAAATGCGCCATTGCTTCTGATTTCAGATGAGGAGGATATCAAACTAGATGTCACCGTGACTATGCAGGCGATGAGCGCTATTTTACCGTATGCCCCACCGACTCAGATGTTGCATTTCCCTTGTATCAATCACTTCCGAGTTTGCTTACAGAGTAATGATCCCAAGGTTAGGGCACATTTCATGGCTTTATATTTATATTGCTGAATTCTTCAATTTTGTACATAAATATTTTCATAACTGCTAATTTTACACAAACTACGATTTGTGCATTTTATATTTTTATAATCAATAAACTATTTAATTAATTTAACTTAATCAAAATTGGAGAGTAAAAACAATAATTAACATGTGCAATATAATTAAATGACTACTTGTACTGAATATGTAGTACGATGGTCATGCATTTGATGCATCGTTGTGTACAAGAATCAATCACCATTTAATGTTTCCTGTTATCCAAGTAGCTACCAGAGGTGTGCAGTGAGAACAAGAAGCATGAATTTTATTTAAACATATGTTTGGAAAAAAAATCAAAATTAAATCAGTCCCGTACCGATGGTTGCCCGTCGAATTGCGAAAAATTAGTTGCCAATTATCGAGGCAATTAGATACAAATCTCAAAAAACGATTAGTGTGTCACTGGTTTAAATAGCATCAGTAATAATTCAATACATTTTAGTTCATATAATTTGAAATTTCTTTGGAATTTGATGAAATTGAAAAAAAAATCGCAAGTGAGAACATACGAATATGTCAATATCGGATATTTTAGTAATAGAAATATTGCGATCTTTGTATTAGCAAAATAAATATTGCATTTTCGAAATGATTCCTTGGAATATGCAAAAAAACAGAAGATTTCACGAAATGAATGGCTTTTTTCATGAGTTTTACGATTTTTGGCGATTTTCACAATCACCTTTTTTTTTTTGTACATTCAAATTAACGGGGTTCAGCATAATTCTGAATGTTTTTTTGGATCCCTTGAATATGGAGGTTATATATTCTAAAGTCTTTTATTAATCTATCATATACATAGCAGACTTTCATTATTTTTTGATATTGAAAATTTTATACCATAAATATCTGGAAGCCTTTATTGAAAGGCACATTTTTTTATATACTGGCATTGTTTTCTCAAAATAAAATATTAGATTTTTGAAAAAAATCTTTTATAATACAATAGGGTCAGTTGTAAAACTGGCAGGTGTAACATGCATTTTACTGGTTTAGATATTTTTACATATTGTATTTTTTTATTTTAAACATAACTACGAATTGTAATGTGGAAAAATGCGTGTTTAATATAGTAATAATAATAGATATACCTCTTTCCATTCAAGAAATACAAACGAATCAGTATGCATAAGCCGTGCATATGATTCACATTGTTTCATGTTGATGTTTAAGAGTATAAACGCCAACACAACGAAACAATGTGCTTCGTACGCAAGGCTTACACATACTAATTCGATTGTCTTTTTTAAATGGAAAGAGGTATACTCCTACTTCAAATGAGTTTTTTTTAATCCAGAGAACCTTTTTGATCTAGACATTGTATTAACATAGACATTTGATACTTTTCTAACTATAATTTTCATAAGTAATTACCACTGCAAAAAATATTCACAAACAAATCGCATAATACTATTATTATCATTATTTTGCATTATGCAGGTGGTCCTGCGTTGCTCCCAGATACTTCGCTGTCTGTGGGCACTCGGCCCCAGCTGGGCGCGCTCGCTCGCTCCACCCCTGCTGCGAGCCCTGCGCTCCGCCCCTCACACCGAGGCGCCCACTTCACTTCACACGAGGGCAACTCAGGCGATGCTCGCTGCCGCAGAAGCGCTATTACCAATTACACCAGATAATAGCAGTAAGCTTTTTAAATCTTGTATTTTGTGTTTTCAAGAGAATCTATTGATCTTAAAAACATTGGTGCGGCAAAAATGTAATATGTATTTGTTCATATAAGCCTTTTCATATAAGTCAAATTATATAGCATTTAAAAATTCCATAGCACACAACAAAAAATTACCTGTGTACAAGTAGTGTAGCAGCATAACACAAATATCACCAAGTCTGGAACATTGAAATGCTTGTTGGTTTAGCGGTTAGGACCCTTACCTACAATCTGGTAGTTGGAGCTTCGAGCGAGACTAGGAATATTTTTTTGGGTAATTTTTTTTATATCACAGGCATTTAACTTAATTTGAAAACAGTAAGAATATTGATGCCACACATATTCTGTGTACAACCCAATCTCCAGCCACTGCCTTTTCCTCAATTCTCCAATATCCAATATATTTTTTATAATACAACAGGATTTTGATAGAAAGAGTGAGGATGGTGATGAAAGAAAAGGTGTGGGATGTACAAAGAGCAATTATGAGTGGAAGAGGATCCATGAATCAAATTTTCGAACTACTTCAAATGACGGAAAGGTTTTTGGCAGAGTCAAAAACTTTTTTGTGCCTTTGTGGATCTGCAGAAGGCATATGACAGCGTGATAAGATGAAAGTTATGGAAGGTTTTGTCTGAGTACGGGATAAAGTGTAAGCTCATCCAGTGCTTCCCTGTATGAGGGAAGTAGTGCTTGTGTAAGAATTGATGGGGTATTCACATGGTTTGATATTACTAAAGGTTTCAAACAGGGATGCATAATGTCACCGTGGCTTTTCAACCTGTGCATGGACAATTATATATATGAAAAAATTGAAGGATTTAGAAGTTGGAGCAAAAATGGAAGGGATCACCATATCCTGCTTACTATTTACAGATGAGGCAATATTAGTGGCTAGTAATGAAGCGGATCTGCTGTGTCTGGTGGCTAGAATATCTTATGTATGTATGCATGGAAAGTGAACTTCTGATGAATGTAGGCAAAGTCATGACGTTCGAGAGAGACGAAAGTATGACTGAGTGTGATGTAATGGTGGGCAACGAATGCTTAAAACAAGTGAACGAGTTTGTGTATTTGGGAAATACGTTTAGTAGAGATGACAAGGTTGAGAACGATATATAAAAGAGAGTGACTGCGGGAAACAAAGTAAATGGTGCTCTGAATGCAATTATGGTCAGTAAAAATCTGTCAAAGGAAGTAAGACTAGCGGTATATAATGGAGTTCTGGTGCCAGCTTTGATGTCTGGAATTAGCAAATACACTTGCGGTCGCTTAGACGTATCTGTGGAATACCTTTGTTCGATAGAGTGAAAAAAAAACTAATTACTGTAGCATAATAGATAAAATAAAAGAAGCATCGCGGAGATGATTTGGCCATGTGGAACGGTTGAGCTAGGAAAAAATAGTAAAGAAAATTTACAAGGCGAGTGTTGAAGGCAGCAGAAACAGGCGGGTATCCATGGAAAACCTAGCATGACCAAATAAATCAAATAAGTATTGGAGGATGTCTTTCTTAAAAGCTTATCAACCGAAGAGTGTGCATAAGAAGATGTATGAAAGTGGACAAAGAAAAGTGATGTACCGGAACAGAAGCATGTGGTATTCCATTCTCTCTGGAAAACGGCATAATGGTTAGTTAGTTTCGGCAATCATTGACAAACCAATAAAAAATTATAGCATTCTTAGTGACAAAGTTCGATCAATTTGATTTCAAAAATCAATTAATAAGGGTTTTAAGAACAAGGGATTGTATTTGTATTAAAAATGGAACAATTTTTTCAATGGTAAAGTTATTTTGTAGTTTATTAGAATTTAAAAAAAAAAAAAATTATAAAAAAAATTGCATTAGCTTTAAAAATTCATTTATACATATTTACATTTTCAATCCATTCTCTCAATGCTTCCTCATGCATAAAATACATAAACATATTCTAAGTACTGTATTTTCTGGTCAATAATGAGCACATTATTTACTACAATTTTTATCATCCGTCATATACATAATCGGCAATTACTAGCTGTGTGAAAAATGGTTTTAAATTGTTTTTTTAAGTTAAAGAAAACCACATTATTAACCAGAAAATATAGAAATTTTTTCTCTTTATTTAATCTTTAAATAAATTTGTGTTTTTTCACTATTGAATTTGATTTTGTAGTATATATTTCTCTAGAAAATTTTCTTTTTGTTCCGCAACCATAGGGGATTCCATGAGAGGCAAGTATATTTTTAGTTGAACACAACATCCTGTTATTAGAAAATTCCCATTTTCACTCGGATTTTGTTTTATTTTGTTCACATCCTGTAGTACCGTTTATTACTTTGCCAAACACATTCTGTATAGTGTAGCATATTAAATCGATTTAGTGTTATTTTCAATAGATGTATATGTTACAGTGAATTTGCATTTTTAATGAGACTATACTTTCACTAGTAGAAATGTACTTTTCCCGGTCGGGCAGCGTGTGGGCAGTAAAAACATGTAAATCAACGAATTCTCAGATTCACTACACATTATCCGTAAAAATATATTTTGCTCACGAATGCGCGCATTACTCAAAGCATAGACAATATATCGGTGAAACCATCAATTTGTACACGTAATTCTTAAAGCGTAGAAAGTATAAAGGCGGCACTTCACTGGGCTATTTTTATTCATTTTGCGGTCCTATTTTATCTCCTAAATTAAAATAGGACATCGACACCGCACTTTTTTTTTTGAAAAATAAAATTATATTTATTGCTGAAAATAAAAAATAGATCTCACAATAAAAGATATTAAATTTGAGCACAATATTTATCAGGCATCTGACAATTATAGAACATATGAGCCAGGATGCATATTTGTAATATTATGGAATTTGGTTTCGTTTAGATAAACATTACTTAGGTACTGTTCGGTGATTATTCCGGGCAGGATTTTCACGGATAAAAAAATCTTTTTGGCATTAGGTATAAGTAAGCATTTAAAATATCAACAATCCAAATACCTTGAACATTTTTTCAAATATAATATCAAAAATATATCTGGCCTGCAAAAATCCTGTCCTGAATAATCAATGTCCGCAACAAAACCTGTATAGAATAATCAGTGTCTGAAAAATTCATAAAAATTCTGTTCACGAAACTCGCATCGCTTGATTGAAGTTATGTACTTAGTTCAATTTCAATCTGGATTTAAACCAAAAGTATCCTATATCTGTCTTATTATCAAATGACATCATTTTGGTTGTGCGTAATGTTGCCAACTGAGATTTTGAAAAAGGCGTAGACTACATTAGAAAATTACGTAGAATTAGTAAATTTTGCTTGTCAAAAGTTCGTAGATCTACGTCCTTATTTTCTGAGTGAAATGAAGAGGTTAGGGTATGTAAAACTGAATAAAACAAGTGTTTTGTTATTATTTTTTTTCATTATTAGTTTCAGGTAAATTAATGAAATTTATACATATATTTATTAAAATATTTGATGCGTTCCTGCGAAGGCTCGCGGTTTCTTTTTAAGCCACTTTTCGTGTAAGCCTATTAGAGTTTCAGTAGAAAGTCTATTTCTGATGTCTGTTTTCATAAGAAACAGACACTCGACGTTTGCACTGCTACGTGGCAATGTGAGTGAATTGGGCCAGTAATGGAAATATTTGCGCCGAATCGCTCTTTATTTTAGACACATGAAGCCAAAAATCATCTAGTTTAATTATCTGTTCCTCATGAAATGGGAGACTTGTATTTCTAAAGCTCGCCATTCCCGGTCTAGCTCCGTCAGGTTTGTTGGACATAATCTTGAAAGTAAAGATAGTTAAATGAAAACTAAGTAAACTGTAGCAGACTCAACTCATTAATAAAATATTTGAAGTTAAGGATATAAATATTACTTGGAAACATTTGCCCCAAATGAACTATAGATGGTACAGAACGTTTAGTATTTGGGTCCATCAATGTCTCAGGGTTTATAAACCTTAAGTTCTTCAGCCTTTGTCTCTGCTCATCTTCAAAGGGGAAGCGAAATTTTTTTGTCTGTTTCCCACAAGTGTGAATATTTTTGTTCATAATGCAGCTTTCTTTTTTTAGTGGGAGTAACTTCCGCTCTTCAGCACTGTCACTGCTTATCTCCATAATTGAGTTCAATTAAATTGAGCAGAAAGCTGGACAATATCGGAAGATAGATATCAAAACCACTCATTATTATTTTTAGGTTAAGTTTACAGATTAGATTACACTTTAGTTACGTATGTTTCTCCCTTCGAGACGAGACATTTCGTTTTATATAGTCACAGCTCTATGGAATAAATGACGCGGGTGTTGTGTTGGCGAAGCGAGTCTGAGGTAGTATGAAAGAAACGGAACATTTATTAGCTTTTTTTCACAACTGAAAAGGAAATTATACCCATTCAGCCTAATGAGCTATTATTTTGTAAAATTGTACAATTTGTAATTTTGTTAATTCATACAAAATGCGTAGATTCTGGGACTGAAGATCGTAGGATTGCATGAAAAGCTTAAAGTACGTAGATCTACGTAAAAATACATAGAGATGGCGATGCTGGTTGTACGTACGTATATAACATTCTTAAATTCATAAAACAATAATTGCAATGTGAAGTGCCAGCTTTATACTTTTCATGCGTGCGTTTGCGTGCAAAATAAAGATGGTTTATATTGTCTATGCTTCAAGAAGTGCGTGCGATCGTGAACAAATTTTATTTAAATGACAGTTCGGAAACAAATTCACTGGAATTGTATCAAGTTTATTAGTTTAAATATTTTATTCATTTCTATTGGTGAAAATCTGCTTGGATATTATAAGAATGACCTTGTATATAATTTCTCTAAAATGCCAGTGAATATATGGACTCACTAGAAAAACAGATTCACTGTAAATATACACGCATACCTCAGATGACGTTTTTAATTGATTCAAAAAAAGAAATTTTTCAAACAATCGAATATCAAATAGGTCGAATAATGTTCAAACTATTTTAATTAAACTTACCGTTGAACCCATTCTAAAGGGATTATATTCTACCAATAATAATGATTGTGGAAAAAGTAAATCATGTTCTCAGGTTTTCTTCAATCTTTACTCAATTTAAACTTTTGATTTTGCAGAATTAAACAGAATTTAAAATTTCAACTTAATGGTGTTCGAATTAACGGGGTTTCACTGTAATGCATAAGAATTTAACTAAAAACAATGATTTACAAAAGAAATATTTATTATGTGAGAAAAAATCAACAAATTAAATTAAAACATAGTACAATAAGGTGACACCTTGTATGTGAATGCAAACCTTTGAAAGAATAGTGTACTAATTCAACTGTTATTTTTTTGCCTAAGTTCATTTATTTGGAGAGTAAATTAATTTATCTGATACTCAGCCGTGCGCTACACTGGACCTGTATTGTTGAGTTCTCTAATAGATTGTTGTGTGTTTCAGGAGTGCAAATGCTGTGCCTAATTGTGCCAATTCTCATATCATACCTCAAGGATGCAGATGAGTTACAATCTTGCTCCCAGCACTGCAGAACATTGCACGACTACAGTCTGCAGTGGCTCATGAAAGTCGGACCTAAGTATCAACAGGTACGATTTTATTTTATTTTTGTATGCATACAGTGCATAGAACCGTTGAAAAAAATTAGTAAATAACAAAGAGACAAAAAGTACACCAGAAAGCAATCAAAATAATTATCACAAAGGCAAGCATTATAAAAACAATTATGTATTTGAATTAAAAATATTGAAACAAAAAATTAATTGAATAAAACACTATACGTGGGGTATAAAAACAAAGGCAGCAATATCAAAAAAAAAAAAAAAAATGTTTTGAATGCAGTCACCGAGGATTACTAATTTAAAATGTACTGAATTTTTTATCTTAGGTATTTATCTCTTCCAGAATCATGTTTCCTATAAATTTATAGGCTGTGTTTCCTATAACATCTTGAATTCAGTACATTATAAATTCGCAATCCTCGATGACTGCATTTTAATGATAAAAAAAATTTGAACAAACCTATGAATAAAACAGTTAAACATTAGCAGATTTTAATATTAAAAAAATAGCAATCATTGCTATTTCAGTATCTTGACAGTTATTGTTTAACACTATAATGCTGTCAATTTTGACGTTATTAAGTTTGACAAGTTTGGAATTAATCAGAAAGCTCTATAATGTAAACAAATATTAAGTTATTCACAAATTGTGAATGGATCTCTAAGATATACTTGAGAAAGACGATCAGAGCTGTCAATTTGAGAATTGATAATTTTGTACAGAAATATTAAGTCTATTTATTTCCTTCTGTCTGTCAAGCTTAGGGTATTGAGTTCATTCATAAGCATGTTATAATTAATTGAAAAATTGATAGATTTCTTGTCTTAGACGTCTTAATTAGATGTCTTGTTTCAACCTGTGTATAATTTGCTACAGCGAAAAGTTTTTTCAGGAATTTAAAACCTTGATGTCACAGTCTAGCGAGCTTCGTGCCAAGCTGGAGAACGCCATCAAAGCCAACCAGCAGGCCACGAATAACCAGGCAAATAAAAACCTCAGAACCTCAGCCAATGGGCAGCAGAACAAGCCTGCTAAACCTTCTATTCAATTGAAAACTGACTTCAGTAATTTTAGTTAAATTATTTAAGTATTAGCCTGCGATTTGTGACTAAACACAGTTCGATGATATTACTCACCAGGAGTAGCATTTTTTATTAATATGCTGGCCAGAAATATCATTATTTCTGACTTGCTTTTCAATCTAATGACACTTGTACACATATGAGTTTTCTCTTAGAGATTCATCCTGAAAACGTGTAAAGGACAATACATTTTTCTGACAAATCTCTAAGATGAGAGATCAAAGTCTCGTCTGTGGACACACCAGAATACTTACAGTAATTTATGTAAACAAATTGACATTTGATTTATTCATTTTTTTTACTGTAAACATTGGGATGAAAGTATGCATTTAATTATAATTTATCTATTATGTTTGTTAAATACATTCCAGAAATTAAACAAGTTTACCACTAAAACTTGTCTCCTCGAACTCCATGTTTGAAAGCTGTTTGCACCACCTTGAGGCATCAAAAAATACATTGAAAATCAATTTTTTTGACGTAACTATTGCACATATGAATTTTATTTTATTATCATTAACGTCATGCATTGGTGAATATTTTTCATTGACCAATTATTCAGAAAATTTCAAAATGGCAGTTTTATGTGCTGTCTCCTTCCGTGAGGCTCGCAGCTGGTGGAGATAAGCATGTCACCAGAGTTAGAGGGAAATGATAGAGTTAATTGCATAATCTAAATCTCATTTGCATAAAAAAAAAGATTTTTTCATGCAAATGAGATTAGTTTGAGAATAATTTTCATTTAAAGAAATATTTTTGAAAAAATCGACGTTTAAAGTTCATAATAAGCAAATGGCGCAATTTATCAAAAAAAAATCATATGCTACATCGTAGAGAATGTTGTTAGTAAGATGTTTGCAAAATTTGAACAAAGTCAGTGTAGTACTTTTTGAGATATCTCCAAAATTCTGAAAAGGGGGGTTTCGAAGAAAAAGCAAAAGGATAATGCAATTCATTTAAGAATTCACCTATCACACTAGTTTCAGATTGCTATAACTCGGCCAATTTTCATAATTTTTGAATGAGGGGGGACTCTAATTATTATTTAAACATCAATCTTTCAATCTAAAAAAATTTTTTTTTTTGAAAATGTCAATGTGGTGTAACCCTTTAATGTAATGACTAAATGTTTATATTTCCGATTTTAATCTTTCCATTAAAATTTTTGATCAAATGCATTTTAGATGATAAATATGATGGCCCCATCATACAACAGTAGAGAAGCATTGTTTGCTATGAGTGAGCGGCTACAGGTTAATCCCTATCAAGTTCAAATTAGTCTGTTGCATGGATGGCTCACTTTTCTCTTCTTCTTTTCAACCTAGGATTTTTGCAGCGTCTTCCAAACTGATTATTGTATTTAATAATAATTCTTTCTCTCATTCCTTTACCATGTTTGTTTTTTCCTCTTAATCATTTTAAGATTATTCAAGCTTTGATTTCACAATTTATTTTTAAATATGGCACCTTGTAAGAAAGAATTTCTTATTAATGTTCTTATACAAGTGGCTTATAATAATACACATAATAATTTTAAATAAAATTAGTTTAAATATTTATCAAATGTACTGATATAGAAATTTTTCAATGATTTAATATTAATATTACTAGCATAGACGTTTATTATTACTATGTAATTTAGTTGTAGGTATAGATTGACCAATCAACTTAGATGATTTCAGTGCTCTAGGCCCTATTGACAAATAACCCCAATAAAATATTGTTGAGTTTGATTAAACGAAATTAACATGAGTGCATTATTAAAACTACTTTTTTTATTATTGTATTGAAATAAGAGAATACTCAAATTATATCTCTTCAAAACATAAATAAAAATTCTCCATAAACTAATCTAAGGATGCTGATATAAATTATAATAAAACTGTCTATTTCTATATAAAAATGAATATATTATACTGAAATATAATATCAGCTGTAATACTTTTTTTTTGCATTCTTTGAGATGTAAAATATGAGTTCAGTTCTAATCGTACATAGTCGCTATCATCCTGACCGATAGTTGATTAGAATTTGAATTAAGCCCACTTTTGTTCATCGATTTCCGGGTTTGTATAATTCGTAATGACAAAAAATTACTTATTATCGAAAAAAATTGTGTTGGATTTAAAAATAAGTAGGTAGGTATAGTGAGAGAAATGTCACAGACATAAAAATGAGCATTGTTTGTGAGACAGATTGTCTTTTGTGATATGAAGCGGAACATATTAAAAACTACACAGAATCAGGTATAAGTACACTTTCAGTAAACAGGAAATATGTAGCGAGTTTTTGGAAAGAATATGAATATGTACGTGATTCAACTTATAGTGTGTGGGTAGGTAGGTACCTTTAATGAGGTATATTTTAGATGTGATGGTAGTATTGATGTGGTAGTGAAAAAAAACATGTGCCACTGTCTAAAGAATACATAAATAATTATCATACATATTTGTATTAATAGTATTTAAATTCATATTAAGCAAATGTTCACTTAGTGTTTACTATTATATTATGGTTAAACCAAAATATTGATGTCTTCTTACCTACTATGTAATTAATTACCTTTAAGTAGTAGTGAACTTTTGAAGAATGTCTATTTTATGTGATGTTGCAAATAAAAATAAAGCACAACCAGTATGATTATAGAAGAACTTTAAGAATGTTAATTTGATTATCAGATTATTTTAAATTGTCAATATAATTTTCAAATGCTGGTAATTTTAAACGTTTCTGAGCCATAAATAAAAACATTTTTATATATTACATAATTCGGAAATTCATAATGATAATATCTAAATTTACTACGTGCAACTTGTGTCGATTGGCTGCAGCCATTGCTGTTGAGAATTTTGTGTACACTTGTATATCAATGATCGACACCATGTTCAATAGATGGACATGCGAAAATGCAAACTTTCCGAAAAAATCAAATTGCAATATATCGTTATGTATTTATTTGTGTCACGGCAATGTGTTCATTTCTGTGCACCGCTCGTTACGATTACTTTAGCCTGATTTGTTATTTCAACTTATCTTATTTAGAATTTGCGAAAATTTTCTGAATACACAGTAATTTCTTTTACAATTTAACTAATCCTGAAAAATTGTCGTAAATCTATATAAAAATTTTACATTTTACTTAAATATTTAGCAGCCACAGTGCATGAGATGTCATCCCTCTCTTTCTGCTTCCTGTCTTTCAATGATCATAAGCATGTTTGTGGTACTTATTCATGGTGCATTTTATTTTATGAATTTTGCATAATTTGCGTTTATTTTTATAGTTTGTTAATTTGTCGTTTTGATTTTTGTATTTTTAAATTATTTATGATAATTATTATGCTAGATATTTAATGCCAACTTACGACACTGAATAACGCTTTTGCCAATTTTTAATTAGCAGGTTTATGCATCAATCAAATTGATTTTGTCAATTTCTTAAATTTTGAACTAACATAAGTAAATTTTTTTGACAATTCTCTAATTTCTCTGATTAGATAATATTAATAGTTTTTCTTTTACTTTCCAGTTTAATTTATATTCTTTTTAAGCTTGACTACTGCATATTAATTAGCGGTGGAAAATATTATTAATCGCATTTAGATATACATACATCTTTTTTTCCAGCAATATGAATCTCAAAAATGTAATATTTTTGGAAGCGTGTTTTTGAGTATGTACTTTAAGGTCATTTACTTTCAAAATATCCAAATAAAAGAGTACATTATGTACTGCAAAATTATATGTCAAAAGACATTTTAATTTTTTAAACGTTATTACGTCTGTTTAACTATGTTTTTCAATCGACAAAGTTTCTTAATTATTTCAATGCCAAAATAGTATTATAGTTTTTAAATTGAAAATTATTTTGCATCCCAAAAAATCATGTATCCTCTATCCTATATGTGGATATCATTTCAAATGCTTTCTTGATTTTAATCCATACTTTAATAATTATATTTTTGTACTTTTAAACATTTTGGTTCATGTATGTATTGGTGTATGTATTTACCCACTAAAAATCATTTACAAAATATATTATTACCTCAATAACATCAAATCTAATCAAACTGTAATAGAAATATAATATTTCTGACATTTGATGTATTCCTTTTAGAAATCTTACAAATTGTCTACAGGTGAAGCAGAATTTTTTACATGTATTTTTCCTATTAGATAGCGGTTGGTGTTCGCAGTGGCCCATTGCCAATGGTGAGCGTTACAGGGTTGTAAACGAACAAAGAATACTGTTATTATATTTCATAATTGTCATTACTTCAATAATAATTCATTTGGTAATTGGTCTTCTTAATCTTTGTATTAAAATTTGATTACAAAAATAATTCCTTTTTATATAAATTTGAAGTCAATTTATTAGAAAAAACTATGCAATATTCTTACTTACTTTTATTTTTTGCAGATTGTTATTGACCTTGATGGATGATCCTAGGATGTTTTTAATAGGTCCTCAAGCTTAAATTTTTTTGTGTTGACTACGTTCGTTGATTTTATTTCACAACTCTTTTTTTGAATTTTAGATCCTTAACCATTAAATTATAACAGGGTGTCGTGTGAAAGAAGGAATTAGGAATTTAGGTGTAATTAAATTATCAGATACGAGATCTGTAGCAATATAAATCCTCTGACAAATATATTTATATTAATAATTTACTGAATACCTTCATTACTCAGAACAATAAGTATATTTATGTATATTATTTTAGAAAATGAAATTTATTTCAATTGTTCTTCAAATTTCTATATGCGTGTAAAGAAATTTCTAGATACATAATTTATTTTATCTTAACAATTGGTTTTATGTATTACGGATCACTATATATATTTTAGAGTGTTACTGTATAGGATTATCTATGGGAAAAATAAAATATCTCTAAAAATCTTGTCTTTAATTTTAAACATTTATCATCATTTGTTGAATTGCGGCTGTGCTGCAATGCCACCACTGCTGGTTATTCCTTTTTTCACGGAGGAAAGTTAAAAGATCATTAAATAAATATATATTATTAATACTCCTTGTGCCCTATCTGTTCAGCGGATGCTGATTTGGTGCAACACATTTGCCTTAAAATCTTCTCCATTGTTCGTACCTCAAGACTGAGAATCCCAAACTTAATAAACAGCCATATTTTTTGACTATATACCCGTCTATGTTTCTCGGTGTCTTACAGCTTTGAGAGCTGTCACCAGAGAAGTGCCTGTTATTTTTTTCACGTGATACAAAATCATTTTATTTTATAAAGAAATGTAAATTATCATTGGATTAATTATAACAAATATAAAAGGTAATTAATTATTCAATATTTTTATATTAATTATTCAATGAATCACCTCTTAAAATGAGCATTAAAAATTATTTTTTAAACAATGTAATCTATTTTCTTATTTTTTATTTATGTATACCTATATTTTATTTTATTACACAATTCTGTGGAATATTTCTTTAATAATAGACAGTTTTGAAATTAATATTATTTTTACTGGATACCGTTGTATGTCTTTCTTATAATTTTCCTTATTTTCTCTTTACTATATGTATTCATTTTTAAAAAATAATTGCACACTGCTATATGTTTTAGTCTTTTTTTTACTGTTGTCTCACATTATTGAATTATGTTTATTGCATATTAGTTTTTCTTTTTTATTATATGTACATAGGTTGTACCAATTACATACTAATTAAATACGCATTAAATATAAGACTCCTCTTCTACTCACAAGTAATATTACTCATGTAGAAGAGCAATTTTATGCGATAACTGTTAACCATCATTATTTAAAAAAAAAGTATTTATCTATTAAATAAATATATATAATAAATAAACAAAAAAGTTATTAGCATTTTTTCAATTCTTTTTCATTTCGTTAAGTTCCTGCCACATGACGTGATTACCTTTTTTTTCGGGAAATGGTCTAGGAAAATTTAAAAACAAACTTCAACAATACTTCATAATAGTTTCATTTATTTGTATAACATTACATATATGTATCATAAATATATCTGGGTGCATGTTATAAATATGATGTTAATTTTATCATCAATACTTTTGATACCGCAAATATTTATTTAACATATTATATTTTTCACATTACGTACTGACACCAAATATTAATTTTATCATAAAACTTTGATATTTTAGTTATTGTTTACTCAACTATAGACACATTTTATAATTACCCCATGTTATATGCTTTAAGTTACAAAAACAATAGAGAAATGAATGTTTCTAAATTGTAGTTAAAAGAGTATTGTATTTATTATACATTCCTAAAAAATTATTTCCTTGTTTATAAGTTTCATTACAAAATGCCGCCACCGCGATCTGTTTCAAAAGTCAATGTTTGGAAATAAAGGCATACAAAATATACAGTATTGAAGTAAAGCATTAATATCATTTAAATATTACTATAAAGAATATTATATTAATATAGGTTTACCACATACATATCTGATGAATAATACTTTGACTAGGAAGAAGCGATTGGTCCTTCAGGTATATATATAATATATAAATATAATGGATAGCTGATTAGTGACAGAATAATATGAATATGCTTTATTTATTTATATTATGTTACTCATCCCATCTTCTTGTCCTTTAAGGCGGGTTCTGTCAAATATTTATGTTCCTAGAAAAATAAATAATATGTTGGGTTATCTCATACATTACTGTAATTGAAGGGTCCGGCAGAATATTGTGTGAAGAAAATTGAATTGGATTTCATTATCGTTGGATTGTCATCGGGTGTATCTTTCTACATATTATTTACACACCTAACAATTCATTGTTACAATATGTACTTAGATTTTGTAGACTCAATATGTAAAAATTGACAACCCAACCAATCTTTCCCTCAAATTTAGTCCTAGGAGTCTAGGTTAAAATTGAAATCTCCACACTACGCCATTTGTGCTTGACCCTTCAATTATTATCTATGTAAATTTAGTAAGAAAGGTCTGATTTCTACATCTTTCTAATCTCTTAAAGCATGATTGTAAAATGATGAAAACATAATGAAGAAAAAAGTATTTTGAAAAGTTTATCAGCGTAATGTAAGATGTCACTGAATAATTATTTTTTACATATTCCAAATTAGAATATACATAAATCATACCACACGAATCCAGAAAATTATGAATTACATATAATTTGTTGAATGTTTATTTTAAGGTGCAATTTATTATTTTTCAGCCTTCATAATATCAAGTCTTAATCCATTAGGGTCAGCCGATAATGTCACATATTTTTACTATAAAGCACATCTTTCACTTTTCCATATTCATAAAAGCTCAATGTCTTTTTATTCATAACTAGCTGTGCCCGCGCGGTTTCACACGCATAGATTTTTAGTACACTGTTTGGATCGTCAGAGAACTTTCGCGAACCTTCTAGAACGTTTTCCTTCCAGAACTTTCAAGAAATTTATCGAATGTACTTCTAGACACACCGACACATTCCGCCACTCAGTTTAGAACCTTATAGAACTTTCGGGAATTTTCTAGAACCTTCTCCTTCCAGAACTTTCTAGAGCAGGTTTTTCCGGAACCTTCTAGACTCACCGACACAGTCAGCGCGCCTATTTTGAAACAATTTAAAGCATTTGCGGCCTTCCCATAACAAAACAATGTGCCAGAAAGCACATTTTCGGCACCCACTCCTATCCACGCTCAGCCACCCCTACCAACCCCGCATATTTTCGATGTGACACCAAGGGCCATCCACCACCATAACCACCGGTGGGTGGTTGTGGCTGGTTATGGAGAAAACTTGGCGGATGGGGAAACACGGGTTCTTTTTATATACATATATATATTGATTATGCACAATGATTTTTTAATTAAAAATTTTCAACCATTTGATTCTGGTATCGCCCTCTTTTAAACTTTTCATTATTCTATCTGTTTAAGCTCATTACGGCTCTAGATGTTACAATAACTTCTTTCATACTTGGTCATCACATTTATTCCGCACATGTCATCCACTTCTATAGCAAAAGACTATCAATCTTTAATTTACCTTTTCCGAGTTTTGGTTTAAATAATAAAAATTATTTATGTTTTAAGGCATTTTAATATTCCGATGAGACCTCCTAGATTGGATGTAACAAAATTTTAATTTAATGTATCATGAATTCATCGGGACATTTCCTGGTAAGAGCAAAATCGTACATAGATTTTTCAATAAATTTCTGTTAGTCGGTGACATCTTGCACTTCGCTGAAGAAAAACATTATTGTTTTATCTATTTTAATAATATAACTGAAGACTCTTGTAAGGCAATGTCTATCGAGTGCTCAAATGTCAGAAGATGCATTTTGTTTATGAAATCGGTTATATCAATTTATGTTTTTTTTAAATCAACCACTTGATAAGTCATCATCGTATAAGAAAGATATCTTATTATACAAAATATACATCAGCTTTTTATGCCGCTGTCTCGACAGATATTTCATGACAAATTTGGGTTCCATAGTTATAAATTATTTTAACTATGGAACCCAAATTTATACAGAATAATATACAGAATACTGCGTTGGGGATGACATGTACAATTTTGGTAGATCTAACCCCTGTAATTGTGTATTTAAATTGTCAACTTGCTGGATTATCAGCTGACCACACCCGGCAATAAAATCTGTGATACCCATTCTGTTGAGGCATAATTTTGTTGAATCAAGACCGATCATGCAGCCTGATCATTTGAAGCAGAGTCCACAAAACAAATCTGGTGATTTGACACTTCACAACTGTTCAATCTGACATCACAGGGTATGGCCAGCTATTTTAGTTACTACAATATATACTATGTAGTAATGATTTATGTTATAAGTGAAGGATTTATGAAATGGAAAAGAAATAATTGCTACAGCAATTTTTGCAACCAGCTGATTGTGCCTGAAAAATTTAAAGAGCTATATGCAAAAGCAAAAGGAGTAGACCAGATATAAAATTTTCAAATAAGATAAATTATATGTAGATGTCTTACGGAGACGGAGCTATTTACGTATATGGTAAAGTATGTATGGAAGTCTTCTTTGGGCATCTACAGGGCTTAGACCAGTCAAGCCTGGCTTAACTGACTTCGCTTATGATCGACTCAACATCTATTCCAATTTTGAAAGTTTTATGTACCTATGTTATTTTATGTAATTTGCTTAATTTATCAAAAAAATATAATTCTTATTTACCAGTGGCGACTTCTATATCCTGTTTCACGAGAATGAAAAATTTCAACCAAAGATGGTGATAGTGTAGTTGTATTGAATAAAGTAAGCGAGTTACATAAAATACCTTATATACAACTTTTGAAATTTCACAGATGTGTGGTCGATCATGGATGTAGTTGGTGTAAGTTACATTCTGTAAATTACTTAAGCCAGCCTTTGACAGATTGCAAGCCCTGTAGATGCCTAAAAAGTCATACATACTTTCCCATATAAATAGTTTCGTCTCAGTGAGACATCTATAATGTATCTTAATTAATAATGATCCCTCTGGGGACCAAATCCAGTAATTGTGTTCTTAAAAATTTAAACATACTCAAAAAATATTATAATATTTTCCATTAAAAATTTTCCATAGCAAGCTAACAATGTAATACAACAATCTTTAAACTCTGGGGTGCTCGTGTTGATCTTCCTAATATTTAAATGAAAATAATGGTCAAATATAATGACAAAAACATCTTTCAAACAACATTTAGACCACTGTATCCGTGAAAAAATTTAATTCGACAATGGTACACCACGACATTGTAAACTTGGTTGTACGAATGTCATGAAAGACTTAACATATTCCTTTCATAGTAAAAACCCATGAGAATGAACAAAATGTCAATATTTTTCCCAGTCTGATTGAAATAAGAGCAATGAAAACTGATAAAAATATAGGAAAAGAATCTCTAGTTTTTAATTTATTGCTGTGAAATGAGCATCAACGCGCTACAAGTTGATCACAAGTGAGACTACGTAATTGAAATTTCAAGAATTTGCGAGTTTTAAGTAAAAATATAAAAATGCTGAAAGAAACGTTCACATATAGATTTACAACAATACCTAATGAGATTGAAAATTGTTTTAGAATTTAAAAAAAATTTGAATTAGAAAAATATATTTTATATTGTGTAATAATATAATACTGTTTACGTGTACCACTTTGAGTACAAACATGTGTCCACTGTCAGTAAATATCATTAATTAGATTATCAGTCTCATTCAAATGATTTATTGTAAACCTACCTTATAGTTTCATGGATTTTAACATATTGCGTATACAATTTTTGAATTTTTTGTTACATAAATATTATATACAGTATTAGAGCCCGAATACAGAGACAATACTTAATGATTTAAAGGTTAAAGTACGCCCTAAAAGCGTAATTTTCAATACAAAATTACACTTTTAAGGCGTACTCTAACCTTTAAATCATTTAAGTATCGACTTTGTATTTGAGCCTAGGTATTATCCTGTTATTTTTAATATATCAAGAAATAGGCACGAATACAGAAACCAATTTATATTTAATGATTTAAAGGTTAAAGTATGCTTTAATCTGCTTTAACCTTTAAAACATTTAAGTATTGATTCTGTATTCGGGCCACAGAGGTTTGTTTGGAAATGTTAGAATCCATGTGTTATTTTAATGATGAATACTTTTCAAATGTCTCATCTTACAGTAAATTATCAAATTTTGATGAAATCTTTGTCCAGTTTTAGGTTTTAAGAAGAAAAAACTTATTTTGGTTAAAAGAGAAATCTTTTAGTGAAACATTTGAAATACTATTTTACGTACGTTAAAATAAGAGTTTTCATAGGTTTGAAGCAGTAGAAAGGATTAAAGATAAAATCTGTGAGCCATTTGAATCAATGAAATTTTTAATTTGATTAAAAATTAAATTATTATTAAAAACTTTTACGTCATTACATTATCAACTATTTCATGTTTTGACGAGTTTATCTTCATCGTTTCAAAAGTTTCAATAAAATTTAAACTTATTTTTAAATTATTTAATATGAGATGGCTAATCTACATTAAAACATATATTATTTATAATGTATAGACACTAAGAAATACTTTGATAATATTTATTAATAAACGATAGAAAGCATAGGCTGATCAAAGAGATAGTTTGAAATAAAACAAATCAAATTCACCCATGCAGTGACAAAAGATATCAAAAAACATGCAGAAAAGGGAGTCGTTTAAATAAAAAGTATTTGTACTGTAGACGGATACATACCAAAATATTACATACTTTTGAGTGTTTATTTTGTGTTGGGCCTAATATTTACACAGATACTTCTTTTGTTATACCATCACCGGCAAATATTCACCTGCTATCTAAATATTTTGTGTTTCCATTTCAAACATAATAAACAGTGTAAGTATGAGAAATTATTGAAAAATATAACTTTGCTATCATTTTCACTTATAAACATGAAGTGATGAATTTCTGTGGATAATACTTGCTTTTAATTACATAAATCCAAACTTTATCGGTTTAATTTTGGTGAGACTATCTCAGAATAATTATTATTCTTGCGATAAATAAATTGATTCTGTGTTTTTCAAAGTGGCATTCCAAAAATAATAAATCAAATACCTCTGCAAAATATGGATGGGATCAATACTTTCCATCTACCTACAACAATTCTACACGGCTCATTCCATTGGCCAAGAACTACACAGAAAGGTATTAAAACAGTGAAGAAGATATTTTAATCATTACTTTTTGCCTCTTCTGCCGAAGCTGCGCCACAAATGCAATGATTAGAATTCAGATAAAGATTCACGTTCATTTTGTTGATATTCTTTACAAGGCTACGCACGGTTCTTACACAGAATAAAGGTACGAAGTCGGGAAAAGATGGGGAAAGAGAAACAGTTCAGGCAAGAAAGAAACGCTTGGACAGAAACCATGGAGAGAGTTGCCACAACAGATATCACACAGAACAGAAGTAAAGCTGGGTTCAACACCCGTCTTATGTTCTGACTCACCAATTTTGCTGATTTGTTTAATACTAATAACGTATGCAGCTTACACGAAGTTAGCTGTAATATTAAAATGTGACAATTAGTACAATTCCGGAGCGTGGCTGTAATATTAAAATGTGACAATTAATACATTTCCGGAGCGTGGCTTTTATATTAAAATGTGACAATTAATACCATTCCGGAGTATGCCTGTGATATTAAAATGTGACATTTGTTTAATTCCGGAGTGTGGAAGGTAATCCAAGTGTAATGAGACAGAATAATAAAACATGTATTTTTACAAAATATACCTTTTTCTCCCCTATTGAATTCCACTTACCAATTATCAGTGCTAGAATAATTATAGCAATTACACCAGCGATTATCATCATCTGAAAATAAAAGTAACAGCATTATTGCTTAGCGTGACAAAGGTAATCTATTAACTTAAAATTCTGGTATAAAACACGTCTCTTTGGTTTGAGTATTGGAACAAATTACTTATGATAGAAAAATAAATGTTTGAGGCAAGCGCAGTTTCATTAAAAGAATCCTTACCTTTAGATTCTGCAACCAAAACTTGCTCTTTAGTTTTCCAGCTTGCTGTTCAAATTGAGATGCTCCTTGTTGTAAGGCATCTGAAATTCAAAATTTAAGCAATACATATAAGTATGTACAACTTCCAAAAAATGAATAAGCATGGTATATTCTATCATGGGTGGAAATGGCGAATGTTACATTGTGTAAAGTGATCACTTAAGCCAACCATAAAGATAGGTCATAAGTCCTATGTACATCCAAATGACTTCTATACCTACTTTCCCATAAGAAATACAGTTCCATCTCTATGAGATATCTATAATATACATTAATATAAGTATGTATATACAGGCAGGTGAATGTGGAAGAAAAAGAATGTGAAGGAGTGGCAGGGGAGATATTCATCCAATACAGGATGAAGAAAGAAGAAGTAGTCGCAGAGATTATAGCATTTATGTTTCTACTTACTTTGCTGCCATAAACTCTTACATCAATAATATACTAATAATAATAAGGTTTATTTGGAAAACATTAATAACCTCGCTGGACTATATTTCTGCCTTGATTATGAGTCAAAAATGTTCAAGCAACCATGACTAAATTAATATCAATAGTTATGGAGTTATGCAATATCAAAGTTTGCATTTTTTTTCAACATTTCTGACTTATTTTTTACAAAACGTTGAACTATTACAGTAACTCATATCGATTACGGAAAATGCATTCGTTTCAATACAAGTTAAATAAAATGATGAAAACCCTGCAGAAATTCCAATTGGAATTGGAAAGTTTTTATTATTTTATTTGATTTGTATTAAAGGGAATAAATTTTTAATATTCGATATATGTTACTGTAATGATAGTCCAACGTTTTATAAAAAATAAGTCAGAAATATTGAGAAAAAAAAATGCAAACTCTGATGTCGCATACCTCCATAACTTTTAATATTAGGTCGGACATTTTCCACTCATTATTAAAGCAGGAGTATATTCCGGCGAGATTATTAATGTATTCCAAATAACCCTGTATATTTAGAAACTATTTTCGCATTAATTTTTACAAATATACTTTTAGAAATATGTTATTAGCATTAGCATAAATAATTCTAAAAATTTGTCAATATGAATTTTATCGATTAATTTTAGTTTTTTTTTTAATTTAGGTGTTTTAGGAGCTGAGACTTATCTATTCACTTCAATATTTTTTTACAATTACTCTTGCTATATATAGGAGTTGAATGCATGTTGACAGGATTAAAATCTTTTAAATGCAAGGGATAATACCTTAGGGATTACCACATGGATCATTTATATGTTTCAGTAATATACTTTGAAGGATTAATCGTCTAAAAATTCTGGGAATTGTGGCCGACAAATAGCAGATTTACTTTGAGTACATTACACTGAAAATCTGTTTAATCCTGTCTCTGCAAGGTCGAAAAGCGCGTGTGATAACGGCGCGTAATCTCATGGCGTATAAAGGGTTACAAACAAAAAATCATTCCATTATCATACAATAAACATCTTAAATACTTATTTTACGATTTAGACAATTACAGAAGAACCTCATTAATTCGAAATTCAAAGGATCCGGAAAAACATTCCGAATTATGCGGAATCCTACTAATTAAAATTGTCTGCGCGTATCAAGGCAGCCAGCTGAAGCAAGTATTAGCGTAGAATTTCCCAATTTTAGGCATCGCGATATAATACGTATAGAAAAAGAACATTTCATAAGATACCGCGAAATACATAAAAGACAACCTACACATGTGCGTGCGTCAAAAACCTCGCACATTATTAGTTTCTTATAACTTCTTTATAAGAAACCAAAATTCGAATTATGTGATAAAATGAATATATTTATAGCACAAGGGTCTAAAAATTATTTCGAATTACAAATTATTGGGCTAATCTACTATGAAATTAATATTTTGCGACACGCGTATTTTAAAAATTTCGAATTATGATGAATTTCAAACTATCGCGGTTTTACTGTTTATAATAAAAATATAATACGTAAAATAAATCAGGAAATAGCATTAAATAAAAAGGGTTCCCAAAACCTTCCGAATGATGATAAATTTACAAATATTACATCCCTTCTATTTCCTAGGGTTTCAATCTTGAGTCGGGTGTACGATAAAGGTCGTGAACTTGGAATGATTTTATTCAGAAAGGTCGTATTTTGAAGCTGTAAGGTGATCGCTTAAAGTGACGGAAGAACTGTTGGAAAAGATTTTTTCTTACAAATTTTCTCAGTACCTGAGGGAACCAAGGAAGATTAATCTTACAAACATTAGCAATTTTAACCTTCTGCAAATAATTATCAGAGCTGTCGCTACTTACCTAAAAAATTTAATCTATCTTTGAAAATTTATTGCATATACAGGGTGTCTCATAGCTACTAGCAAAAACATTACGAGTTGAAAATGTTCATGCAACCGTGAGATATGCAATATGATTTATATAAAGGTGTACCAGAGCTATTAGCAGAAACTTGGCAGGTGGATTCCTGCCTATGTTATGATTCTAAAATGTTTCACCAAGCGTGACCTAATATCAATAGTTATGGAGATACGCATCATCAAATTTTTCATTTTTTTCAATATTTCTGACTTATTTTAACAAAACGTTGAATTATCATTACAGTAACTCATAAGGATTACGAAAAATTCATCCGTTTCATAACAAGTTAAATAAAATGATAAAAATCCTGCAGAAATTCCAATTATTATTTTATTTGAATTGTATTAAAGGGAATCAATTTTTAATATTCGATATAAGTTACTGTATGTAATGATAGCCCAAGTTTTACAAAAAATAAGTCAGAAATATTGAAAAAAAATGTTGCACATTTCCATAACTATTGATATTAGGTCATGGTTGCTCGGACATTTTCGACTTATTTAAGCTGGAGTATTGCCCTGCGAGATTATTAATGTTTACAAATATACTTATAGAAATATGTTATTAGCATTAGCATAAATAAATCTAAAAATTTGTCACTATAAATTTTATCGATTAATTTTAGTTTTTTTTAATTTAGGTGTTTTAGGAGCTGAGACTTCAATATTTTTTTACAATTACTCTTGCTATATTTAGGAGTTGAATGCATGTTGACGGGATTAAAATCTTTTAAATGCCAGGGATAATACCTTAGGGATTACCACATGGATCATTTCTATGTTTCAGTAATATACTTTGAAGGATTAATCGTCTAAAAATGCTGGGAATTATGGCCCACAAATAGCAGATTTACTTTAAGGACATGACACTGAAAATCTGTTTAATCCTGTCTCTGCAAGGTCGAAAAGCGCGTGTGATAACGGCGCGTAATCTCATGGCATATAAAGGGTTACAAACAAAAAATCATTCCATTATCATACAATAAACATCTTAAATACTAATTTTACGATTTCGCCAATTACAGAAGAACCCCATTAATTCGAAATTCAAGGGATCCAGAAAAACATTTCGAATTATGCGGAATCCTACTAATTAAAATTGTCTGCGCGTATCAAGGCAGCCAGCTGAAGCAAGTATTAGCGTAGAATTTCCCAATTTTAGGCATCGCGATATAATACGTATAGAAAAAGAACATTTCATAAGATACCGCGAAATACATAAAAGACAACCTACACATGTGCGTGCGTCAAAAACCTCGCACATTATTAGTTTCTTATAACTTCTTTATAAGAAACCAAAATTCGAATTATGTGATAAAATGAATATATTTATAGCACAAGGGTCTAAAAATTATTTCGAATTACAAATTATTGGGCTTAATCTACTATGAAATTAATATTTTGCGACACGCGTATTTTAAAAATTTCGAATTATGATGAATTTCAAACTATCGCGGTTTTACTGTTTATAATAAAAATATAATACGTAAAATAAATCAGGAAATAGCGTTAAATAAAAAAGGTTCCCAAAACCTTCTAAATGATGATAAATTTACAAATATTACATCCCTTCTATTTCCTAGGGTTTCAATCTTGAGTCGGGTGTAAGATAAAGGTCGTGAACTTGGAATGATTTTATTCAGAAAGGTCATATTTTGAAGCTGTAAGTTGATCCTTGAAAGTGGCGCGAGGAACCGTTGAAAAAGATTTTTTCTTACAAATTTTCTCAGTGTCTGAGGGAACCAAGGAAGACTAATTAATCTTGCGAACATTACCAATTTTAACATTCTGCAAATAATTATCAGACTGTCGCTTCTCACCTAATAAAATTAATCTGTATTTGAAAATTTATTATATATACAGGATGTCTCATCGCTACTAGCAAAAACATTACGAGTTGAAAATGTTCAAGCAACCATGACCTATTTATTATCAATAATTATGGAGATATGCAATATGATTTACATTTGAGTTATATACAGGGTGTACCAGAGCTATCAGCAGAAACTTGGCAGGTGGATTCCTGCCCACGTTATGAGTCTAAAATGTTTAACAAACCATGACCATGATAAAAGCCTTGCAAAAATTAAAAATACAATTTTTTTTAAAAGGTTTTTATTATTTTATTTGAGTTATATTGAAGAAAATGAATTTTTCATAATCGATATAAGTTACTGTCATGATAGTTCATTTTAAAAAAAATAGTCAGAAATATAGAAAAATAAATGCAATCTTTGATATTGCATATTTCCATAACTATTGATATTTAGGTCATGGTTACTAACTTGAACACTTTCGACTCGTTATCAAGGCAGGAATCTAAAAATCTTTTTGCTACTAGCTATGAGACTATATAATTTATTATAAAGAAAACTCCTCATTCCTTTCCTGTCCCACACACGTGTTTCACTTCTTCAACATTCATACAAATATTGAAAGTAATGTTGTTCTCACCTGCTCTGTCGTCCAGTTCAGATAGTTTTTGATCTCTCTCCAAAACTTTTTCCACATTTGTCTTCATTATGTCAACCACCTAAAATAAATGCATTGCTAATTTTAGAATTCCATTATAACTCTCAATATGTAAAACCGTCCTTAATGCTGACAAAAAGATATATTGAGTTTCTCATTTGTATATGCCAATAGAAAAAACAAATATAACAGACTCTTGAAAAAAAATGACAGTAGAAAAAAAATAGGAGAATAAACAATTAAACTAATAAGTTAAAAATACATCATTAGATGCGTATTTAAATTCACAATTGGGAAATTTTACTTTTTTGATGTATAACATCTTTCTTCTCGCTTTTCTGCAATCTGTGGCAGTGATTTCGTGAAAATGGACGGAAATGTGTAGCAGGAAATAAGACGCACGCTATTTCATTCGACCAATGAGCGCGCGCGGAGCGCAATATAAACAAATCATTGTCCAGCAAATGCCATCACAGCGAAGACGCACACTTCCAACAGCCAACGCTTCTGATTTTTTCAATAGAATAATCTTTACTTTGGTCTAGAAAATACATTTACGAAAAAAAATATATTGAAAGCATGAAAATGACTTATTCTTCAAATATAGCAAAATTATTTTGAGTTGACATAATTATAATTTATATAAAATAACTTTGTAAACACCACTTTTTTATTGAAAAAAATTCAACATGTTTCGAAGCCAATAGCTTCTTCGTCAGCATAAAAATGATTTTGAAATTCCAGCCAAAACACGAGAATTTCACTATCACGAGTTATGGTACCTACCCAGATTTACAAATTTAGAAGTACTACGGCATCATATCAAACGCAAACGTCACGACCAATCATGTGCGTTTAATACAGTCGTATTTATAAAGATTTTTATAATAAAAATTATGAATGAAACATTATCCATACCGATTCACAGAAACTAATTAATATTTATGAATCTATTTCATATATTTTAGTCAGTATTACAATATATTACAATATGTGAAATTTGCCTATTAGACTCGCGACGCATTTCCCCGATTATGTCAAAATAAATATATGCTATTGAGAGGAATTGCCAAAATTTCATGATTTGGGTTGTTCATAATTTCGCAATAAAAGTTTTGTATTTTATTTTACATAGCTAGTTGACTAATTTTTTTTTTACAATTTCTAATGATACGAAATATTTTCAACAAAAAGAAACAAAAATTTTTATCGCCCCGGTTAATATTACTCCGGATAATCGGGAGTCTACTGTAGAAAATAATCGAATTAGTATGCGTAAGCTGTGCGTACGATGCACATTGTCTCGTTGTGTGCTTGTGTTGGTGTTTACGGGTATAAATACCAACACAACGAAACGATGTACCTCGTACGTACGGCTTACACATACTAATTCGATTGCCTTTCTTAAATGGAATGAGATCTACCAGGTCTCAATGAATTTAATTTGTATCTCAAAAATACATGAACTAACGCATAACTTTGAAAAATGTTATGTGAGTACCTCCTATGTATTTTTATAAAATGTTTATGTTATTCATATACAATTTTTAGTAATGAATTTTTGGGGAAGCTATCCTCGATTTTTTTTAGATTTATGCAGATGGTTTTAACAGAAAGTTGTAAATTTTGTAAGGAAATATCTTATGAGAACTTGTATTCAATCAAACGATCGATAAATTGATCATTTTTATAATAATTCAATAATATTACATTCATCAAATTAGCAAATTTACTACAATATGCAAACACGACATACAGACAATACATATTTTTAAATCATGTCAATACAGTTTTTAGTTAATTAAGATCATCGCGAATATATCTCGATAAATGTAATATAAATCACACACTTTTTTTAAACTGTTCCAACACAGATCGGTTCAGGGCAGCCAATTACATGCGGGTTACGCATAAGTTTTAAAATACATCAAACTGTAAAAATTTAACTATCCACTCGCTTGCCGCGTCCAAAATATTAGATTCCGGGGAGATCTCTTAAAGCAGTCGTGTCCAATAATGTATTTAAACATTGATGTGCATGAAAACAGAATGGGTCTGGACTGGTTGAATCAGCGCAAGACAGGGGAATATGGAAGCACCTTGTCGAGTCTTTTGGTCGCCGACCCTATTAGGACAAGGGTGATGAAGATGATGATGATGAATATTAATCTTTTTTATATTTAAATGGTTTAAAAAATGCTAATCACTATGAAAATAAAACAAAAGATTTGTTCATGTTGTCTGTTTATTTATCTAAGGAAATAAATTATTATCTTTGTACACTTATACAGTGTTATTTGGAAAACATGAATAACCTCGCAGGACTATATTCCGGCTTTAATTATGATTCGAAAATGTTCAAGCAACCATGACCTAATATCAATAGTTATGGTGATATGCGACATGAAAGTTTGCATTTTTTCCACATTTTTGACTTTTTTTTTTACAAAACGTTGAAATATCATTACAGTACCTTATATCAATTACAAAAAATCAATTTGTTTTAATACGAGTTAAAAAAAATGATAAAAACCCTGCAGAAAATCCAATTGAAATGTTTTCCAATTGTGATTGGAAGGTTTTAATTATTTTATTTGACATGTATTAAGGGAAATGAATTTATCATATTCGATATAGGTTACTGTAATGATAGTCCAACGTTTTACAAAAAATTAGTCAGAAATATTTAAAAAAATGCAAACTTTGATGTCGCAATCCCCATAACTATTGATGTAAGTCATTATTCAAGGCAGGAATATAGTCCTGCGTGGTTATTAATGTTTTCCAAATAACCCTGTGTAGAAAATAATGTAGATAATTACGGAAAATTCTTGATTATGCTTCGCGCGTTCGGCCGATTATTCGGGGTCATTCCTGACTGTTTGTTAAAATACGGGGCAAGCGAGTGAATATGGCGTTGTGAACGTCCCTAATGAATTTTTATCATACATAACTTACGGGCAAAGCTCACACAAACGTGTGAAGAGCTGACTGCCTTCGGTGACGTTGGTTGAATGAACATACCTCATCAACTTGCGCCTGCGTCTGCTGAAGCCTTCTCTGTGCCGCCAGCTGCTGGGGGGTGCGGGGGCCCCCCGCGGGCGCTCCCCCCTCCCCGCCAGGCCCCGCGGACAGACCACCCTCTGTGGCCCTGAAAAGTTTGAATTTTTAATTAAAATCACAATTTTTCTGAATTTTCAAACCGTTTTTTGGAAAAGAAAATGACATTGAGATTTTCAATATATAAGTACAGGCCTTAGGTTAGATTATTTAGGTAAAAAGATCCCTTAACACTAAATCTAATACAATTAATAACTAATCTGTTCTCTCTATTCTCAATTTCAATGTCGGGGTCCTCAATGACAACCTCACCCCCCAACACGAATAAGGCCTCACTTCCACTCGACAATTGATTTCTTTACATATTTCAATTTCAATTATGGAACTGTTATTGACTATCTATACTGACGAAGATAAATCGATATCGAAATCGGTCATCGGTTTATACAAAGTTTTCTATTTGCTAAAATAAATATTTATATCTCAAACCACACAATATTCGGTCCAGTACAGATAAACGGAGTTTGGAGAATAAGATACAATGAGGTCTAGAATTTTTTTTTTCTTTTTAATTAAATTTATTTGGTATATGTACAAACTTAAGAGTGGCTGTTTTCAATATAATGTAATTAATACACATTTATATTACACGCTTACTCACATTTAAATGAGAATTTATTCTCATTTAAAAGTGGGTAAGCAATATTTACCATATCTACCTACAATGCGCCCAACATTATTACAATTTATCAAAATACAGGGGTTGCGATGGGTAGGGCACGTAGAAATAATGAATGAAGAGAGAATGCCAAAAAAGATTCTCCACACAAAGCCCCAAGGTAGACGCACCCTCGGTAGACCCAAACTCCGATGGCTGGATGGAGTACAGCAAAACGTGAAAACTATAAGCATCATGGATTGAAGGAGTTCATGTCAGGATTGAGGAAGATGGAGAGGAATGTTGGAGGAAGCCAAGGCTCACAATGGATTGTGGAGCCATTGATGACGACGATGAACCACACAAAAATAAAACTTCAAAGATATTTTTTATTACTATTGCAAAAAGGATATCTACTTATATAATACAAGAGCTGTATGATAACGGCTGTTTGCACCACTGCACTGACGCAAAATCTGTAAACCAGTGTTTGACGCCATATTTCGAAGGACGCCTGTCAAAATTTTAGAAAGATTTTTGTTTTGATTGCTTTTGAAAGTAGGCTAGTTAATATTTATTTGCAACCACAAAACTAGCAATAACGGTCAATTGTTCGATACTATTTTTAAAGACGTGTGAGGAAATGAAAGTGAAATTGTAGGTATGCCGTATATAAAGGCATGCCTACTACGCACATTTAATTCGATCATCGTTTTTGATGAAAAGCGCCAAGGCCTCCGTTAAAGTGATTACGGAGGATATGGCCAACAAAATCCATGATATCGTGTTAGCAGATAGCAGAGAAATTTCTACACGTACAATATACCTACCCTACACGAAAAATTGAGCAAAAGCTATCGGCGGGATTATCGCCGTTTGCTCGCAGTGTAACAAAAATTTTGGACATTTTTAGCGCAATTCAAAAGAGTTTCTGCGGCGTTTCGTGACTTTTGATGAAACAACATGCTAAAAATGGAAGAACAGTAAAAACTGTGGACTTTGCCTGGCGAACCTCCTACTAACAACGCGAAAACGGTTCCATCGGCCAGAAAGGTAATGGCCGCCGTTTTTTTGGGATTTGTGAGGCATCGTCTTCATTGACTATTTGGAGAATGGGAAGACAATCACCGAACAGTACCATGTTGATTTATTGCGAAGATTCCACGATGTATCGATGAAAAAACGCCATTTGGCGAAGAGAAATATGCTTTTCCACCATGAAGAACTGGCTCAGTAATACGCAATCGCCACAGCAAAATTGGCCGAATTACACTACGACCCTATTCTCCAGTTTTGGTTCCATGCGATTGCGTATGGCTTAAAAATTTGGAATATCGCTGGACTAAGTGTGTCGATCTGAAAGGAAACTACATATAATGTGGATAAATTAATAAAATATACAATATATTTTTTTAAATACGTTTCCTTCTCTAACACAATGTCACACATCCCTCGTATATTGATTGTATCAATGATATACCATGAAAAAATATCAATTGATTCCGTACAACGTGGAGGTCCAGCAATCTACAAAGGCGGACTGCCAATAAAAGCGCTCATCTGGAATTGCTAGCGATGTTGAGGCGACGAGCACTTTTTCTCATGGCTTCTTTTGCATTCTGTATCACAGTTTTATATGGAAAGGTATCGAATTAAAATGAATTCCAATAAAATAAATTCCATATATTTAAAATACATTTATTATTCTAAAACGACACTAAGACAATTAACTAATAACCAAACCGACGATGTTTTAGAACTAAAGAAAATCGCGCCACTTTGTGGGCTTATTGTGATTATATTTTCTATAATATTGTAAAGTAAACAATTATGTTTAATTAATAAAAAATATTTTTAAATCGGTAGATTTTTTTTTTCTTTATAGGTTTTAAAAGAGACTGTTTTTTAAAAAAAATACCAATAACTCTTTGGATCAAAAATAAGAAAAGTGTTTTACTCGCAGTTTAAAATAATTCTAATTTATAATGCAACAACTTTGAAGCCATGAAATCAATCTTCAAAGTTTGGAAACGAAATGGAAAATTTTAATATCACTTTCTAGAAAATAAATGTACAGACTTTGGCTTAATGTGGGAAACTTTGTAATTAATAAAGCCTTAAAACTTGAAAAATTTTTATTCAAACACATCTTAATTCATCACAAATTTAAATATCGAATGAAACTACATTTCAATGTGATTATTCATCAACGTCCAACTTTGTTATTTCAAGGGTAATGGAAAGTTGTCTGTATCTTTTCACATTTCAAATACAAAAATCGATAGATGACTTACAAAAATAGGCACTGTTGGACAATACCGCAGTTATTAGTGAATACATCAATCGTGAATTCAGTACGTCTTCTGAAATTCAATAAAAAATATACTTTGAATCGCTTAATTAATTTTCAATCTACAATTATTGAATATAGCGTAGCAACGAAATTCACATTAATAGGTGACCCAGGCTTGACAGATGCCGCCTAAAATGTCCAAGCGCTTGCATTGCCAATTATCGAGGTAAAGTCTTTCCATTTAAAAAAGAAAATCTAATTAGTGTGCATAAGGGCCGGTTGTTTCAAGTTGGATTAAAGTAAGCGTTCTTTTAAAGCATAGATTTTTACGTTCTCCACCAACCAGACGATCCGTTTTCGTAAAAATCTATGCTTTGATCGACCGCTTACTTTGATCGAACTTGAAACAACCGGGCCTAAGCCGTGCGTACGACGCACATTGTTTCGTTGTGTTGGTGCTTACGGGTATAAACACCAACACAATGAAATAATGTTCCTCGTACGCACGGCTTACACATACTAATTCGATCATCTTTCTTAAATGATAAGAACTCTACTCCGCATTGGTTTTTGGCGTGAGCCCAGCGTTTTCAGTCAACTTCTTTAAATTTTATTCTCTATGTGCCCGATTTATGTAATTCTGATTATAATTTACTCTCCTTTATCGCGATATTTTAAGAAAATCGGGAATTTTTTACCTTTTTCAAATTCACAGCCTCGTATCACTAAAAATTTTTTAAATTTATGCCCACTTGAAAATCAGAACAAGTTATAACACATATACTCATACTCTTCTTCAAAACAACATTTGTTTCACTCAAATAGTGTTATTGGTTTCTGAGATATGATACCGTTTATCAACAAGTGTACACAATTCGCGAAGTTTGGCTAATACGAATGTCAAAGCAGTACTGGCACAAACTTTCATCCTTCCTCTTTAAAAGGAGATTAAAATGGGGGCGGGGCGCCGTGTCTATTTTGAGCCGAGTTATTAAAGTTTGAAATTACTTCGACATAAACTGTCGCTCATTTATTTGTCTACTTGCTCATTTATTCATTAAATTGTCGAAGTTTTCATGTCAAAAACTTTTTTAATATAAAAATCATGCTCAATTTACAATCCTTTGTATTTAAGAAATAATGCTTCTGTCTTGATCAAATTTATGAAACCTGGAATTCTGAAAAAGTTTTTGATTTGTAAGTATTTATTTAAGTAAAAAAATAATATGCATTCTTACAATTTATTAAAGTAACAAAGTTGTCATCTACGTATAAAAGATTGAAACGACCACGTACAAAGAATATTATTATTTAAAAACGGTTTCTTTTATAACACAAATTTGAAGAAAATAGATTTCAAATTTTGTTTCAGATGAATTTTTTATTTACAATATTCTAGAAAAAATCTCGCCGTATGTTTATATAGTTATATTAAGCCCACAAACTGGAGCAATTTTCTTCAGTTCTGTAACATCGTGTGTGTGGTAATTAATTAATTGATCAAATAATTTAGTTTGTCATTTAAGAAAAATATACGGAGCTAAATGATTAGATTTTAATTTGATACCTTTCCATACAAATAAAATACATGAAAGAAAAGCTATTTGAAAAAGCGATTGCTGACGTCGAATTACGCTCACATTTCCGGATGATCGCCTAAGGCCCGGTTGTTTCAAGTTGGATCAAAGTAAGCGTTCTTTTAAAGCATAGATTTTTACGTTCTCCACCAATCAGACGATCCGTTTTCGTAAAAATCTATGCTCTGATCGACCGCTTACTTTGATCGAACTTGAAACAACCGGGCCTAAGTCAACCGGAAAAAGAAAAAAGGACGCACGCTTTTTCAGGAACTTCCTGTTCCTGAAAAGATGGCCATTAAAATGAGGATCAGAGACACAGAGCATTCATTTATGTATTGTCCATATAGGTATGTATGTCGATACAAATATAAAAATCGAATCATCAATAACTGTCCGTTTCGTAGTATATCTTCTCTTAGGACCGGTTGTTTGACCATGAGTTGGAGTAATAGTTAAGAAAAAGGCGTAGATTTTTGCGTTTTCCGCCAATCAAAACACCCGTTTTCGTAAAAATCTATGCATTTTTTATGCGCGCCTAAGGCCCGGTTGTTTCAAATTCGATCAAAGTAAGCGTAGAGTTTAAACTGAAATTTTACGTTCTCCACCAATCAGACGATCCGTTTTCGTAAAAATCTATGCTTTTATCGACCGCTTACTTTGATCGAACTTGAAACAACCGGGCCTAAGTCGTTTGAGCAGCGAAAGCTATAGAAACGTGCGAAAGATAGCGAACTATGAATCCATACGATAGACAATGGAGTGCAAAGCATTACCAGAGATGGGTGGATTTTTCGAGCGAACCCTAAATGAGTGAGAATTTCAGATTAGTGATCCAGCTAAAGTGCGATCTTTTTGACGAATAAAAGTTAGAATCTTTACAAGTTTTGCATTCTGATACAATGAATCAATCCGGAGAATTATTTTTTTTAAATAGAGATGTGAACACGAAATGCGTGTCGCGTCAATATTCTTACTATTCTCAAAATAAGCTAAATGCTTGTGCTATAAAAATAGGATAAACTTGATGATCTCCTGAAATGGGGCTCGAACCACCCACCACCAGATCACAAGGCGAGCGTCATGACCGTTACACCAACAAGCTACTCATTATAATTAAATTAAAAATCTCATGTTTTATCCACTTAAGTATGTACCATTTTAAAGAAGAAAAATAACTGTTGGATCTGTTCAAACTTTATCCATTGTTAAGTGTTTAAGGTATGTCCTATAAATAGTTTGTTTTGCAACAAAATTTAACTAACACACGCAACACCTGGGTAAATTTATTCGCTTACTCAAGGCGTTTTAAATATTGAATATTTACCACGTTTCCACAAATATTGAGGCACAATCTATTGAAAGGAGGGTTAGCGAGAAGTTAAAATTTTCCGACCGATATTTCAGACGATGATAAATTCGCCTCACGTATTTTCGAGGTTATTCGAGTACTCGACCGTGCTGAGGAATTATTTTCGTAATTTCTGCTCAGAATTGAGCCGAAATGTTTATTTAACTAAACGATCCAAAATGTAAATTTGACATTATTATGTATTTATGGAATACTTGGATTACTGTCCGGCTTCGCCAGAAATTTGAGTTCTTGTATATATTAATTTAAAATCCCCTACATTTAACTGAAAACACTGAAAAAAAAACGCTCGCAAGACAAAAATAGCCGAAACAAAGAAATAAATATTAATTCTCTCTTTTTTCTTTTTAGAAAATATGGAAAAAAACAACATGCTGTCTTATTTTTTACTTATAAGCTTATATCTCACGATGAAAACGACATTACGAGCGGAAAACCGTGTATTTATCTACTAGCCGTATGTAACCCGTCAAAAATGACGTCCTTTATGTGTCGGTTCCTAAATTAAATATGCAAAATTTGGATAAGACCTGCCAAACAGTGTAGATTTGTATAGAAAATGTATTGTGGGAAGAGGGCGAGGAAAAAAAATATAAAAAAATAATTAGTAATTAAAATAATAATAATAATAATAAAAGTTACGGACGTTGCAAGAAGTTACGGGCAGACAGATAGAAAACGAAATTATTATTATTGGGATTGAGATTAACTTACATATAATAAAAATTACAATAGCGGGTTAGTTATAGGTCTTTTCATATAACCTTGCAATTGAGCTAGTGTGCATAATACGCGCAGTGTTTCGTTGTGTTAAGTTTACGGATACGAGTGTATATCCATAAACTTAACACAACGAAACAACGCGTGTATTACGCACTGTACCCACACTAACTCAATTGCAAGTTATATGAAAAGACCTATACCAGTTGGCATTTTTTCCAACCATTTTAATTGAACAATTGAAATAAGTTTCCAGAATTCAATATTACAATAACAAATCTAGCTTCATGATAATGAGACGAGCAGAAGATGGATGAGGAGAAGAAAGGGATTAGGGTTTGGGAAAGGAAAAATAGATAGTCATGGTCTATATATATGCATATCTGTGCATAATTGATTCCACAGCATAGCCGACCCGCACTTCGAATGAAGAGCTGAAGATTTAAGTATTGTTAATGGGGATCGATAACGAAGTACTGCCAGCTGAACAGAATGGAAGGAATTAGATAGAAAAGTGAATTTACATTTCAGGTACTGAAATGCGTGAGGATTGAAAAGGCTATTTTGAAGTACAGATAAAACACGAATGCTATGGAGTTGTCGAATTGACAATGGAAAATATTGCGGGAAGTTGAGATACGATCTAATTTTTGAAGTTGAAGATGAAACGGATAGATACGTTTTGAAGGCGTTCCAATTTATTGAGGTGCTTTACGTCGATATCCAGATAACACACGTCTTGACACAATAGTCAAGTTGACCTGGAAATTCCGGATGGTATGAGTTATGTTAATGTCATGATGCCAGAACGCAAAGATAAACAGTTCTTGCCGGTTCGCATAAGCAAACTTTCCCTGTTAAAAAGTACGATTATTAAAGTTACGTAAATAATTTATTTTATCCGCCCTCATTTCAGCGCCTGTCGGAAAAAATAACGAGATCTCTTGAGATGATACGGGATGTAAGGTCATATTTATATTTGTACTACACATCCCTACTCAGCGTTGCCCGAATCAGAAAGAATTATAATTAAAAATAAGGGGTATAAGAGTAATGGAAGCGGTGTACTTTTCTTTTGCGAAGGCCCTAAATTTGTGACGTATGCAACATTTGGTCAGCGAGCAAAAAATCCACGGGGGTGGGTGACCACATTTTACTCAGGGTCCTAAAATGCAACCAAGTAAAATTTTGAACGGGTGGCTTTCGCACATTTACATGGGTGGCCAGGCGAAGTGGTAGGATACCTATGTCTCACGCAGAGTCCTAAATAGTAACAATTCCTAGAGAATACTAAACTTTGAAAATATGGAAATCGATATAAAACATATTTATATATATGGGGATGACGGAGGGATGACCAGGGGGGAGGGAGATGGTGTTTATATTATGGTGGCGCAAGGTCCTAAAAACTGAAAATCCAAAAGGTTTAGGATTTACGTAAAGAACAGACATTCACTTTTTGTTATATTTCCGATCCAGGTAACATGGGGAGCCAAGTAAAGGCATATTGATTCAGACGATCACAAATTAATATATTACTCCGACAATAACGTGTCGACCGACCCACCGTACACCACCTATACAGTTCCTGAAAACATCACATTTATATATACATATATGTGTGGAATTTTCGTTTTTCGTACATATATGTGTGGCATTTTCGTTTTTCTCAAAAAATCTTTATTATTTTTATATTTTTCGTGTATATTAATTACATATCCTTGAAAGTAATTCCAATCAGATATAATACACTTGTGCCAGCGATTTTTCCAATCACCGAAGCCTTTCTGCAATGCAATTTCCGGTATGGCGTTTAGCTCCTTCAGCAATTCAGTCTTAATCATCTCAATGTTGACAAATCGTGGTCAATTTTCAAGGTACAACAGGGGCAAGTGTACCAACACCAAAAAATGGTGACAATTGGACTGTTCAATCCCTGAATGGATCTGATCTGAGAAATCACAATGAAGGAGATGATTCTCCTTGATCACATTGATCCTCGAATCTGGTGAGAAGTCTAGCCAAGGCGCTTGATGGCGCCTTCCTACGACTACATAATTCGCTCGAGCGCTATCCGCTTGATGGTGCTCTAACATACACAATCCGAGAAAATTCGTACATACCTCGTATATAAAACATATGATAATACCACGATTTATTTATAAATATTTTATTATGTTTCTATAAATATTTATTAAAGAAACTTTTATTTAAAAAATATGAAGCCTTTCGCTATTTCCTTGAAATAAAACGATATAAAAAGACTCAAGTAGGTACTTATCACGATCAGCTTTCAAGATAACAGTTGCGTGGGCATTAAGCCACTGGAAAACATAAATATTTTTGTTTACTACGGGCGCAGAGTTCAAGATCTTTGATCTTTGAACTTCAAAAGGAAACAAACAGCAGTTATAAATAATATTGTGGAAAAGTTAATATTCAATTAATTAATTTTAAAATCCCAGTCGGCCATTGCCGCAAGCATCGTCCTTTTCTGTATCTACCCTCGAGCTGTGTTTTAATTTTTACATTTTTCTCCAGGTGCAATACTAACGGGTTACGATGTTTTAACAATCGCCATTTTGAAACAAGATGGCGTAACAAAATTACTATATTATTGTCGCAAAATCATTGCGGTTGGAAAAAATTAATTTAATTTTTATTTATTCGTCATAGGAGTACCGTTCATTAATTTACACCAATTTCGCAATCGCCACATGAGACTATTTCACAAATACGTAGGTAAGCACCTTTCTATTCACTTTTCTCTTGTCTATCGCTTATTTACTGTCAATCGAACGGGTTCACAATTCGCATCAAGTATGTCATCACATTCTGTCACAACAACGCACACCGACCGTTCAGTATACCGCTGAGTATTTAAAAGACCCAATGTTCTAGATCAGCGGTTCCCAACCTGTGGTACGCGAGTGGATAGTTGGTAGTACGCGAAAAATAATCAATAATGACGGACATAAAAAGTAAAAAAAATCAGTGATATGTTTTTTGATCATTTAATGATCATTTAAACTATTGTTTTTTTTCCTATAATTCATAATTTTAATTAATAATATACAGTACAGTTGTTAATATGTACAGTCGACGATCGAAAATCCAACAATCAATATCGTATTAAATTGAAAATTAAACTTATAACTTGAAAACAATGTATTATAATCTTAAGCAACACTTTCATAACTATTATTTTCGATAATAAATAGTAAATTTTGTTAATATTGTTACGTGGCGTGGCTCGCTCGAAAAATGAAATGGCACAACTCATAAAATAAATCTTTTATTATCGCTTATACATTATCTCTGACATTTTACAATCGCTCACAATGCAATCTACTGCTATTTTTTATTCAAACACAAAAGAACAGCTCTCTTTTGTTTTTCTACTTGGGTAAGAACCCTTCCATTTCTTCGCTATTTATTAATCATGTTAGTTCTTATTTCAACCACTGGGCATACCGGCCTGCCGTTCTGCGCATGTGACACTTTTCTATGGAACTGTCAAATGTCAACGAACAGCTCGTTACACAGCCTCCCTCTCTCAATACTGTTCGTCCCGAACAGGATCATTGTTGTCCCCATGAGATCTCCAAATTCCCATGCTGCCACACTCCAATACACGAGCGCGTGTTCTCACATCTATCTCAATCGTCATTGATTCATTTTCTTTTCAGCTTATCGCGTGCCTCAATTCGCTTCTTCGTTGCACGGAACCTCTCTGCTTCCTCGAACATTTCTTTTTTTTTAAATCCTCAGCAAAAATGATTAGCACTCCAGATCGATACTTGGAAGTTCCATCCACCTGGGTCAAAGACGAGCACGCTACGCTTGCCCTTTGAATTTGTGTTGAACTCGTAAGCCCGCGCCGCCACAGTGAGCTCATTGATGATCTGCAGCACGTTGAGCTTGACTGTCCTGACCACATTCCTGATAGCTTGTCGCTGAGAGTCACTGAAGTAATCTGTCATAGCCAGAACTGCTTCCTTCACACTCTGGTCCACGTATGCTTCGGTCGTCTGTTCGATCTCGTCCAACACCATAGGACTAATTTCATTGGGAGAGTTTTTCTTGTTTTCCCCTTTGTACCCTACTTGCACCATGGGCTTGTCCTCCACGGTGACTACGCAGAAGGGCAAGGGCTCCATGTCCTCCTGTATCTTGAGATCGGTGAACTCGCGCTGCTCGGCGTCGAACACAGTATTGCTGAGGTCCATCGCAAACTGGTCCTCGGCCACATTTTCCATCGTCACCTGGTCCTCGGCCGCATTTTCCACCGCCACCTGGTCCTCGGCTGCATTTTCCATCGCCACCTGGTCCTCGGCCACATTTTCCATCGGCCTCTCACTATCGACGAAGGTCATTTCTGCAGGTGTTGTCCCATTTCCTTGGTCATTCCTAATGTTTGAGGGCGCCGCCGTTTCGTACTGCCTGTGGTTGCTATCCTGTAAACATCGTTCGTCGAATGTAGAAGGCTTTTTCCCTGTCGACCCCGTAGCATTCTCTACTTGAACCTTCTGGCAATTTCTTATTTCATCCCGAAGTTTCTCGATTTCATGTCGTGTCTTTTCAGCGTCACGTTTTACGTCTTGTCGAAGATCCTTGATATCTTCTTGAAGATTATTGACGTCCAGTTTAGTGATCTGCAATTCTTTTTGTTGCTTGTCAACACTTTCCCTAAGCTCCTTGATGCTTCCTAATTTGACGTCCAACAACATTCCCAATTTTTGCTGCTGTTCCTCTTTGTCTTCTTGGCGTTTCCGCTCCTGTTCTTCCTTGTCGTCTTGGCGTTTCCGCTCCTGTTCTTCCTTGTCTTCTTGGCGTTTCCGCTCCTGTTCTTCCTTGTCTTCTTGGCGTTTCCGCTCCAGTTCTTCCAGCATCTTCATTATCATATCGCATTCCGCATCCGAAAATTCCTCCATGGTTGCCATTTCTTCCTGTGCCACGATCTTCACGTTGATTTCTTAAAAATCTCCCGAATCCCGCTTCTGACGCCAGTTGTTACGTGGCGTGGCTCGCTCGAAAAATGAAATGGCACAACTCATAAAATAAATCTTTTATTATCGCTTATACATTATCTCTGACATTTTACAATCGCTCACAATGCAATCTACTGCTATTTTTTATTCAAACACAAAAGAACAGCTCTCTTTTGTTTTTCTACTTGGGTAAGAACCCTTCCATTTCTTCGCTATTTATTAATCATGTTAGTTCTTATTTCAACCACTGGGCATACCGGCCTGCCGTTCTGCGCATGTGACACTTTTCTATGGAACTGTCAAATGTCAACGAACAGCTCGTTACAATATAAATATTTTGAAATACAATTTCATTGATATTTTATATTTAAAACAAAAATTTCGCCTGCGGCACTGCTGTAAATTTGTAAAAATGAAAGTGTAAATTGTCTCATTTTTATCAGAAGAATTTTTACATTTATCGTCTTTAATTAATTTTATATACGTATATTTTCTATTAATATCGATAATTTTTGGAAAAAAATTGCCTGCGGCGCATTTCCTTTTTTTTATACAAATAATTTAATTTAATTCTATGCAATTTTTTTTAATAAATAATATTTGTTTAAAAAAATATTTTTTTGAATGTCCTGGTTTTGAATTTCGGCAAGAAATGAGCTTTGGCACCTTTTATTTAAAAAAAAACATTGTGATATGTAATGTTCAAATGTCCCCTTTTTATCAGAAAAAATAAAACCTTTGGTATTTTTTTTTAACTTAAATAATTTGAGTTCTGGGAAATAAAGTCACCCTTTAAAATTTATAATGCAAATAGAATAACAAATTTCTCGAAATACAAGCATTTTTACGAAGTGGTACAATTACCAAGTGGTACGCGAGTCAAAAAAGGTTGGGAAACGCTGTTCTAGATGCTTCGCGAATCCTTGGGAATGATCGAAAGAACTCTACATTTCTGATGATTTCCAATTTATTCTAAAACGTGTAGGGTGCTGTACAGTCCTCGATTACGTATATAAAAAATATTTATATGCATGTGAGCATAGGAACCCGAAGGATGAAAAAAAGTGCTTTGAAATTTATCGGAAGTTGCTTCATCAGACCCTCTGCAACTATTTTTTATCGTAATCCACGAATACTCGATAACAAGTAATACAAAAACCTATCCACAAACCATCAAGTTTTCATGGAAAAGAAAAGTAGGTTATTTGCGTGATTGAGGATTCATTTTTAGCTTACTAAAGCAAAAAGCAAATAAAATTTTAACAGATATAAAAATTACATTTACCCTTAAATTGTCTGAAAACGCAACGATGATATGTATCAACTGATGCGCACCACTGTATTATTTTTTTAAATTCGAACTCTTCAGAAATTTTGAATTATTTCGCTTTCTATGGCTCTTGTTAAAATGTTTCGAGTAAATTTTACGGATAAAACCATTCATGCGTATTCACATAGAAATGCATTTTTAGACAAGCTTTTGTGTTATTAAGGGCATCGAATTAACCATTGCTACTTAAAACAGATTAAATTAATCAATCAGAAAGTTGTTAAAAAAATTTGGGTGCGTGTACTTGCGTGCGCGTTAGAAGTAATACCTACTTCTTTGGCATTCATAAAAAAAACACGTGCTGTGTCATATACCTTGCGTTGGAACAAAACTGACATATAAAAACACAAACTAGAATTTCCATCAATAACAAATCTGTCAACGGATAAAAGATTTAAAATACACATTGAATACTACAGTAGGCCTTTTTCCATTTAAGAAAGACAATCTACATAACATGTGTAAGCCGTGCGTAAAAGATACATTGTTTCATTGTGTTGGTTGTGGTGGGGTATAAACACCAACACAACGAAACAGTGTGCCTCGTACTACCTCGTACGTACGGCTTACACATGCTAATTCGATTGTCTTTCTTATATGGAAAGAGGTCTACACACGTACCGAATTGCATTTAACTAAAAAAATAAAACAGTAAGCACATAATTCAAACAACATTGTTGTTGTTGTTGTTGTTGTTGTTGTTGTTGTTGTTGTTGTTGTTGTTGTTGTTGTTGTTGTTGTTGTTGTTGTTGTTGTTGTTGTTGTTGTTGTTGTTGTTGTTGTTGTTGTTGTTGTTGTTGTTGTTGTTGTTGTTTCACCTTTCAATATATGTTTGAATAATATACAGTTATTGGCAAAGACGTCCAGTTGCTCGTATCTGTTTGATAGTCTAGGAAGCCTTTGCAGTAGGGAATTAAAGAAAAAGTAGCTGCAGTTTCCACGGCAAAACCTGCATGACTTCTAGTTTTGCGAGACCGAACGCAAGCAGATACGTTCTAGTAGTTGAGGACAGTCGATAGTGCCTTTTATTAATTTGTATAAAAAGAGAAAGTCCGTCACAATTCTTCTAGTCTCTAGTTTATCAAGACAGCTAAAAGATCTAAGAATATTGTAATCAATATTACTTGAACATAATACTACATTGTAAATTTGACCACAATTGTATTACGACTTCACAATAAAATCTGATTTCATTTTAAAATAAATATTGGCAACTTCATTTTTAAATACGGTAGTTCTTTAAAATATCCAATGTCGTGAATTATCATTATGACACGTGTTCTAGCGAATACTTAACCTATGACATTATAAGATGGATTCCAGTATAGAATGTAGGTGTACTTGTTGATATAAAGCAAGGATGGAAGTACTCAAGTGACATAGTAGGACGGAAATCTCAACTAGGGAGAAGCGGCACGTGTAAGGAACTAAATACAGAATGCTTCTTTTGTAAATAACTTTTTTCATTCGAATAATTTTATTGTTTTTTTGAAAGATAATATGTGGGATATAAAAGCAAAGGTAGCAATATCCAAAAATTTAAAAAAAAGTATTTTTAATTCAGTCACTGATAATTACTACTTTAAAATGAAGTGAATTATAAATTTTATGCATCTATCCCTTTCAAAATTATGTTTTCTACAAATTTAATTGCTATATTTCCTATAAAATCTCGAGTTCAATATAGTCTAAATAATCCTCGATGACTGCATTAAATTATTTTTGGATATTGCAGTCATCCAGGATTATTAATTTAAAATGGACTGAATACGAGATTTTTATAGGAAACTAGCTGTGCCGGCGCGGCTTCGCACGCGTAGATTTTTAGTACACTGTTTGGATCGTCATAGCACTTTCGCGAACCTTCTAGAACATCCTCCTTCGAATTTATCGAATGTACAGGACCTTCTAGACTTACCGACAGTCGGCGAACCCATTCTGGAACAATCTGAAGCATTTGCGGCCTTCTCATGACAAAACAATGTGCTAGAATGCACATTTTCGTCACCCACTCCCACCCACGGTCAGCCACCCCCACCAAACTCGCACATTTTCAATGGGACACCAAGGGCTATCTACCATCATAACCACCAGGGGGTGGTAGTATCTGGTTATGAAGAAAACTTGGCGGAGAGGGAAACACGGGTTTATTTATTTATATATATATATATATATATATATTGATATAGCCAAAAATAAATGTTAGTAGGGATATATAAAATCTATAATTCAGTGCATTCTAAATTAGTAATCCTCGGTGACTGATTTCAAAATATTTTTTTATATTTTTCGCATATTGCTGCCTTTGCTTTTAGGTCCCACATATATAAGTGTAATGGATCTTCGGAACGTATGACGCGACGCGCGAAAGGGACAGAGCACGACAGAGAGGGAAAATGGATATAAGGGCAAGCAGCACGAGTGAAAGGGCTTTTTTGCATTATATCGAGAGCGATCGCTATGGTTTATTGTAAAACTCTGTAAAACGTATTGTTGCCGCCAATAAATTACGAGTCTACAAGATCTTTTATTGGAAGAAACCCAGCACAAAGAAGAACAAGACAAGAATATCACAATAAGAAAGTAATTTATTTAACTCTTAATAATTTATCATGGGACAAATGGAACCCCGTGACAAGGTGTAAGAATAATTTAAACCATTAATCAAAATGGATCATCCATCGTGAATATTCGCTAAAATGATTTTTTTGGTTTAAACCGCAGACCAAAGTAAACAGACACCAACTAACATAAATTCCTTCTCTAAAATCTGGTGCCACATCTAAATGTGCACTAATGCCAATACATTCGCTCCGTTCACAAAGAAATACTGTAAAATTTTAAACAATTATAAAAATATTGAACTAAGTACTCATAAAAATATAATTATTAAGGTACTAAGTACTCATAAAAATATTTTAAAAAAATATAATAAAAAAACTGATACACATGCTTATTAGTGCCACGTGAGCATGGCCAGGATTGACTTTCATTAGCCCTTGCTTATTAGTGGCATGTGTGTACGCACATTGCTAGTAATAAGCATGCTCATTAGTGGCATGCTCAAAAATCAACCGCCGGTTGATTTATGAGCATGCTAATGTCACTCACCATGAGAAGGGATATCTTTTGAGAATGTGTGAACAGGCTTGCTTATTATGAGCATGCTTATGTTATTCGCGGCTAGTATCGATTATCAATGCGATCTTCTCAGTCCGCGACAGATGAAATGACGCGTTGGGGAGATGATAAAACATTACTTTTCGTGACTTATTTTAGGAATCACGAATGTCTGTGGAATACTCGGTCACCGCTATGTAAAAATAATATAGCAAGAAATATTGTTTATGAAACTTTATTTAAAGACATGAAGGATTCAAATCTTACAATAAAAATTATAAAAACTAAAATCAAAAATATTTTGATTTATTGGTTCACTTCAATTTTCTATTTCAGTTTGCAAAGTTTCAATTTTGAACTAGAGTTTCTCTCTATTCTATGATAAGAGCATGCCACTAATAAGCATTTGTGTTTGATTGTTAGCTGTGAGTATGCTTAAAATAAGCATGCTTATAATGAGCAAGTGTGTACAGTTGTTAGGGCATGCTAGTTTTGAGCATGCTAATGAGCATGCCAGTAATAAGCATGTGTAAATAACTCGTGCTTTATTACAAGAAGACCCCTGTTTGGAATAAAAAATAAAAAATTCGTCGGTTGTGAAAGGTACGTCATGTTTACTTAAGGACTTAAAAGTGCATATTACTGTGAGGCGTCTCATTATTTCCTCGATTCTGGCCCAGTCAGCAGTGACACACGCGCCTTACATGAATAAATATTGTTCGAATCTGTAAAAAGCTTTTCTTTCTATATTAGTAGTGTGTTTTACCGCTAGCAATATTAACAAACAACTCGTGTACATAAATGGCGATGTATTTACATTTCACAAGTTGAACACCGAAAGGAGCTAAGATGCTAGAGGCGAGACCCCGCTCGTACGTTCATATACCTTCCGAGACACCCATATTGGTGATTCCCTTATATTCCAGCCTCAGAAGTGTCATCCGCTTTTTCTTTTTTTTAAACCCTCTGTATGTCTCAATATATAAAACTCAATACATATTTTCAACTCTCAGCTGATTAATTGATTTGATTTTTCCAATAACTGCAATTCTGGAAAACTCTGTGACGTCATAAGAACCAACACTGAGGATAACCACTCACTGTGTTTTTCTGGATTATTTGCGTAGTGTTCAAAAAAATCGAACCTTTGGTCGGCAGAAATACATTTTTTTATACACACTGTATTTATTCTATTCCCTTTCAACGTAATCCCATCGGTAATGCGCACACTTCTCCCAGTGGTCCCGCCATTGTTGGAAACACTCTGAAACGAATGTTTTGGATTGGTGTTCAGCTAGGCCGTAGCGTTTCGCAAATGTCTTATTAATTCAAATCAAGTCCCTTTCTGCGGCATTTTTAACTTGAGGAATAGCCAAAAATAAACACGGAGCCATGTCGAGAGAGTAGGCCGCGATTTCGATTTCAGCCAAAAATCGATCGTAACTTCCGTTCAGTGGAAACTTTTGTAAGACTGTAATTATGATTACTAGAGTTAGTATCTTAATATTACAACTAAGAAAGTATAAATATTATTTCAAAAGAATATTTAAAATATGTAGTATTTCAGGAAAACATGTATAAGAAAATTTTTCATAGTACTTCAAAACTTAAATAATTTTGAAATTGTCGAATATTTTTTTTTGACAAAGTTTAAAGTTTAATTAGAGATTAGTTATTTAATGTATTGCTATTCTCCAAAAATACTACTAAAAAAGAGTTGATTTTATGTTAGTACTAAGATTTCTATTGTCATATCTAAAGGCACTATAAGGTATATATAAGACACTAAAATATATGAGGTGTATAAATGCAGCAATATCCAAAAAATTAAAAAAAGTTTTGAATGCGGTCACCGAGAATTACTAATTTAGAATGTATTGTAATTTAGATTGTATGTATTTCTGTACATTCTATATTAGTAGGTAATCCTCGATGACGACATTCAATTTTTTTTAATATTGCTGCCTTCGTTTTCATACCCTTCATATACTAAATAATTATACACTAATTAAGTTGATGTCTTTATTTAATTTAACCCGAATGAACTATTTTATGTCTAGGAAAAACATAAGCCGTTTCGGTCGATCTCTAATACTTTCTTTCACAAAGTGTTTGAACATTTTCGACTCATATTTTTAAAAAATGTACACCCTGAATCATTGTGGACTAGTTCTGAAACACGCTGTATATGAATGAATATAAAAAATTAATTTAAAAATTCTCGCCGCGCTTCTCACCCGGCTGCGGTACTTGCCGCAAACTAGATTAAATTATTTCATTAACCGATTCATGTGGTGTCGCCTCTCTCCCCTGGCCCAATCAGCCGAAACTAAATGTCACCGGGGGAAACTGTCGGCAGAAATGCCAGGCGACGCCATTTCTATTTCTGTGGGAAAGCCTAGAAAAGGCGGCGAGCACGGCGCTACATTACATCGCGATAAACCAATCGGCGAACCCACGTATTTTTAAAAATAACCCCATAAAAATATAGCCAGAGAAAAATAATATCCGATATTCCCTAAAATACCACCACGTTGTCTGGATATTGTTGGAGTTGAATTTAACGTGCCGTTTATTTTTAACAAGACCGCTGGATATTAATATTTTCTTTAGTAAATAAACAGAGACAAATTATTGGGAAAATATTATTGAGAGAAAATCGCGATAGAATTTCTATTCGGAGACCTTCGATATAAATGTTTTCAAAGAATGTCACGTCCTAGAATAGACATCAATTAAATGTATTTATTTAGCACCTTAAAGTATTTTTACCGACTTAACCAGCGAATGACGCACCCTGACTCAACAAGGACACAATGAGGGCAGACCCACCGTTGACCCGGGACCGTTTTATAGGCATAATATAGAAGATTAGTACTGCTCATTCGTCAACTGGTTGGAATTTTTCTAATGCTAAAAGCAACCGTGCAATCCGGTATTGTAAAAATAAACGTGCCGAAAAGATGTCATCTAAAATTTACCCCCAGTGTCCCGTGGTTCACTTCTTTATTTCTTTAAAATACAATAAGATACCTACACATTTAAATATAAAGAGGATATAACAATTTTAAAAGGAGCATAATCAATGATGTGTAAATACAGATTACAGGACAAAGGTAAAAGTACCTTTTTCATGCACCAAAATATAAAAATCTGAAAAGTAATAGAAAATTAAAATAAAAATTAAAAAAAAATTTAATGCTACTGATAAAATAGAATAAAATAATATTTATTTATTCTCGCATATACCTATGTATATTTTTTGACCGGAAAAGCACTGTCTGCTTTAATAAAGTAAAATACTGCGTAGCAGGCAGGACACCAAATGCAGTACTTTGCTGTCAAAATCCACAGCAAAAATGCTGAAAGGTTTTAATTTCTCAAAACACCCAAATGTAAACCAATTATGTAAACAAAAAATATGAAATTATTATTATAATTCCGAGAGGAAGACATTAAAGGTGATAACAGGCAAGACTGAGGGGTCGCATGAGGAACACCCAGAATAAGAGAGATATTTATTTATTCATTCATTTACGCCTAAATAGGCTTTTACATATGTAGGTATATAACAGTTATTTGCAAAAATAATATAAACAGAGAGAAAAACAAAAAAAAGAAAGTGTGTATAATTTACATTATGGCGGAATGAAGCGCTCTCAGTATCGCGCCCCTATACTGTGACAGGCCAGAACCAAACACGTCAGCTATGTTTGTATAATTGTTACCTAACCTGTGTATTCTAGGTACTAGCGAGTTGTAGTGAGCATTTGTTCTAGTATTGTCACAGTAAAAAGGCGTCGGCACTCGAGTAGTTCGACTGGGTACATGGAACATTATTAAGGACAAAATTTCAGGGCTGTGGTAATGCGAGTTTACAATTTTATATAATAAAATCAGATCGGATAAAACTCTCCTGTCCGATAGTGGCAATAAACCGGTAAAATATAATAAGTTTGTATAGTTAAGATTTTCTATTGGGATATGGAGACGGAAATTTATGTAGCGTAAAAATTTATGTTGAATTCTTTCTATTGTATGAACATGAGCATTGTAATAGGGACACCAGATAGATGAGTTGTATTCGATTTGACTTCTAACAAGAGAACAATAAAGGAGTTTGACCGTTTGAATATTTGTGAAGGAATTACAAGAGCGCAGAACAAAGCCAAGTGTTTTCATAGCCTTGTTTGCTATATTATTGATATGGTTTACGAATGATAATTCCTCGTCAAATAAAATGCCAAGATCATTAATTTCAGTAACGGTTTTCAAGGGAGTGGCATTAATCGAGTAGTTAAAAATGATAGGATTTTTAATTGTATGAAAGCGTATAATTTGGCATTTGTCAATATTTAGAAGGAGTTTATTAGTACTGCACCAGTAATTCAGATTGGCCAAATTAAGTTGGATCTTTTGGCAATCTTGAATATTTCGTATCACTTTAAACACTTTCATGTCATCAGCAAAAATTAAAATGTTCACATCATGAAAAACAGTAATAATGTCATTAATAAATAATAAAAACAAGATAGGTCCTAGATGAGAACCTTGTGGGACACCGCTGGTTGCTCTAAACTTAAAGGAAGAGAAAGAATTTATTTTTACAAATAGTTCTCTATTACAAATATATGATTTTATCCAATTTAAAAATTTTCCCCTTATACCTATTTTATTAAGTTTGAATAACAATATGTTGTGATCCACCTTATCGAACGCTTTACTTTTCGGTTTTGGCGATGTACTCATTGTAACATTTCTTAGATAAAGTTTTGCAATTTTTTCTAAGATCATGAAAAAGTGCATAGCTGTTTATAGATTTGGACTCTTTAAAACATTTATGTGCAAGCTTTTTCTTACAAACTAATGTAATCAATTCCCTTGTATACCATTTAGGATAATTATTAGCATTATTGTTTGTAGATTTAGGAACATAGGATGTAATTGCATTGGTAATTATTGAGTTAAATCTATCAACCTTTGAGTCGATAGATGTGTGATCTTTAAGAAATGACCAGCTTTGTTCATGGAGATATGCAGATACCTTGGTGTAGTCCGTATTATGAAAATCGAAACCTGATATAGGGTATCGTAAGTTGCCAATGGTCACATTATGAATTTCAAATTCTAGAGGTGGGTGGAGTACATCCAAAGGTTGAAAACATTCCATTGATTTAAGGACTTTAACGGAGTCAAAGTTAGAAAAAATGAGGTCTAATATTCGATTATTAACATTCGGGATATAGTTACATTGTTTTAACTCCAAGTATAAGCTCATATCTAATATTTCGCGAGCACTTTCAGGATAATTATTGAATGATATTCTATCATCATTTTCACTCCAGTTAATAACGGGTAAATTGTAGTCTCCTGCCAATATAATTTTGGAGTGTGGGTGTAATCTCGTCACTTCTTCCACAGCTTCACAATGGCGTTGGTAGGAATCATTGTTTGATGAAGGTGGTATATAAATACAACCTATTATAATATTGTTTGGTAAAGTGTTGAGTTTAACATATGATATGTGAGTCTGAGGACATTGTTGGAGAAGTCAGCAAAGGAAGGACTGGTATGGTCATGTTCAGAGAATAGACAGCACCAAACTCCCTTATAATTATTATGTAGTGCGATATAAGGGAGCTGATTAAAATCAGCCTAACGGAACCCACCCTCGCGGAAGACCTCTAAAAATATGGAAGGACAGCCCTCAGTGCAGTGGAAGGACAGTGAATCCACCTCACAGGACGCACTACTCTCTGGAGATCAGACCAGATAGGTCATAAATTAAAAGGATGAAGAAGACTGAAACGTGTGCCTAAAACAAATATATTGGGTAGCCAAAGTTTTAATTAAAATAATTAATCACTCTCGCAATCTGCTACTTGTTCCCAATGAAATACACGTGTGTTCAATTCCATTTTGTAGTACTTTTAAATGGGGAAAATCTACCGACTTCTGCTCTTGTCCATATGCAACGCGCAATCTTACGGCATGCCATTTTCGACCCATAATTAGTCAAGGGATCTACATATAAACTATTGTGGACTATCTATATGTACCATAAAAATGATTATAAAATCGATGAAAATAATTGAGGTGGCTTTCTAAAGTTTGCCTAAGGGTGGAATTTTGGGGATGTCGCTGATCATATCTGTGCATCATCATCAGCACTCGTGGCGCCGTTCCAATGAGATTCCATACAAGCTGTAACGAAAACCCCACCATCTTTTTTGGTCACCTGATAAGCAAAAATAACTATTGCAGATCTTTTCTCTCATTAAAATAATGGTTTCCATTATTTTGTATCGAAATTACGAAATCGAAGTTCTTAAGAATTCTCCTTTTATAGTAGGTATAGGTTTGCGCTAAATTGTTATGTTACGTTGTTATTGTTGTTATTTTTATTGTGTAAGTACCCTTACCTACCTTATCTTAATTATTGCCATAATAATCACCTTATACACCAGTATTCACTTAATATAATAGCTATTTACCCATTATTGCCCCAGCCAAGATTAATCAGGATGCAATAATGATCTATAATTTTTAAAAACACTAATCATAATAACAAAAAATTTAAATCCGTGTAAATTAAGCCTAGAGAAAAAAATTACACGTGGACGTTTCTTGCGGCCAGCGCCGAGAGGGATTTTATGTTAATCGCATGCGAAGGAAAACTTGTATCTTGTGAAAAGTAATTGAAACGGAAAATTCCTTGGAGGATCCCCGAGTACCAACCCCGACAGCGTTTACCCCCGCGGAGAAACAAAGTAAATAAGTGGCTGCCTGACAAGCGTGGCCAACCTTTTGGGTAGCTGGGCCCAAATTACAATACAGTTCTCTTTTGCTGGCCGAATAAGGGGTAAATAATTTAAGTGAGGAACTGCTTCTTGCTGAGTATTTACCACTTGGAAGGTATCTATCAGGCGCGTGCTGTGAGCACATTTAAGCATGATTTTTGCAGACATATGCTTTGGAAAAAAACATCAAAAGAAATATTTATGTGACTGAATATGACGACATATTTCAGTTTCAGTTCAGATAAATCGGCGTTTATTAGCTAAATATTTTTTTAATAAACAGCTTGCATCAAAACATAATTAATGGTAAGAATATTTGCAGAGTTTAAGAATAAGATAGCAAGAAATACAATACGCAGTTTTTTGTATGCAGGCCTTTATCGTTACCTACGTCGCTAGGTACATAATAATTTTAGCTATTACAAAATAAACATGTTTCGCCCGCTTCACTAGCAGCACTATCGAAAGAGAATTAAAATTGAATAACAAATTCAAAGTGCGAAAAAATACGAAAATATAAATATATCGAATTACATTCGAAATTTAAGAATAAGCGTAAGGAACTTATTAAGCACACGTACTTTTTTACTTCGATTCTACAACCCTGGTCAAACGAAAAATTGTAAACAATAGGCTATCATGGGCCGCAGGTTATCCACGCATGGTTTATGATGTCAAAAATAATATGGAACCATCTCCCTTCCCAACAGGCCCGCCAACAGAGCTGTTTGTTTTGGTAGTAACCGCTAACGAAAGGAAAATAAATAATAAAACGCTCTGTGGCCGAGTTTCCATACCTCATGACTTGCCCGCGCACGCGAGGCTGGAGGCTCCAAGTAGGCAAACATATGAAATGACAATAAAATTATTTGGTTATAGTACCGCAGAATATGTATTTACAGAGATGTGACTTATCCAAGATACAGGTATTTGAAATACAGATACAAGATGCAAAATACGTATTTTCATTTAGTATCTGAAATACTTTTTTGAATATTCATCTTGTATTTAGATACATTCTTTTGGTATCTTAGTATTTTGTAAATACTAAGATTGCTAACATACTTTTTTCCAATGATCTACCTATAATGAGACCTCATCGAAGAAAAATAAGCGACAAAACGTTTGAAGAACTGGTTTTACTTAAGTCTCAATTAAAACCTTAAAAATATAATATTTCATTTTGTCACATTTGCGCGATCAACGCGATTTATTCATAAATAATTCATGTAAAAAAATAAACTTACATTCAATAAAATATGTTTTCTTACAAATGGATTTTATCTTTAAAAAGTATTTGGAAGATACGTATTTTGTATCTAGTAAGTATTTGAGATACCATTCCAGAAAGTTATTTGTATCTGGCATTTGAAATACTTGATTTTAAAGTATCTTGCATTTTGTATTCCAGATACTTTGTATAGGGTATCTTGTACATGACTGTGTATTTACATATTTATGACGCCAACGGTGGATTTGTATAGTCGAACAAGCTTCTCGTAGCGCGATGCTGGCTTTATCGGTATTCACCACTACTTGACGCTCGTTTCAGCTTAATATTCGGAATCTTACGACCATTGGCATTAACGTCACGAACACCCATCTCCTTCTTCGTCCTGCCCACTTCACCTCAGTTCAAAATCAATAGCTCGGCGAGTGAGACATTTGTATCACCAAACTTAATATTACTACGAATATCGACCACCACCTATGGAGTTTTTTCTTCTCCTTCAGGCGTGTGGTGGAAATCGTGATTCATTTCAATTCAGCACCGATAAATCGGCATTTATTGGATAAAATACATTTAATTGCTTAATAAATACACACATAATGCATATAAATATAGCATAACATGTAGCGAGTCTCGGCCACTACCTAGCTCGCTAGATATATAGAAATAACTGTTCTGAGGCAGGCAACCTTTTACTCATTTTACCACTTAAGATCGGTACATAATATTTATTTTGAAAGAAAGTACATACAGTACTTTGCATTGCTTTGCATCAAGTTTAATTGTTGTCTACCAGTGCTTCAAGAAAGACGTGTTCGGCAGGTAAGTCGAGCTTCCCATTTCCTCGCTTTTCATCATATACAGTCCACGCTCGCTCCCATTTCCCTTTCTTATTCCCGTCATTTCTAAGCCCTGCTTCCCGTTTGATTCCAGCGACTCGCGTCGAGATCAACATAATATGATTTTCTGTAAGTTTGGGTATTATTTTATGTTTTTCAATACTATGTTCTACAATTGAGCCTCTTATATATTTAGGTAAAAAATGTAATAAAATACAACAATACAAATCGACAGGACCATGTACTGAAGCTGTTAAAAGTATATAAATATATTTTCATTTTCAGACAGTTTCTATAAAAGCGTGATTTTTTAATTATAATATTATTTTGGCATCTTTGAAAGGGTCTCTGCTTCTTTTACAAACTTTGTCTCACACCGCGAATAATGTTAATCACAAGTCAATGGTAGTATTATTCGGGGGTAACTCACTTTTTAAGCTACAAAGCGAGGTGTTTTTCGCTTCTATATCTCAAATAACACAAACGCACTCGTCCTTGAACCGTATAGTAATGCCGAGCCAACGCGGCATCAATATATTCCTTACTCTATCTAACAACGCATATATCATTGTGTAAAATGACCACTTAAACCAGCTTAAACTGGTCGTAAGTCCTGGACCATCTTATAAAGGACTTCCATACACGATTCCCATATAAGTAGCTTCGTCTCTGTGAAACTTCGATAATTTATCTTAATTAATAATTATCCCTCTGTGGACAAAATCCAGTAACTGGGTTCTCAGAACATACCCACATATATAAAACATCTACATTTTACAAATGTATGCAATTTCATAAAAAGTGTATAAGGTAATGAATACTAAGAAATTGAATATAATAAGAAATATAAATAATTCCATTAAGACTCTCATTCACTTAACCTTTTCGTCCTACTACGCCTGTGTTTACCTTAGGTAAATATTTTTTCTTACTATGAAATTTAAATAAGTATTAATAGATTCTCTACATTTTTTACGTCGGCAAAAACATAATACATAATAAAACTTGCTTAAAATTGATTTTTTAACCAGAAAACGACATGTATATTTTTTGTTGTAAAATTCGGAAAAGGCACAAAAAATTGCTTCATTAACTTACTTCTAAGAACTCGCTTACTCATAAATACAAATATTAAGCCGTAAATAAAAAAAACACTCAAAAATATTACAAGAATGCTTAAAACTACTCTAGTGAATACTGAAAATAAGATTTAAATCTCAAGTGGTAAATAGTGTTTTTAAGAAGAGTATTTTTTTACATTTAACGGTAGGTATATAGATAGTTTGGAAAAAATGAAACAATAATAATATTATAAGGACACAGATTAACAAAAAAGCATACTAATTCAGTAGAACTAATACTAATTAAAAATAAGTCTATTATCTGTACACTTATACACAATTATTCTCAGAACTAAGCATATTTGCTTAGTTCTGACTTCGAATAGACTTGGAACACCAAGTCTAAATATTTCTTCGATTCAGTTACGCTCCGACAACCAAAGGTATCAACGAAATTCGACTTGTTACCAAGCCAGTGCACCCGTGTTATTGGCGAATTTACGGCATAGTTATTTCTATGGGTACACCTTAAAAGAATACCTCGTGTTTAGTTTGTGTTGGTATACGAAACCATTTGAAGTAGTTCAGGGCAGTCCAATATCCTGATAATAATTTTGAAAAGAAATACTACATATCTCATATCTCTCACATCTCTTGCAGACACTACACGAAATCTGGCGTTCTTTCCTTCCTTCGACCCTTCTTTCCTTCCCATTCTCCCCCCACCCTACCTATATAGTCAAAATCCATCTGTCGTCGAGAAAATCCAGCATCGTTCGTTGTCGTATCATCGAATATTTGTGTGGCAAGAATCGAATCTTTTCGCAAACAATCCTTTATCGCCAAGTGCGCAGAAGTGTAAGGCGCTTCAAGATCATCTTCGCAGTGAATCCCGAAGGAGAAATAAACTTTTTTTTCGTTCCTTCTTCACGTCCCTATTCCCATAACCATTATCACTCTTATTTGTAACCCCCATCCATCCCCGTGAACGGCGAATCGCGTCATACACAACATCATAACTTGTATTTTCTAGTGGAATATAAAGTTATTAATGTGATCTCCATTGTAATGTGCATAAGATATCTGAAATAAATAGTCTCTGTGACGATACCTGAGAAAGAATCATTGCATACAGCTGTACTGCAACGCATTGTAAAATAAATTTTCAAAAAATACATATTTTGGTTGACAACGTTCGTTCTTTTTCATATGATTTTGACTTTTTTCAGGAATCGGGAAATACTTTCGCGAATTTATTAGCAGATGAAAGTGTTTGTAACTTATTAATTTTGAAGTAAAGCGATCTGCAAACAATTAATTATCGTTTCAAAATTCAAAATCGTCACATACAAGCTTGTACTTACGTCATAAAAAGATCCGTAATTCTATGCGGGTCTTCACAAAAGTTGCATACATAGGTAAACACTTTCATTGTTGTCTATTCCAAGAATTGTCTATTCTTAGCCACACAAGCAATTAAGAATGTTTGCATGCCCAAAAGTGTTATTTAATATCTTCTGTATAAAAGCGAGCGATTGTATGGAAAAATGCGTAAATTGAAATCATTATAATCAATCAATGTATATTATAGATGTCTCACAGAAACGAAACTGTATTTTTATGCACTGCATTTACATACAAAATCAGATTACACGATTATTGAACAGTATAGAGACCATCTTATAAGCTTCCACAGAATTAACACAAGTCTTTGGGTGAACATATGGCTTACGACCTATTGTACGGCTGGCTTAAGTAATCACTTTACACAATGTAACGTTAGCCATTTCCAACCATGATAGAATATACCATGTCTACTAATTTTTGGAAATTGTATATATATTTAAATTATGCGCCACGTTTCACATATGAGTTGTAACCATCCTGCACGCGGCCGGCACCAAAGCTTTTTCATTCCCTTTAAATGACCACAGATGTCGCTTACGAGACATCTATAGTTGATTTTGGAATTTGTAGCGATATACTTTATCTGTGTAATCAAATTCATCCGAATTACTAGCATTACACTACGATACGCCAGAAATGTTATTTCAAATTTTATTAAACTCCTTTTTTATCAGTATTTTCATTCAGAATTGATTGATTGATTGACTAATGATGTCCCTGTGACAAAAATCCAGTACTGTTCTGAAAAATTTGAACATACTCAAAATATTCTGAAATCATTATAGATTTTTTCACACTGTAAAGGGGATTTCCTTATATCCATGTTAGTGATAATCAAAATACAGGAGTCATTATGCTCTATAAGTTACGTACTTTTCTTCTTCTTCTTCTTCTTCTCCTAGTATCGTGTCAGGTCCTCCTAACATTGACTATCACTGGAGAGTACATCTCCCTGTCTCCAGCGGTTCGAAACATCTCTTCCACTGCCCTCATCCCTGTCCAATCTCGTATATTACGGAGCTATGAGATCTGATTCCCGCCGACCACCCGTCATTACATTAAAATTAAAATCGGCAAAATATTATCAAATATAGTAATTTCGTTATATTTCCGCCTGTCTGTTCCTGTAACTTCGTTTCAAGTCCGTAATTTCATTCGAATTCACGGCTAAAAAAAAAACAAATTAAACGGCCAGGGATGAGGCTTGAACCCCAGGCCAGCAAACCCGAACCGGTCACTCTACGCATGTTGCTACGGTCGCCTCTCCGTGGACCGCCAAATATATACTAGGGCTTAGCGAAGACGCGAACCAATGTTCCGTCATTTTTAACAGGCTAGCATTAATTAAAATATATAATACATCATGTCTCGTCAGAGTGCAAATTTTTAATTTTTTTGTGTTTTTTAATACAATTTTATTTATCCAAATACATGAAATTCGATGGTCTAATGTTTAAGAATTTTTATTAGTTATTAAGCGGTTGGAAAATTATTTATTCCTTCCAAAATTATGGAAACGTATCGTCTTTACGTGTCGGGGACACGGGCGGACATTTTACTTATCATATTGACAAAGATATTACAGTTGAATAAACGACTACGCTAAAAATATATCGTATTTGGTTGGACATTCATGATAATGTGACATCACCATAAATTTGAATTTCGGAAGTATCTGAAGGATCGTATAATCCAAGCGGAACAGGATTATGGAACAGGCGTGCGAAGTGGATTTGAATAATTTAGCATGAATCATCTCAGAGCTTTTAAAATAATAAAGTTCACCTTTGACTTCGGAGAAAAAATGTTAAAAAAGAATTGTTGAAAAAAAATATTCGCGAGATTCTACAAACGAGGAGAACTGCGTATATCCAAGGTTTTCCGAACACTTTGGACGTTTTAGAATAATTTGAAAACAACTGGGAACTGGCGGAATGCATGGGGATGTGCGAGAAGATTTGAGAGAAAACATTTCTTATAAAAAGCTTTGTAGCCGTGAAATATTTATTTTATTTTAATTTAAATTTACAGGCTACGATGTCCTATCACTGCAGCGATGAGCTTGATAAAATCACTGGGAATAGAACCCGGAACCCCCCAGAAGACCCGCTCATTATGCCCACTGGACCACGAGGTCTGCAATTCACCATTTTCTCGGACCTCGATTTTTTTTCTAGGACTTCAAATTTCTTTAATGTGACTCTGTTTATTATTATAATTTTTATAAAAATATTGGATTGCACTGTTTTGTTTGTTTATTATTTTTATTTAAACTGGTATTTTATTATTTATTGTGTTTTCCTTTAATATGTGATTATTTTCTTTCATTTATTTGTATCTCCACATTACTGTTATTTCTGTTCTTTTATTTTACTTATTTTTATTGATATTTTCCGTCCGTTATTTTATGTTTGCTATTTTTTTCATTTGTGGGGTATAAAAGCAAAGGCATCAATATCAAAAAAAAATAATTAAAAAACGTTTTGACTGCAGTCACCGACGATTACCTAATATGTAATTTAAAATGTACTCAATTCTAGATTTCATGTATCTAGGCCCTTCCAAAATCATGTTTCCTATAAATGTACAGGCTACGTTTCCTATAAAATCTTGTATTTAGTAATCCTCGATGGCTGCATTAATTTTTTTTTGTTATCGCTGCCCTTGCTTTTATACCCCACACATATACTTGTGATATGCATTGATTATACAACACTATGCGGGTCAAACCAATACCTCATGTACCCGTAGATTTTGGTCCAACGCGATGTAAATGTGTAAAACGAGAAATATATATCCACTCCAGACAGTAGTAAAAAAGCTTTTTCGCCATCAAGTCGCTTCGTGTTTTATGCGAGTCAATAAAAACACGCGATGAACAGAGGTCCATTTGGCGCCATGTGCTTTTCTTTTATTTCCCTTTCAAATTAATAGTTTGCTAAAGGTGATGATAGCGGGCGCTAGCATTTAAATGTAGGATACATTTTTTCAAAAATTCGTCTACAAGGTGTCCCACAGCATAAACTTCTGCATTCAATTTTGAACACAAAATACTCTTTACACAAGGGTGAAATGTCAAGTGTTAAGGAGCGACATCAAAGTTTGCATTTTTTTTTCAACATCTCTAATTTATATTTTGTAAAACTTTAGACCATCATGAAAATAATTTATTTTGCTTACAAAAAATTCATTCAAATCAAATAAATTTATCAAAACTTTGCAAAGAATCTGGTTTAAATTTTTTTAAACATTTTTTCGTAAGATAAATCAAACTTAAAAATTCATTATACGCAAACGACACATTTTATCAAAAAAAACGTATGCTACATCATAGAGAATGTTATTTGTAATATTTCTGCAAAATTCTAACAAAATTTATAGAATAGTTTTTGAGATGCCAGCTCCAGTCTGAAGTCTGAAAAAGGCAGTTTCGACAGAAATGCAAAAAATAATGCAATTCGTTTAAAAATTCCTCTGCCAGCTAGCTTCAAATTGCTGCATCTCCCAATGCATAAGATACAATTTTTTGGAATTTACGAATGAGTGATGACTCAAATTATTTTCAGAACTTCTAATTGTAATACAAACCAAAAACAAGTAAATTAAAAAAAAATTGACGAGTCTTCGACGTCGCGTCAAATCCGCAAACGAATTTAGCAGTCACATACAATATTCCGCGGCGGATTCAGTCTGCAACAAATACACGTGCGTGCGCAGTGTGGACGATCCGTCGAATGTGGCGCGTTCCATTTTGATATTCAGCTGTTTCTGCGGCTATTGCTTGTGAGTGAGTGAGGTGAGTGACGTGATTAATAATTTAATCGAAATAATGATCCAATCATGTCAAAAATTTAATGATGTATAGTCATCTACTTTACGTAGATGTTGAAAGTTTCAGAGCTCTAGCTAGTCGGAAAGTTGGTGAAAAATCAATTACACGATTCTACCACAACAAACAAACAAAGCGAGTTATATAAAATCTTGTAAAAAACCATTTCTTGAAAATTTCAAGGTGGTATAACCCCCTTAAGCGATATACAACACTTACGTATGTATTCAATATACCTTGTTTCAAATATCAAAATCAGATTACAAATTGTTTGAATACGCTGAGGACAATCGTTTTAAAAAACGTGGAAATTTTCATTTTCATAGACGGGTAATTATATTACTTTTTTGTTTTAATTCATCCCCATTGTATTATTTCCAAGAATAATGTTTGTTAATGAAATGTATCTGTTTGTGCTGGATTCGAGATGAATTCCGGGAACGCTCCCTACATTATTTTCCGTTTAGTTCCTGAATACAAACACCCACACAATTGAATGAACATTGCCTAGAGTTCAAATTAATTCGGCATTTGCATTATTCAAATACAAACACATCCAAGTACAGTACATGCGTTGATTGAAAGTCTGAATGCGAAAATGTTTTCGCAGAAGGGTGTGCTTCTGCTTTAAAAATTCCTATTTAAGACCGACATTTATATACTATTTATGTATAAAAATTTTAATTACCCCTTCCCCTTTAGAGTAATTAGATATTTGTGGTGAAGCCCTGTACTAATGTTCGTTTTACTCTAAAGGGGAAGGGGTAACTTAAAATTGTATAAATAAGTCGTTTATACGTGCTGTTTCCACTGTTTGATAATGGCCTTGCAAGCCGAAAAAGTTGTCACTCTTAAAATAGTTAACCCGCAGAAATTAATAATAATATTTATTAAAATTTTATTTATTATATATTTCATTAATAACAATATTTATTAAATTTAATTCATTTTAAATTTCATTAATAATAATTATTAAAAATTAATTTTCATTAAATTTCGCTAAAAATTTTAAAACTGTTTTTTTTTTATGAAAAGTATGATTATTTCCCATTAAATGATCCGAAAAAACATGCTTGTTTAAACTTCTTAAATACCCTTTGCCTTACGTTTAAAGTTTGAAATGTTTTTCCAAAGTAAAAAGTAAAGGGCACAACAATCTTTACAAAGTTTATAAACTTCAGAAATATTAAATTTGTCATCTTTGTCTTTTTAATGCGAGAAGTTTCCCCGTTTCGTTATTTATGTAAAATGCCTGTTTAATGTTGGGAACAAAATAACAAAGTTTAATTGAATTCAATTCTTTGACTCGATGCTCATTTGTGTTTGAAACCGCAAAAGATTTCCAAGCACGAAATTATATTTTTTACAGGGAGATGGGAGACAGCACGTATGTATTTATAAAATATTGATTTATATCATCATTCATATAAAGGGTGTATCCTAGCTAGTCGAAAAAACTTTAGGGGAGTCTATTTCATAATTTTTTTTTGAACATCAAATATTATTTACACCTTGGATGAAATATCAGATATTTTAATTTTTACAATATTTCTGACGAATTTTTTGTAAAACGTTAGATATCTTGAAATTAATTCATATCGAATATTAAAAATTATTTTATTTGATACAAGTCCAAATAAAATGATTAAAAAATTGGAAAAAAATCATTTTATTATATTTGTATGAAAGCGAATGAATTTTTAATATTTAATATCAGTTACTTTCACGATCCCCAACGTTTAAAAGAAGATAGGTCAAAAACATTGAAATAAAAAATGCAAACTTGATATCGCTTAAGAATGTTCTTAGGTTTTCACAGCCACTCAGAATCTTATGGTTTGTGTCTTCTGGTTTGTGTCTTCTGGGGTATTACGCCGTGTTATTACGACCTTTCTGGCCGACGTTTCGGATCCCATCGCAGGGTCCATCAGCCCTGATGATCGCCAGAAAGGTCGTAATAACACGGCAAAATACCCCAGACGACACAAGCTTGATATCGCTTATCTCCTGACCTTTTAACATTTCACCAAAAGTGTAAATAATTGAATGAAGAAGACGGGTCGATTTGAGAACAAAAGAATACGGGGTGGTGTTGTTTACGATGATTGAATAATTTTCCGCTGTTTCGAGAAAATCGTACTCGGAGTTCACCCTCAGAGCTTCGAGCGGTGGACGCGGGGCGCCCTACACTGCACAGTGACGCACAAAGAACGTCAAAGAATGAAAAGTTTTAATTGGAATTGTTCCAGAGCCACGCTGAAACCGTTTAAGGGCAATTTGAATTGTTGACCTTTTCCACTTTATTTTTCCGCCCAAAAGAATTATTTTAAGGGTTCACTTGGTAAAACGTTAGAAATGCGTATTTCGCACCGCCGCCGGCTTGCTTGGAGGCATCGGAGCGGAAGGTGATACGACCTGAAAGGTTATAATAGCCTTTCAGATTTAGTCACTGACGCGATAAGATGACATCTTTGATTCTGAATACAAGTATTCCTTCGCTTTGCAATATTAAACCACCTATCGGCGGAAGTTTGAATCTAATTGAAACAAGAATATTCAGCGGAACACGAAATCTCAACGCGCGTGTAGGTGTACGAATGAGCTAAACGTAATTAACACAATTTGTCTGATAGTAATATAGAACATTAAAATGAGATAAAACACATAAAAATTGTGGTAATTTTATGCCATCGGTGCTTTTTTAGAGGTTCGTTTTTCGAATTGGCGACACTTTACAGCGACAGACAATTTGACAGCTGACAGCTGATTTGTGCTGAACGCTTGCAAATTATACAAATTTATTTCGAAAAGTGTGATATCGTAATCATATTTAAAAATTAATGGCGTAAAATTATTTTTCCTATAAAGCCAAATACCATGACTGTTTCGACGATTTTTGTGTAAATTTTATATTTCATTATTATGTTATTACCCTAAAAAACATCCTATGTAGGTAATAAACATATGTTCATTAAGAGTTTCTCTTTTAAAAAAGTAACGTATTTATATATTTAATAATAATATTCCACAGATATTCCACTTTTGTTCTTCCTTTTCAGAATTAAAAGTTTGATATTCGATTCACTTTAATGTCAGAAGATGTGAAGCAGTTCGAATTTTACAACACTAAAGTAAGAATTTAAGTCAAACTGCTTGAACCTCGCTTCAGCTTAAGATTGGAATAAAGGGTTTACAGTACCCTGGGAGCTTGAAGCCTGAGAGCTATGAGGAAATTAAACAATTATAGTATTGGAAAATGTTTAAAAAAAATGACCGCGTCATGTCCTTCCCCGTGGAGTTCCTCCGACGTAACTGAGATGCAACTTTTCCCGGTGCACTGTTTGTCTGTACATAAAATAAGATCATGTACATATTTAGAAATTGAATATCTTAAATATAGGTATATTTATACACAATTCTATTTATCAAAAAAAAAAAACTAACAAACTTTGTATTGAAGACTTACATGAATAATAATGACCACAATGTTAACGATATGAACATGAAAAATTAAATTTAAACTTGTTTACTGGAAAAATATGTTACCTAATTACCTAACATTAGTGATGGTAGTTTAACCGGTCATCAATGATTGACAACTAATTTTTCACAATTTGACAGAAAACCATCGGCACTATACAGCAGTTATATCTCAGTTGCCAATCATCGGTACAATCTGATACAAATCCCAAATAACTATACCGAAAATAACCAGTTAAAATAATGGTATGACCATCACTAATTAACCTTATATATTTAAAAAAACCTTGTAAATACAGCAAATGGTGTAATCAATATGCTTTCTTTGATTTCACTATGATTTTGTAACTTCTCATAGAAATATCCTTGTTGAAAAATTTCCTACCATTGCGAAAGTAATCGAGATGATTATGTTTTATTTCTTATAGAAATATTCGCAAAAAGAAATACCATATTATTACAATCCCCCTGCGATATCTTTCCACTGAAACGTAATTGAATTGTCTCACAAATATAATGGAGAGACAATTGTCGGAAAACCCTAAATGAATTAATAATAAAGCATATCTGATGGATGGGAATAAAAGCTGGAACCTAATGAAAAAGGAATAATGAAAAAGAGAGGCTGGAAGCCTTCCAAATACGGTACTGGGGGAAATCAACGAAATTTTATTGGATAAATAGCGAACAGGAGAATTTATTCTAACAGCGAAAAATCTTTAGTTTATATCCTCCGGCATAATACAACTGATCAAAATTGAATGCAACTCAACATCATGTCGACTTTTTGCAACTAATAAAACCGATAATTCTCCATTCTGCACACAATATCGTTTTGTATACATTAGAGCCAAAAAATATTCTACACGCAAGTAAAACCTAAGTGTATATCAGAAAACTCGTTTTTATTCAATTTATTGGGACTTTTATTGGATCGTAAAAAGAGTCAAATTTACAAATTGTATCAAATGGTGAAAAAAGGAGAGAAAAAAGAAAAAAATACATAACACGAGCGGATCGAGTGAAAAAACAAGATTGATAAATTTAAATAACCCATATCAAAGAGCTATATGCTCATAAATTTAATATACATGGGGTATCAAAGCAAAGGCAGAAATACAGTCTTCGAGGATTACTAATTTTTAATGTAGAATATTCGAGATTATACAGGAAACACGATTTCAGAAGGGATAGGTACATAAAATCTAGTATTCAGTCCATTTGAAATTAGTTATCTTCAGTGACTGCATTCAAAATACATTTTTAATCTTTTGGATATTGCTGCCTTTGCTTTTATGCCCCACATATAAAGTTATATTATCACAATGCAATTTTAGATCGTCTTTTCGTTGCGATATCACTCAGCCCGAATTCAGAGTCAACACTTGGATGATTCAAAGGTTGAGGTACGCCTTAAAAGTGTTATTTTGTACTGAAAAATACGCTTTTAAAGCGTACCTTAACCTTTAAATCGTCAATACTTTGAATTCGGACCTTAAAGTATAAATACGTAGTGTGTTCAAATAATATCGAACCTTTATTTTTTCCGCCCAAAAAAAATAATGCGCGGCAGATGTCCCCTGATTGAGCATCATCAGAAAGCAACAATCAGCGTCGGAGTGAAGACGTGTAGTTAGCGCCTGTCGGACTGTCAATTTTTGTGAAATGACGGAACAACTTGAGCCGCGATATTGCATTAAATTTTTCTAAAAGCTCGGCGACACTCAAGTGGAAATCATTTGCAAGGTTTAACAGGCTTTCAGGGACGATGCTGCGATCATCTTCCGGATAAGGCGATGATACAACCGCTTCAAAGATGGCCACACATCAGTGGACAGCGTACCGCGTCGCGATTGGCCCTCAGCAAGCTGAAACAACAATGCAATTGGCCAAGTGCGGATTTTGGTCACGCAGGATCGTCTTATCACAGGCCGAGAACTTGCGAACGACGTGGGATTAAGTATTGGATCAATATTGACTGAGGATTTAGGTTTGAAGAGAGTGTCTGCAAAATTCGGGCAGAGGCTGCTAACGATGGAGGAGCTCCATTTATATTGATATAATGATAAATTAATATATTAATATAATGCACCACCTTTTTTCGCATCTGATTCAGGCTTTCCTGGCCGAACACAGCATTCCTCTGGTTTTTCAGGCTCCCTACTCTCATCAAGAGGCTTCGTGTGACTTTTGGCTAGTCCCCAAGTTAAAAATGCCGCTGAAAGGCGTCCGATTTGAATCAAAAGAATACATTATGCGGGACGCGACGACCCAGTTGAACATAGCCAGTCAACGCTCGACTCTGTACTACCCTTTATGCGAGTTTCGAGACAAGTCTCAGCAGTGTATACTTGCTCTTCAGGAGTATTCCTCCACTCATCATGATTTTGTGCCAGCTCTTTCCTGTTCAGAAGCTCCAAGACCGATATGTCTTTGACGACGTTGTCGGTCCACCTTAATTTTGGTCTTCCTAAGCTCCTTCACCCTATCAGTTTTGAGTTCAGCATGGACTCTTGTCCTTGATACTCGGTCATTCTCTCCACATGACCCAGCCACCGAAGTCTTCCCAGTTTTATAAACTTTGTGATGTTTAGCTCCTCAAACAGTGTAACGTCTGCGCCAAAGTCAATTTTCTAAATCCGGTCCAAAGATACGCCTCAAAATGTTCCTTTCAAAAACGTCCAGTGCTCGCTCATTCCTCTTAGTTAGTACCCACGTCTCAGCTGCCTACGTGAGCACTGGTCTAATAAGCGCTTTGCACACTAATATTTTAGTGTTTCTGGACAGCCGTCTGGATTTTATCTGCTTTTGCAGGCGGAAAAGTAAGTGGTAAGTCTGTACTCCATACAAAAGGAAATTGGCTCAACACGCTGGGCACTAATTCTGTAGACCACTACGCTACGCTACGAGTCTCCAGAACAAAACTTTCCGTTTTTACTTGGTATTACTTTTAAGAACATATTTTATAGCATTATGTTATGCTAGGCCTTATGTAGGTACCTAATAGTATTATTTCTTGGCTCTGGGGAAATATGCTAAGAATATTGCATGAAATAGGCGCTATCGGATGATTCAATAATCAGGAGGCAAGTTCTAAGACACGCATTTACCACTTGGGTATACATTACCGAATTCCGGTAAACCGGTAAATACTCTAAATTCCACTACCTAACTATTGGTATTTTGATCAATTTAAAAAAATGTATTTGTTCCTTTTAAACATAATTATATAAGTATGTATATTATTATATTTATAAGTACGATATTTTAAATGAAAATATCGGACAATTCATGTTTTTTTTTTATCTAAAAATTATTAGAAATCCTTCCGTAAATTCAAAGGAATTAATTATAATTAGCTGAAAATTTAGAGAAATGTTACTCTGAAGTGTCTCCATTGAAATGAAGAGAATGTTGGAATTTAATTATCTTAAAACAATTCAGTCAAGATAATTGTTTAAATAATGTGACAATGTTTTATTTATAAAACATAAATATGAAATATATATTTTGTTAATTCTTTATGCCATATTTAATACCTCTACTGATAAATTACAGATAAACCAGTAGCAATTACTTGTTTTACCGACTTACCGTAAATACCATTTCTCGGTAATTTCGCAAGCCCTAATTACCTCAATGACAGACAGGGAAGTACTCTAGGGTGGTATGCTAGGTACTCAAACATAACGATGAAGAGTAAGTAACTAGTAATAATCAAAATAAACGACATCTGATTGGACTCATTGTCTTTACGGAGAGAGTGAGTAATAATCCAGGCTGCCGAAATAAATTTAGAAAGTAGTAGGAGTAATTGAAAGTGAATTACGAGTTTTCTGCATAAAATAGACAAATTAATCTTACCGAACAACCTACGAGAGCGGATTGTTTTTCTTTCTATTTTATAAACCTTTTTCCAGGCAAGTCAAATATTAAATGTGTGTTCATGGAGTACTAAAGGATTATTTTGAACTAGCTGTAACCCGTCAGAATTGAGGGTACTTTTACGTGCCGGTTCCTAAAGAATAAATATTTACTTATTTACCTACAGCCGACACCCATGAAATAGTAATAACGACTTTTATCAAAATATCTGAACTTTTTTATATTTCTCCTGCCGGCAGTTTATGATACTATTTTAAACCGCAGCGATTGTGCTAGGCTGAACATCAAATGGTTCGCGTCTTTGCTAGTCCTATATGTACTGTATTTTTGACCAGTCACGCAGGCTCGCCGGGTTTGCTGGCCCGGGGTTCAAGCCCCATCTCCGGCCCTTTAGTTACGTTTTTTTGGTCGTAAATTCGAATAAAATTACGGACGTTACACGAAGTTACGGACAGACAACGAAAATTTTATATTCGATACCCTATTATTAGACATAAATGCACCGTTACCCGACCGCCAACGTATCGGGCAAACAATCGTGGATAATAAAAATATTATCACTACATTAAAAAATGTATACGTACGTTTATTGAACCGTTTCATTGCAATTTATATTCAATTCACGCGCTCATAAATCGTGGCAAAAGAAAAAATAACAAAGAAATAAATAAAATTCGTTACCGAGGCATAGCATTTTTACAAGATTTGCTGGACGCGCTTCACTATTTTTAATGGTCGTTTTGATTTTTATTAACCATACAAAATTTCATTACGTTCAAGAAAATACGTTCTATTCATACTGTCATTGTTTAGGTACTAAACCTAGAACGATTTGCAAAATGACTTCAACATAATTAATTTAGAATGGTACAAAAATTTTCCTAACGATTCAGTGTAATATATAATGAAAAGCATTTCAGGAATGTCACAACAACTGATGTATAAATGACACGTCTACAGAAATCAAACGCCACCAACAGCGGTATATCAGATCGATAGAATATCGCACATTCGAGACGTTGAAAAACTATCGAAATATTCAACAACAGAATTGTACAATGTCGTAGTAAATTCGGTACACGTATTTCGCAGTAAGCTTTCAAACGTCAAATATTAACAAATGTCACAGCACAAAGAGAGGTCAACAGTTTTAATGAAAATGGAAGAGACGCGTGCTATAGTAGTAATACAATAAAATCGACTTACATGTTTCAGCGCTTTCAAAGATTATTCCTAATGTGACGACTAGCACCAAATGTTGTTGTTCTTCCGTCTTCCTGACACGGCGGCACTCACACTTTATATATTTTATTAATGAAAACCATGGAAACCGGTGGGAAAATGTTACCGACAGAGGCCTCCGTTCCGGCTTGGTGATTTGTCAATACCGATTCAAAAATGGCAAAGACAACCGACCAATCGGCGCGATTTAATTTCGCTTCGTTCGGATCGAGGCGACGGCTGCAGCGATTTAATTACACATTATTGTTTGAAAGCCGATAACAAGATTACAGCGCGATGACATTACGTACGTCGCCGTGCCGCGCGCGTCGAGAATGGCCAAACGAGCTCCCTCTGCCGTCTCGATGGAAAATGGGGTGATCTAGTTAAACGTGCGAAAGGCTACGAGCGGTGGTGTGGGGGAGCTAACGAAATAAAACGAGGATTTTATCGGCGGCGCCTGCGCGGTGACACTGTCAAAGTGGGGTAACTAGACAAAAATCAATTCGCGGATGTGATAGGTTTCGTGACGTGTCTTCCACTTGTAAATTTATTGATGAGTCCGTGTGACCCGGCGACAATATCCCCGGATGCCGTCGCTTGCAAAGCTTCTGTATAGAAAGAAAATCAAATATATCGCATTACCTCTACATCATGTCTCTAGACGTCTGTAACGAGACTTTTGAACAAAGTGGTAATGTTCTTAGGGTGGCTCAAAAAGTAAAGGCTTCTTGTATTTATGTGTTTCAATTCAGTATTTTTTGTAATCTATGGGACATTTTGTGTTTGTGGTGCTCCTTTTCTTTAATTCAACTTCTACACGTATATCATGGATATCACAAAATCAGTGGCGTGGGGGAAAGTCGGGTAGCCCCCAACACATAAATACAGTTGAAATAAAAAATAAAACACAATTAAATTTCTGTCTATATTTTACTCTTAAAATAAACCTAGGTACTTTTTCAATGACATTAATTAAAAAATAGTAATTCTATATACATGTTTATTTTTTAACAAAAATATGAAGTATAGGTACTTTGGCCTTGTTTTCGGCAACACAAAAGACGGCGGGTAGCCCTGGACATACCTACGAGTAGGTACTTATCAATGGTGGCCCAAACATTCTCTGGCCTTAAAAAAGCAAATTATAGCATTGAGTCGTATATAAGTAATTACTCCAACAAAATTTAACAGAAGCGTAAAAAATGACAGTGTTAAAAAGATTGCAAAAAATAATAATCAGTTCCTATGCTGCAACTAGATTTCATAAGTTTTAACTCTAGGCAGGACATACAAAACAACGGTTTACTTTGCGTAAAGTACTTGCTTGCTTAGTTATTTAAATGTATTACTCGTTATCCAGGGTTTCGTTATTGCTATTGGGTCGCTACCCAACCTTCCCCTATCTAAAAAAAACTGAGGTCCAACGTAAAAAAGAAAAGAAGCCCCCTTCATTCATATACTGTTTGTATGTACTGTATATAAGAAAGTGAAGTACAGCGCTATTTTATCAATTAAATAGTAAGAACAAAATTGTCTGCTTTAATATTCACACTTTCGTGAAAAAATTTTTCGTGAAAAATTTAAGGCATTACCTACTTATAATATGCACTTGTGACTTTAAAAATCTTTATTTCGCTTTGTGACGATGATCTGATCCCTAAACCGACACATTAGTGGAGTACTTCTGCTTGTATAGATAATGTTTTCACCCACTTTCGTAATTCACGTGAGAAATTATATTTGAGATTTTATAATTCGATTTCTTGCTGTGGTAGATTTAAAACAAATATCAATCTGCCTTGGAGCTGGGAGTCGCAGAGCGCCGACCTTTTGGTTCCTATTAAATGTGGGCCCCAACGTACTGCGTTGGCGTAGTCGCGCCACTGGGTAAAATGCGTAGAATCGACTGAACCTACTATAGAAGATAATCATCTTTACTATATAATTCCCTCTTAATGTATCTACTCAGTGTGGTTTTCTATGGTTAAAGATATTCGATTTTCCATGATTTTCCTTGGTACAAATTATTCGCTACCAATCGATTTATTTAAATTATCTCTACATTTTACCAAATATCAAATATAAATATATAACAACGTTTAAAAATGTCACTAGATGCTGATTTTAAAATTCATTTCAGCCATCAACTTATCTACCTACTATCCAGAAGGACCTATATTTTCTTTTTCATTAAATTTTATTAAAAAAAAATTAAGGACCTATTTCTTAACCCCGAACGATACCACGCCACACAATTCATAATTAAAAAAATTAATGACATTGAAAATTCACAACTTAATGATCTCGCTAGTATGAATATCGTCTAATGTCTCCTGAAGTACCTAGTCTTCATGGTCAGAAGTCAGGTTTGGAACCCCAATTTAATTCTAATTAGAGACAATTGGGCTCGAAATGCAAAGTTTAAGAAGCGGAACGATTACCCAGAGGATGGAATACCCAAAGATTTACATTTATTTTAAAGATTTTTTCTGGTCAAAACGTATGCACTTTCATAAAAATACTACAGTTGGTATAAAAAAATATTAAAACTTGTATTGGATATATATAACAATGATTTATGACCTGAATGATACCTGTAATAACTTAAATTTAAGATAATAAAGAAAATTGTTTCTTCGGTATTGCTTTTGTATTATATAACATCTACTTTTTTTATTATCCACATTTTGTATTTATGTCCTCAATTAATTGATTAATTTTATACTTATGTATTATTTTGTTTTATATCTTTATTATTTTGTTCTCACTATACCTATTGTCAGCTGCTCATCTCGGCACAGGTTCTTCCTAGTGAGATAATCGGCTCCAATTCCTATGACGTGTATCAAGATGAAGATATATAAATAGAATATAAATAGTATTTGTATTAATTATCATTGGCATTTTGATACGACGGAAGTTTTTATAGAATAACCAGAATAACAACCAGCTTTTGTTTTGCAGCAATTTTAAATAAAGAAATCAATTCTAAAGTGTTCTGAAGTGAAATAAAGTGGGTGCTTGCCCAAACATTTGAGATAAATTTGCATTTTTTGTGGGTATGTGTGATCCGAAATGTACGTAAGAATACATTGTTATCGACGCACAATTTCAGCTCGATTGGATGACGGGTAGTGTGTTAATTTTCACTTTCAAGATTTTTCCACAAGAAATCAAGAGCGGCGGTGAGGTTAATATGAAGGATTTAAAAAAGGCAAGGAATTCTTCAAATTTCCAGCGAAGGTAAAAATTTGAGCGCAAAAGCACCTACAGCTGCGGAGTTTAAAATTCACTTAAAAGATTTTTAATTTAGTGCTTCCAATTATTTTCCTATTTTATTATCTTATTTTATACATATCTTATTATATACTACAGGTTCCTACGTATATTTTTCGAATTTGGATGTCGTGATTTTATAATTATTTTACGTTTATTTTTAGATTATCCGGGTGATTTTTTTCCTGCCTGGATAATCGAGATGTATATGTTATAGATGTATATGTTATACATTACCTTACATAAAATTACGTACAAACTACACATCCAGTTTTGCAAGATGCCTGTAAAAATATATATTATGTACCTATACACATTATGATAAATAAACAATAAAGAAAACTTATAGTTAGTTCATTCCTACATACACTAGTTAATGTATACATTATCGAAATTTAACATATGTACAATTTATTTCTTTCTTTTATTTCCATGAAAATTAATTAATATCTAAAGTTCGCTGACGGTCGACACGCATGGGATCTCGTATTTATGGTAAATCAATGATTTGCCAAGATAACTAACTAACTACCAATATATTTTATATACTATAACAGTTAAACACGAATTATTATATTTGTAAATAGTATGAAAATCTGCTCTGCTTCCATACCTACCTTGTCACGGCTTGCGTGACTGGTTAGCTGAGAGTGATGCCGTAGGGAGTATCGTACCCCTGGCAGGGCCACCGGTCAAAGTGAGGGTACAGACGAAATGCAATCCGACCGCTCTTTCAGGTTCTAGGGGGTTTGCACGGAGCTAGCAACCCTATCCGTAAAAAAGAGTCGATAGATACAAAAGAGTACGACGAAAGATCTTAAACAAACACTGACCAAGTTGTACATCTGGCGAAAGTTGTAGTCCATGTTTTTAGGAAAACAAAAAAAATAGGTGCGTCTACTCATTGGAAGTTGTACTTCTTGACCTGGCTGGAACATAACTGGACAGAATGCGCATGCATGCTTACTATGTTCCAACTCAAGGTATACAACACGAACTATAATTTCCAATGAGGGTTTTCCATCAAAGGATAAAAATTTTTAGATAGGTAGGTACACATTAAATATAGTACCCGCGTACCGACTTGCATTTTGCTTGTATAAAAAAGAAAAAATAAAACAGTAAGCACATAATTCAATCCCCATAATAACGCATTATCAATTTGATCACAAATATATTACGAAAAATACGTAAATTAGCAAATAGAAAAGAAACACCATTAACAGAGGCAGGAGAATATGCATTTTTTGTAATAGCATTGTTTTAATAATAACGCCCGGAGCATATTTATGCTATTTTCATAACACCATTTTCAAATAACTTAATTTCATCACTTACAATAATTGTTATTGGTTAAATATCACCAATATGGAAAACCGCCATCTTAGCCTTTGATTGGTGAGTCGTGACTTAATGGTACGAAAATATTCCGTTGCATGATTGATGCGTGCGGATTTCGTTGTATCCTAAAATTTCACTCTAAACGCACCTAAAGAAGTATAATTTCATAAAATTTCTAACATCATGAATCGTGACTAATCAAAAATATAAATGCCGCCTAGTTCTGCTGTGAAGTTTTACGATGCCTACGTTTTTAAACATGTGTAGACCTCTTTCCATTTAAGAAAGACAATCGAGTTAGTATGTGTAAGTCGTACGTACGAGGCACATTATTTCGTTGTGTTGGTGTTTACGGGTAAAACACCAACACAACGAAACAATGTGCCTTATGCCTACTCATGGTTTATAAATACTAATTTGATTGTTTTTCCTAAATGGAAAGAAGTAACTGTTCGAAGAATATTTTTTCTTCTGTATGAAGGCTTGAACTTTGTGTTGACATTATTAAATAAATAGGCACCTATACCTACTATGTTTTTTCTACACTCGTTACCGTTACATTTTTAAGAAACTCTTTGTAGATTTTTAGTTCAGAGGTTTTCAAAACTGTGGAACCTCGGGTTATAAACGACTCTGGTTACGAAAAAATCTCCGCAAAAATAATGTCTCGATTTACAAACAGAATTTCGGGTTATGAGGAATGATGCAACTGAAGTGTCATAACGGAAACAGATGTCAAAAAATTTTTTTTGGACATCGATGGAAACGGATGCAGAAGTGTAGGTAAATACTATGAAAAAAACTTTGTAAAAAGTACAGTATTGTTAAATTAATATTCAAACTTAAGGAGCGGTAAGTTATATTTTATAAAAAGTAGTTTGGCCGCTTTTACACCTAACAATCTTTTCTGGTGTTCTTCATATACCTATAAAGCCAGCTCCGCTAAATAATTGCTCACTGGCGACGCTGCTGGGAGGAACTGATAAATATTGGCGCACTAATGACAAAAGATTACGATATTTGTGTGATATTCTCAATTTGAGTTCGGCAACTTTTGGGGAAAGATATGCCGTCATCACAAGTGAAATGCCGATCAAATTTCCGTTTTAAAAGTTGCGGAAACAGAAGCAGAAACGGATGTCAAAAAGCGCGCAGAACTTCCGTAGTCGCGAAAGCAGAAGCAAAGATCTGTAGCATCACTAGTTATGAGCAGGCAGCCAATCGCTACGCGCACGGGATCGATCGACGCGCCGCCGCCGGCGGGAAATGACAGCGTTTAAAGTTTTTTTTAAATTGCTCGTCCAGCAAATTGACCCACATGAGGAAAAATGTTCGGCTCCGCTCTTCTTTACGGTAGGTACTTAATTTACGAACTCATTTTAATTATTAAAAATCATTAAATGTAATCTGAGAATTCAAAAAAATTGGAATGCAAGTATTCCTCGAAATTCGACATTTATTCATTTTCAGTTGATACATCTACGTATATTTTTCCAAATTATTCGTTTTTACGAATTTATGTTTCAAAACTATAATTATTTGTAAATTTTGTTCAGTCTGAAATGGAAACCTCTATGATTTGACTCTGCACTCCCTTGATACTGATGAGCGACATCTCCTCCAGGACGTGGGACTGGATAAGGATAGCTGTCATGGAGAAGTCGAGGAATCGGAGGAAGAAGAGAAAGAAAAGAAAGAGAAGGAAAAAGAAGAATAGGAGAAAGAGGCGGAAAAGATCAGATCCTGATCTAACTTTCCCTCGCAACGGGGATGATAAAATTATTAAATATTAATATCATGTGCAACCAGAAGATAAGTTGTTTTATTTGAATCAAGAGGGTTATATGGGTGTACTCATGATGGATCCAACAGATCTGGCAGTGTTAAAATATGTAAAAAGCTTGCGCACAAATGAATACGTAGTAAGTTATGTTATGTATGTAAGTCATGTAGCCTGCGTAAGTTGATTAATGCATTGCTTTATATTATACATTAATGCTTAACCTTGCTCTTGTCTTTCTCCACCACATTGTATACTCATGTATATTAGCTCGAAACACAACTATCTTACATGAATCCTCAAAAATAGCATATAATGTGAAGAAATAAGAATTACCATACTAGCTGGTGTGAATATGTAGACATTAAAAAAGGTAAATCATTGAGGTAAAGCTTTGTACGGGTGTAGATAATTGCAGATATACAGTCAACATCCAGGTCCGAGGCCGACGGAATTTAGTTTGTCTGGATAAATGTTTCAATCTGAAAAGTTTATGTCTGTGTGAAGTTTACTTTTAATCCATTCGGCAAGTTCCAAAGATACACAGTTCTTTTAAAATACTGGTTCTCACATATCTGAATCGAGTATTATGAGATAAAGTTCCTGCTAGTCACAAATTTCCTGGTTCCAAATTTCTAGAAATCCTCTGATATGAGATTAAATTTATTTTAATTTAATTTAATCGCTAACCTTCTTTTTCAAATACTAAAAAATATTATTATGAAACTACTTTGTACAATATTTGTAAATAATTACGGAGGTGGCTAGGTTATTAGTCAACGGTGATTTAAAGGTGACTATTGTGGGAGTTAGCCCATTAAATAATGTACTCATGTTACTTATTGAACATATCTAAGCATTAAATGGTCGCTCGGATGGTTTGGGCATGTTCAGCATATGAAGAAGAAAGAATGGTAAGAAAAACATATGACGCAAGTGTAGACGGCATGAAACGACGACCGTGGAAGACGTGGCACGACCAAATTAACCAGATACTGAGGGTGATGCTGATAGGAGCCTCAACAATTGTCGAGCTTGTATGCGAATATGGTTGAGGTGAGGTAAGAATTGTGTGTCACGTTTGCGTCAGGACAAAATAAGAAACGGCATGATTGTAAGTAAGATTTATCTTTGTGGTAATGATGGACACTAATTATATAGTCGAAATAATCTACATACAGATTTATGTAAGAGAGATGATTTATCAAATGTATGAGAGTAATATTTACTGTTTATTCACAGTATTATTTCTATTATTCTAATTTACTACAATTTTAAAATTCCAGGTTACAATACTCGAGAGAGTAACAAAAACAAAAGCATGGTTTGCTAAATCGAGGCGGGTGCCGGAATGAAATTTGATCAGCGTGTTCAGCTGTGGTTTAGCTCGCCAGTCGTGTACTGGTGTTGCCAGTACGTAACACCCGGCATAATTACTATGTTACAAGTAAATTAAACATTGTTGTTTAGAGTCTATTTTTGCATTTTGCAAAAGGTTTTTCTTATCCACAACACAATACAGATGTAATAATATGTAACTTGTGTAAAATGATCTGTAATAGTGATGAAAATCGCAACTAGTGAAAAAGTCAAGCCAATAGTTATGGTTTTAGAAACAAATAAATTAGAATAAAAATAATAAATATAAACAACTAAACACTAGGTAAATAATTTTTATTTTGAATGTCATTCAAGGAGAATCACGAACAGAATGAAAATAAAAAGTTGTGAAATCAAGATACAGCATGAACTTTGAGCTCATAGACAAATTTGATTAATTAATGACTCTGATTCAATATTACTATTGAGCAGCTTGTTGATGTAGTGGTTATGACTCCCGCCTATTGATCCAGCGGGCGGTGGTTTGAGTCCCATTTCAGAACACCAGCAAATTAGTCCTCTTTTCAAGCAGAAGCGATTACCTTAATTCGAAAATAGTGAGAATATTGATGCGACACATATTTCATATTTGCAACTCTATTTTAAAATTTAAAAAAAAGTATAAATTCATGAGTTTGTGTATTAGGGACACATGCTCTCTATGGACGGTAAAGTTAAGAATGATACCGGAGGAAAATGATTACACGAAATAAAATGCCCATAGAAATCTATCATCCAAAGCAAACTACGATTACATAATAAAGTTCTGATGCCAATACTAATATGTATATAGAAATGTACGAAGGGAATATTGAATGCAAAAGAAACATAAGACATCCGCGAAAGACCGGGCATGATAAGGTCGACAAGATATTGAAGTACAAACCTATTTGAAGCATCAACAAGTATTTATGAAATGATATAAGAAAGTGAAGGAGGAAGAATGGTATGTCTAACACAAATTTAATTTTTGTAGTACTTAGAGCAAGTGTTCAATCGAAGCACCTACATAAAATTTGTTAATTAAATCATAAAGCTGCAATGAGGAGGTTGCAGAAGGTTTTATATTTTTACTGCCGACACAAACATAATGAAATTCAATACAAATACACCATGTCGTAACCGTAATGAAACAAAGTACATACTTATTATAATATATCTATTATGTCAATATAAAATGTTTATTCAGCACCATTGTTACAGAAATATATTAAATAACTCCTTCAGTCATCGTCGATGCTCAGAAGTTCATTTTTTGCAGTGCAATGCAGAATCAGTTGTTTGATTGCTACCATCCATGAGCTCACACTGCCGACATGATCCACCATCAAACATTTATGAATTTCATCAGCAGTCTTTGTGTTTTTGTTTTGTAAAGCTAAAAATAAATAATACTTTCATTAAACCTAATTAAATTTAGGCAATTGAAGTATATGTATGCACATAATATATTTTACATCAAAGTGCAATTTTATTGATCACTAAAAACTAATGCTGTGAAAGTATGTCAAAATACAATTTTTAAACTAAAGGCTTTTTAACTATTAGGCCAACGCCACACTGAGCGTATCTTCCACCGTGTCTATGATGTCGCGGAATGCCACTACATTTCTATCCATAAAAAATGCACTTATCGAAAACACTAAGCGGATCATCGGTAGATCTGCTGGTGGAACGCTCGCTTCGGCATCTCCGCCCGCAGAACTTACGTCAACATAAAATCGGCAACGTCATGTCTTGCATTCTAAATGCAACATGCCACATTCGACGGATCGTCCGCACTGTGTACGCATGCATGTTTGTTGCAGACTGATTCTACCATGGAATATTGTATGTGACTGCTAAATTCGTTTGCGGATGTGACTCAACTTCAAAGACGCGTCGGAATATACGCTCAGTGTGGCGCCGGCCTTAAGGTCGTAAATTTTTTGCAAGACAACTAGCTCGAACCATGGATCTCCTCTTTTTGAATGCCGTAGTTTCTGGGGAGTGTTTTTTGTACAAAAATAAATTTAAAAGATAGCGTAAAAAAATTACGCCAGCAATAATGCTTAAATAATATAACATAATTTATTTACCTTTCGAAAGCTCCAGCATCGAGATTTGTATACTGTTTACAAGTTTTCCTTCCAACCACATTGTTTTCATAACATTTATCCGTCGTTTGATATCTACAATCTTGCTTCCCAACTCGGCATTTTCTTCTAAAATACTGTGCAATATGGCGACCACTTCTTCCACATCACAACCAACGCCTTCACAGGTTGGGTCACCGATAACTAAATTATTTGGTGTGCCTGTAGCTATTGAAATATTTGCAGCACTACAGGTGTTGAAACAAGGCTTTGTTGGAATTGAAGGAAAACTATCAACCGGCACGTTAGGTATCGATGGTGGTACTTGTCTGTTAAGACAATTTGGAGGGTTTACATTATTTGAGCTTTGTAATGGAAAGGCCACCCTTTTGTTTAGCGCTAGTCTCGGTTTCACACCGGGTGCGGGTTGTGTGTTATATGAGAATGTCGGAGGGTCGTTCCAACCAGGATCATGTTTTGCTAAAAAAATAAAAGACACAGTAACTTATTAGGAACAGTAAATATTTGATTAAAATAAATTATTGATGTCTCACAGAGACGAAGCTATACTTTAGAAGACAAACCAGAAGCCAAGTGGAACACCAAAAATCATTGATGAAGGTGATAGTTGGAGAAATTGAGGCCAATCCAGAGATGTCGATTCAAGAATCAACAAATAAGACAGGATTTTCATGGTCCAGCATTCAAATAAGTTTTAAAAAATCAGATAGGTGTGGAAATAAGGGGAGTGTACACCGCACATACTTAGCGACAAGAACAAGGCAACGCGCGTGCAAATGTGTGAAGCTTTGTTGAAAAAATGAAAAAAGTACTTATTTGAAAAAAAATGAAGATAATATCTTAGAATGAGCTTTTTGGACTTAGGACACGGCAGCTCTCAAAAACGGATATAATAAACTTAACACCAAGGAGAAATTGTTCACTTATTATAGAAAAATTATTGTAATATGGACTCAGTGTATACAGGTCGGTTGGAACATTTCAGTAATTTAAGCACAATAATTTTACATACACATTATTTCTAATACATATGTTATATGCGTAATAGTTAACCTCGCAATGTAAAGGGTTATTAATAAATTTTATCTTGTCTTATCAGTGGTTCAATGTCAACCTGCTGGTGTCCTACAATAATGATATAACACAATACATAGCTTAAAACATTAAGAAAAATATTCAACCGGCCAATGAAAATTGCATCAAAATCAACAGATGGATAGACCTCTTGTGCACTATTTTTACAATATACAATTCCACGCCATATTCTATTGCCGAGAAGATAAAAAAATGCCACAAATTCCCATTTTGGAATAAAATTTACTTTCTTTATTTATACAACTTTTTTGTTGATTAGGTACTATTTTGTTGATGACATAAACCATAAAATAAATCATGTTAAGAGATGTCAATATAGATAAAGTACACGTATACCTGTAGTTCTCTTTTGTTCACATTCACTTTGTAAATCCATTACAATATTTAAAACGAATCTGATATTTATTATTTTTAGGCGAACTAAACCGGAAAGAATTTCTCAAAATTTACTTTGGCCGAATGCAAATTCAATCAATGACCGCCAGCGTGGCCCTCAAACTTTCGAATCCAAGAATATGCAATCCATAAAATTGACAATTTTGCCTGTATTTTGACATTTTTTTGACAGATAATTTCATAGACACATTTATACGGTTCATAAACAATAATTTATCTATGAACAATAACGCAATCTATAAAGTTGATATATTTTGAGTGTATTTTGACAAATAATTTCAAAGACATGTTCATACGATTTATGTAATAAATCTAAATATAATAATAAAGTTGTCTGTCCGTAACTTGCTGGAATGACACATTTAGATAATTAGAGTGTTACACTCAATCAGCGCGGGGCTCATGTTGCATGGTTACGCAGGGGTCATTATTAATTAATAGGTATGTACAGTAGCCGGCAAACATCTTGAAATTTTACGGGGTAGTGGGGGGGAAGTTTGCGCATGTACAATTCCACCAAAGAGACCCAAATTTTGTCTTCTGCGCATTCCCCCACTACGACAAAGAATTTCAAGAAGTTTGCCGGCAACTGTACCGGTACCCAGTGAAGAAGACCCACTACATACACTGAGCCGTTTTATGCGCAGAACGTCCATATCGGCCCAGCACATTTGCTGCCTAGTTGTTGGCATAGGCCGGCGCAGGCACGGCAACACGCACTCCTGCGACCTGAGAGTCGGCCACCCAAACCCTTCACTTCACCTTCACTGTCCAAGCTTCCTTATTTAGAAAAATGTACACAAAAATATAACAAAGGCAATAAACACAGATAAGTAAGAACAATAAAATAAGCATAGTAAAGATACATGTATAAATACAGGTAATTGGTAGAAGACATCACAGAATAAATAAGATATTGAACAACGCAATAGCGTAAATATAAAAATACAAAGAAAAGAACAGTAGATTATGATGGAAAAATAAAACATAGAAAGTCAGAAACATTGTGCAAGAATATAAAGATATTGATATATATGTGTGATATATCAAATCAAAAGATTTAAGAGTGTATATTCATGTGCACACATCATAATAGGATACACCGACATATACACATACATTTTCTCAATATTTTTGGCTTATTTAAAAATGTTATTATATATTTTGTAATTTAATAAAGTAAAAATCCCTTAGAATACATATAATATTTTATTTCGATTTCTCTTTTTGCTTTACCTTACCTTATTGATAATTCTATATTTCTGTTTCTACTTATTTGTTAATTTTAAAATTCATTGTAATGTATACTTAATTATACTTTTTAATTCTTTTTACTCTGTAAATAGTCGACTGCCTTCAAACGGGTAATTTCTAGTTAAACAGTAACACAATACAAAAAATAAGATATGAATAAAACTATTATTATTATTATATACAACATAGAGAGAGTTGGTTAACATGTATATAACAAATCAATATAGATAAAAATGTAAATGTTCGTTTGTACAAAATCGATAATCTCTGAAAGTTCTTCACTGATTACTTTGAAATTTTGGCACAACGTTGCTTTCGAAGACAAGAATGTTTTTGTACACCTAAATTGTTTTTACATACCTACTATTTTTTTATATAAATAGAAATGTTAATGTTCGATTATCCAAAATCTGAAATCTCCTAATGTTCTTTTTGACATAACGTTGCATTCGAATTCGCACACATTATTTGAAAAAAAAGGCGCCGGTACCTACCCTTTCAATATTGATAAATATTTAGATAGGTAGGTATAACATTTTTCAAATTCCATTTTTTGAATAAATTCGGTTATCTTTGTTTAAATAAAACGTTTGAACCGATGAGAAAGTGCGGTCTATCATATCGCGATATTTCAAAATAAAGGACATTTGTGTGTACTGTCTATGATTAATTTTCGATTTTGATACTTCCGAGCTCATCGTTTTAAATGACATTGTTCCCAGGTTCAAAACAACAATTAATATTACATTACAATATTAAACACAATAACAACAAACTTTTACAAATCTATATCTATGAAACTCAATGTCTGTGTCTGTTCTTTTTACAAATCTACATTGTTTGTTCGATTCGGCTCAAATTATGCAAACTTATGCTTTAGAACCCGGCGGGTAACATTGGCGACATTCCCCTCTCCCCCCTTTACCCCTTCCCCTCATGATATATTTTCAATGCAAGTCTGCACCGTTCGACCGATCGGACTCAAAATTTTGGAAAATTATTCTTTAGGACACGGCGGGTAGCATAGGCACATTTCACTCTGCCCCTTTTACCCCTTCCCTTCCCCCTGATATATTTTCAATTAAAACCTGTAACGTTCGATCGATCGAACTCAAAATTTGGAAACATATTCTTTCCCAGCGGATAATGTAGCCGACATTCGAAGATAGATTGAGATAGGTAGTAGAAGTCCGTTTTCTACAAAATCACTTCAAAGTTCAAATTCATTAAATATAGTTTTTAGAATTTCATAGGTAAATATGTATGTTACAATATATTGTGCTAATGATGACTGAATGCAATAGAATGAAATCACTCAAACATATGTAGGGCTAATCCATTTATAATAAGAGTAAAGAATCAACAAATTAGGAAAGAATGTGACCTTAGAATTAAAAAGGGAATGTCAGGTGATTAGGGTACGATGAGCAAATGAATGAGGAAATAATGATTAGAAAGATATATGATGCAAGTGTTGACGGCACCAGAAAACCATCACAAAATTATAGATTTTTCTCGACGAACACTTCAATCTTATCGGAGATAAGGGTGAGATCCAATCAAACAGGCGTACGACCATACGAGCGTAATTAAATACCTATGCAATAACAAGATTACGAATATGACAGATAATAGTAAATAAATAACATTATACTTGTGGCAACACTCAAATCCCAGCTGTCTTAAAAAATGGTCTTCAATTAATTTCTGAAGGAATATCAAATTTTATTAAATATTTTAGTTATTATTGAAAAATCAAACAGTGAAATTAATATTTAAATCTAAATAACAGGATTTCGATGGTTTTGTTTATCGCATTTAAAAAAAAAGTAATCGTAGACGAAATAATGACATATCCTGTGTATACAAAAAAAATATAAACACATGCTCCCGCAAGAGTTATTTTTATATTTGTCTGGGCAGAATCGTACATTTGCCAATAATCTAGATGGTGCTGTTAGTTATGTTACCATTTTGTCTTATCCGCCGTAAAGTGCGTCGCAGTTTTGAATAAACACTTACGCAGCCACAAGCGGGCGTCGTTTCGGAATGTGAATTATATACCCATATTATTAGAACAATTCGTGCCAATTTCTTTGCTATGTTTGTTACGTAGAGTAGATACTCGAGCACATCGATTACCGCAGTATGTGAAAAGTGTACGTGTGAGTTTTCAGTTTTCCTATTCCCGTTAAAATGCCTGGAAAAGTTAAAGTGAAAGTGTTGGCGGGGCGTAATTTGCCTGTCATGGACAAGGGTAGTGACACTACAGATGCCTATGTAGAGATCAAGTTAGGAAATATAACTCATAAAACTGATATCTGCAGGAAATCTCTAAATCCTCAGTGGAACTCTTCAGAATGGTATAGATTTGAGGTTAGTTTCTGTCCATTTTTGTTTTGTGTACATATGTTTTTTCTAAACCCGCATCTTGCCATGCAATGATAATTGCATCTCATTGAGTTACATGGCATTCAGAGTCACCGAGAGACCAAATTATTGATTGCCTTTTGCATTTTTAGTTTGACATGGCATGCAATATTGGACATCATATTCAATTGTTGGTTTTAAATAAATGCTTTTTTTTACAAAATTCCATTACAAGAATCTGTCTATCCATACCTTCAGTTTTGCGTACTGCGACTGCCTATTTATAAAAAAAAATACTTAAAAAACGAAACTATAAATATGAAAGAAAATCTGTTTGAAGAGAATTGGAAAATTAACAATTTGATTTCTGATACCATGTTTCTCCGAAAATAAGACATACTCCGAAAATAAGCCATAGCATGAATTTCAAGATTTTTAGAATATAAGCCATCCCCTTAAAATAAGCCACACAGCCATTATGGAGGACAAATGCGATGACGGCATGTAGCGAGCGTTCGCTACACCGAATCGCTCATATTACTTATTGATTTATTATTTAGCCCTAAATAAAATGATTGCAAAAAGAAAGAGCTATTCCGTTGAGTACAAAAAAGGAATTGTAGAGGACTCGTGGGGTGTAAATCTTGTGCTCATCGCAACATATAGCATCCCACGAAAATAAGCCGTAGCACATATTTTGGACCAAAATTAAAAGTAAGACGGTGTCTTATGTTCAGAGGAACACAGTAGTAATAAAAACGCAAACATCAACCACAAGGTATTTTTTGCACCATAATTAATAATGTTTTTGAAAGATTCATTTGAAAATTGCAATAAATGTTCTTTATGTAATGGTTTTTCTTATAAATGTATGTATTTTACGTTTCGGAATGGATCCACGCTGTATTGTAAAATTGTTCGAATTTCACTACTTTTCCATACTAAGTCTGTCTGCTTTCAGGTGGATGATGCGGAACTCCAGGATGAGCCTCTACAGCTCCGACTCATGGACTATGACACTTATTCAGCTAACGATGCAATCGGAAAAGTCTACATCTCCCTTAATCCGTTGCTCCTCCCCGAAGCACAGCAGCACCCTCCAAATGCTGTTCCACCCATCTCGCACTCGGGCAAAGGTGAAGATAAGATTATTATTAAAACATTATGTAGTCAGTTCTTTCCCTGTTGGTACATACACATGGATGAGATTTTTTTAATGAAATTGAGGGATGGATTAAATCTCTCATCTCGCAAGATTTGATGGTAAAGGTGGGTGTGTGTTAATTGGTCATTCTGCTCTGCATATAGACAATTTTATACAGGGGGTTATACGCGACTTTTGAGATATTAAATCAAAATATATTGTAAAAGAATTAATCAAAATATTTTGTAAATTAAATAGTATAATGCTTCATTTTAGTTTTTAATTTTAAAAATATATATACCGGGTGTCTCATAGTTAGTAGTTAAGACTTTTAGGGAGTCTTTTCCATGCAATTTTGAATAGAAAATGCTCTGTACACTTTGGGTGAAATGTCAACAGTTACGAAGATAACGACATCAAAGTTTGCATTTATTTTTCAATATTTTTCACTTATTTTAAGTTAAATGTTGAACAATCACTACAGTAACAGAAATGGAAAATTAAAAATTTACTCGATACTTCGATAACAAGTCAAATAAAATTATTAAAACTTTCAGAAATTTGAAAAATATATTTTTTGTAAGGTTTTGGTCACTGTTTATTACTTGTATTAAAATGAATAAATTTGTAACATTTCATATAACTTACTGTAGTAATACTCCAAAATTTTACAGAAAATAAGTCAGAAATATTGAAAAAAAATACAAACTTTGATGTCGCTTATCTCCTGTAACTGTCGACATTTCACCCAAAGTGTACAATAATATTTTCTATTCAAAATTGCATGAAAAAGATCCTCCTGAAGTTTTTCCTACTAGCTATGAGACACCCTGTATATACATTTAGGTATCTTAAAATATCTATTGCAATTATTCTGAGGTTTGGTATGTGATCCTACCTCCAAAAAGTCTAGAATTTAATGTGACTCAATTATTCAGAGGTTTTGGAATATCACCCCACCACAAAAAAGGGCTAGGTAATATTTTGAAATTTATTGTTATTTTGGTTGCTACATTTATTGATCTTTATAGCATTCTCATAAAAGTAACAGATTAATATTACATTCTGTTATAAAATAAGGTTGCAATACTAAAACTAAGAATAACTTTTGTGATTTTGTGACTCACTACAAAGACTGCAGTTACAAACTGCAGTCTTTAGAAAATATGAATATTTAATAACTTTGAATCTACAAGTCTTAGACAAAGAATAATAACATACCCTAGCCCAAAATATTTGAATAAAGCTTCTTTAGTAAAATGTTCAACTGTCAAATGTAAACAATCCTATTATTAAACATTTGATGGCAATGTTTTTATTTACATGATCTAGCAGCAGTTTTCTTTGAGAATAATTTTGTACCAAGTTTTATAGTCTGTGGTAAAAATAAAATAAAATCTTTCCATGATGGCATATGGCATCGAATTCTGATTAGATAATTCAATACTAATTGGATTAGTGTTTACCTTCAAGCTAATTAGTGCTGTTTACACTTCATTCTTTTCAACAACTTGTGAATTGATGAAAAGTATGACATTTAAAAAGAATAAAAGTTATTAAATACAAGACACTGTCTTAATGTAGTCTAGCGCAAAATCTTCTTTCATATTCTTTTTGCACTCCTTCAGTTCTTCAAATTAAAGGAATGAATGAAATGGCATTTTGTAGAAAAAAATTTGTCTGAAATTTAACATTCTTCTATTTTACTTTATGGTACATTTATATAGTATAAGATATTTTGATTCAAAGCAATTTTCAAGTCCATTATGTATACGCTAAGTGTTAGAGATTCAAGTATCTCCATTTGTTATCAAGATGGAATTAAATGATCTTCAGTCCGTTGATGCACCGTTTGTCCTTTGGGTAAATTTGAATATGCTCAACATATCTCGGACAGATTTTATTAGCATGCAGACAAGTTTTTGCCAAGGATAGACATCAAGTTTGCATCAATAGCGAATTCTGTTTTTGACCTGAGTGGCAAAACTATATTGATTTATTTGCGAAAATTGCATTTGCGTCAAATTGTGAAAATAAAGAAGCTCGAAAAGTGGGTGCCGTATGAACTTGCTGAAGGACAACAGAAAACTCGCGTCGAGTCTTGCCTTAATTTGTTGAGGTGGTACATAAATGAGGGAATTCTGAATCAGATTGTTACTTGTGATGTAAAGTGGATCCTGTATGATAGTCGGAAACATTTGTCACAATGGTTGGACCCAGGGTAGACAGCCAAACAATGTCCCAAACGAATTGAGTCAAAAGAAACTGCCTGAGACTTTATGGTGGACCTTTGCCGACATTATTCATTGCAGCTTCTCGAGGTCTGTCATAACTGTTACTGCAGAGGTATACTGTCAAGAATTGAAAACAATGATGGGTAAGCCCGCTATCAAACAAATGGGACTTGACAATTGCTCTAGTCCACTACTTCTCCAATGTTTGTCCATACACTGCATAACGGATCGTCTTAAAATTACTGGCGCTTCGACTGGAAACTCTCCGTCACCCACCTCACTTGCTAGACCTTGCCCCTACTGATTTTCAGTTTTTCCTATCCCCAAGAATTCTAAAATTGTTTGAATTTTTCTATATAAAAAGGCAATTTCATAGGTAAGTACCTAATAATATGTATAGATAAAGTGGATTCCATAAGGTACCCAAAATATATAATGGACTCCCCGTGTGGGTGTGCGAGATCAAAAAGCTGCATTTTATTTATTTATTTATTTATTTAAAAATCCTTGTTTACAAATAAGATACTTAATACTAATTTAACAATAGAACATAAGATAAAACATAAGATAATTTACACATTTTTTTGTTTTGTTTAATTTGTGGATTATGCCACTCTACTAGGCTACGCCTGTCCCAGAGTGGCGTTATAGCACACAATTATAATATTTTTTCGAGTTCGTCAGTAGTATTTATTTTCATAAGGTAGTTATTATGTATCTATAGAGTATCAAGTGGAATGTTAGTGAAAGTTGAGTTAGTCATAAGTCCAAGTGTAAATATGTGTAGAATAATTGTTTAATGTAAAAAGGGTTAAAGTTTTGTTTAAGATTATTTTTTTATTTTCCTTAATTAATTAATTAATTTATATAGGTATATATTTTTATTTAAAGACATTATTACGCAATTACAGTAAGTAAATTTCAGTTGCTGTTCTACCTTTGGAGGTAAGCCAGTTGTTTGCTAAAGCTTTTATTTTATTAATTGAGTATATTCTGATTTCCGGGAAGTCTGTTTTAAATATGTTAAATATTTTAGGCCCTATGTATGAGTAATTTTTCTGTCCATGTGTTGTCTTAGTTTTTGGTATTTCGTCAAGGTTTCGTAATGCTTGTCTAGTATTATGTGAATGCGAGTTACTGGTTGCTGTTAGGTGGTTTGTGTTTTTAATGTAGAAGATGAGGGTAGACTTAACGAACAGCTGTCTAACGTCCAGTACATTAAATTCTCTGAATAGTCTGTCTGATTGGTATGTGAATGGTTTCTTATTAATGACTCGGAGCAAGGTTTTTTGTGCCGTTATAGCTGGTTTTAATGTGGTTTTGTAAGTACCTCCCCAACTTGGAATCGCATAGTTCAAAAATGACTGGGCAAGAGCATAATAGATAGTTTTGAGTTGCTGTTTATTAAAAATATTACGTATGGATTTAAAAAGGTAAATGAGTTTTAAAAGTTTTCCCGATAATAGTTCAATGTGAAGTTTCCAGTTTAGGTGCCTGTCTATTATGATTCCCAAGTATTTCACACTATCTGCATTTTCCAAGGGGGTGCAATCACAGTTTTGGTGTTGGCAATCATGCATAGTCAATTTTAAATCGCTAGATGTATTATATTGTTTATATATTTAATTTATATTACAAACATAATAATTTAGTTTTCTGTCTGTTGTAAAGTCCGTAAATCGCAGGAATTAAAACATTAGATAGTTAGAGTGTGACATGCAATCAGTGTGTGGCATATGTAGTGCGGTCATGCAAGGCAAGTTTTTATTATTATTTCCCGTAATTTTTCACGGGTGTATGGCTAGTTTAACAATAAATTTTTTTCACATTATGTAACTTGAAATGTATTGATTTATGGCGTAAGGTTCTAAAAAATATTTCGAATTATGAATTATTGGGGTTTGAATTCACAGGGTTTTACTGAATTCATTTTCTGTATATTTCTTGTTTTCAGGTGCCGTGATGTCGGGTTGGATTCCCGTCTTCGATACAATGCACGGAATAAGAGGAGAGGTGAACGTGATTGTAAAGGTCGAGCTTTTCAACGACTTCAATAAATTTAGGCAGTCATCTTGCGGAGTTCAATTCTTCCATTGTGAGTTTCTTTTTTAAATGGATTAAATTTAACACTAATAATATCCTTACAACTTTAAATTTTCAATAGTTTATCGTCAAATAAATTTGTTGATTTTATCTCGCTATTTTATATCTAATTGAAGATCGACCATACATGAGTGACAAAGAGCCAAACTAGCCTATATAATAAAAACAAAAAAACTACTTAATGATAATATTTGAGTCATGTGATGTTCCTTTATAAGCCACAAGTGCCTGAACTTCAACACTTTAAACAGTATTATTACAACCACCTATAGTTTTTTTTTTGCATAGCGTTTTGTGTAATAACTTTTATGCCACACATGCCTATCCAACAATAAAATGGCATCCAACGAAATGTCGTATTAATCATTCTCTCCGGTTTTTAATGACGACTGTGTTGAAGACAAGAATTATGTGCTGAATTCAGTACATTCCGAATCTGAAATTTGTGTCTATTGATTTCAGTAGTTATTTACGTTAGATAGTTATCTTGTCTTATTGAACATATGCCAAAATCATTAAAGACTCTAGCCATATACCTACAGCGAAGGCGGTGGAGAACAAAACAGAAACAGTTTTTCTTTGTCCAATTTATTGTTAAAGAGTCAACATTCAATAGTTGAGATTAATCTTAAATTTTTTATCTAGATTAGATTAGTATTGTAATTAGAGTAATTTTAACACATAATTAAATTTAATAATTGTTAGTAAAATAGTGCTTACACCACAAATGTTCGATTTTCTTGTGTATTTCCTAGGAGCATTCAGCGAGAACAAGATGCGTGACTTTTATTTAAACATATATTTGGAAAAAAAATCTATATTAAAATTATCCGGTGGTATAAAAATAAAAATATTAAAATCAGAATAATATGTTGATTATTGTGATTGAAATATTACACGATATATATACATATCTCTTATTTAGTTTTTTTTTTCAAAATATATGCTTAGGAAAAATTCATGTTTCTTGTCTCACTGCACGCCCCTGGTATTTCCATTAAGCCAAAAATGCCTATAATTTTTATCACCTTATTACCTTATTATTTTATTTTAATTGTATTAGTATAAGTATGTATTTTATAAATTACTAAAATATTGACTTCTAATAACCCATAAACTTTGAGTACCATTATCTCATTTCAACATATTCGTTGTTTAGGCTGGTTTGGCTCTTTGCCACCCCTATGTAAACATGCAATTCAGTACACTGGACTAGTAAGTGAACAAAGAGAAAATTTAATAAAGAATTTTCATTAAGAAACTACATACATTTCGGTGGGCGAAAGAAACAACAGAGTGAGTCAATAAAATCAAGTTATTCTCTAGATACATGTTTAGCTATGAAATATTTGATGAGTCGGAAACTAAAATAAAATGCGATTATCTTTTAATTTTTTGAAAAATGACAAATGACACGATTAATTATTTGAAAAATTTGTGCAAGAAATAAAGACATTAGTCAACCTGGTTCAAGGTTCTTGTGCAAAAAATAAAACTATGGGTGCAAAAATTAGTTTTAAATAATAAAGGCTTTAAGAGATATTTTCTAAACAAACGAAATTCTCAAATTTTGTTTTGGCCCTCATGAAATGAAAACCTGCATTTTTTTACTCATTGCATTGTTTCTTTCGCCTACAGAATTGATGTTATACATTGAAGTATTTCGAGCCTTCAAATTACTTTTAATTCATTTTTTTTAATTTTTTTATCATCATCATCAAATATCATATATGATATTTAATTAATATCAATAAACAATTATCATCATCATCATCATCACATATCATATATGATATTTAATTAATATCAATAAAAATTTAATTAAAATTTTTATTATACTATTTCTATAAGTAATTATATTCTCTGTGACTAGTTTTAAAAACCACATTCACCAGTTGCCGAAAAATAGCATTTGATGTTTTAAATTTGACTCCAGATTCGTAATTTTTATCGTGTGCATATTACAACAAGGTTTCAACAGTACTGATTGATCTTCTTATTCTAGCTCCTATAATTCCGCATGGATATCTGGCACAAACGATACACGGATTCGTCGAAGAGCTGGTGATCAATGATGACCCAGAATACCAGTGGATTGATAAGATCCGGACCCCCAGAGCCTCCAATGAAGCGAGACAAGTGGCTTTTCTCAAGCTTAGTGGACAGGTAACGCTTCAAATGATTTTAAGAAAAGTAACCCTTCAGTATAGCTCTTCCAATAATGTATGTATATACCAGGGGCGTGCAGTGAGAACAAGAATCATGACTTTTTCCTAAGCATGTATTTTGAAAAGAAACCGAAATAAGAGATGTATCTCGTAATATTCCAATCAATAGAATTAACATATATTATTCAGATTTTAATATTTTATAATACATATTCTGCCAGATAAATATTGCATATTAATTTTTTTCTTCCAAATATATGTTTAAATAAAAGTCATGCTTCTTGTTATCACTGCACGCCCCTGGTATATATGTAGGTATGCCAATTCAATGTTTTGGAATATTGATGATGATAATTTTTTGTGTTTTTACTATAATAAAGGATATTATTATTATGGATATGAAATATCTTCTTCAAATCTAAAAATCTATGGCAAAAGTGTAGATAGACAAATTGTATGATATGTATATGTTTTATGTGCATGTGCTAATACGAATGTGACACATGTGGTCGCGGTTTGTCCTGGTGAAAAATTGCCCCTCTGCTATTCTTCAAATGGTCTATTATTTCTAAGTGTAGTGTTTAGTTTTGTCCATTGTTCACAATGCTGTTCACCTGTAATTATTTGGTTAAAGTATCGAAGCTTATAATAAACAATATCCTTGCAATCCTACCAAACACAAAGTGCATTTTGGCCCAATGTCTATTTCGTGTCATGTTATTGTTAACTATCTATTTTTCATCTCCTATAACTAATCAATGCAAAAAACATTTGTGCGTTTGTGTAGCACTCACAAAAACACGCGTTGAAAAACAATGCATTAATCAGCAACTAACAAGATGAGTCCTATCAAAAACAAACCTACCACAACAGACCAAGCAATTGACTATTAACAATTTCAAAATAGAGGTGACAAAAATGCTAAAATTCAGCCAAATATATCAAATGATTTTGTATCTTTATTAAATTATTATTATATTGATGTATGCATGTTAAATGTTATTCATAGACCTTTCAGGTCTCTGTAATTTTAAATAAAAAAAATAGATTTAAAAAAAACGTACTGCGAAATCATCCATATGTGCTTCAGATGCCTCACCACAGTTAATTGGTCAACTCGCATCTTCAGTGCGATCTCTCTCCCATTTTAATGCGGTTGAATGCTGTCAGCATCAGCTGTGACCTTCAACATATTATCCTCAGACTTCAAAAGAAGCCCGTTTCTTGATGTGTTCACCAATGAAAAATCTTCAGATCGGGATTTTGAAAACCACCTCTGTGTCAATCAAACTAAAATTGCATCTTCCCTGTACACATCGAAAAGGATTTTGGTTGTCACAATTGCGGTGTAGCCTTTATGAAATTCGTAAAATAAATAGGGACATAAGTAATTATTTACGATAGACATTTAAAAAAATCGCAAGAGCTCTCTACTACGGCTAGGCCGAAACTTTATTTTATTTATATAAAATGAAAAAGTTATTTATATTTAGTGAAAAGAAGGCTTTCTCTATACAATATAATAGTTTGGAAACAGATATTATACATCAGTTTGGAGATTTTTTTGTAAAAGTCATAAAAAATGTTAAAACTTTTGCATTAATCCAATAATTTAAACCTGTAATTTTTCTTTACAGGTTCAGAGGAAAATCGGCTTAAAAGCTTTAGAACTCGGTGCAAACGCTGTCATAGGATTTCGTCGGTGTCTCGACTTAGAGGGAGATGTGGGAGTGGTTGCGCGAGGCATCGGGACAGCCGTTACTCTCGTCAGGCAGCAGGAGCAGCTCTTGCCGCATCCGACCAGCGCGGCCACTCAGACAGCCTCACCTGATGCGCTGGCACAGTCAGTATTAATTTGTTTATTATGTCTTCATCTTTTCATGTTGTTCAATATTGAATTAACAAAGTGAAAATTAACAGAGACAAAGATATTTTATATGGGAAACTAGTTACGGAAGTCCTTGGGTGTTTATAGGCCTTACGGCCTGTCATTGGCTGGCTTGAGTGATCACTTTTCACAATGTAACATACACAGATCCTACCAGTGAATGACCATCACATTTGTGAAACTTCCTCCTTCAATACAAACTAAGCTAGCGCCATCAATAGTTGAAATTTCCATGAAACAGTATATACAGGTGTCCTATAACTAGTAGCAAAACTTTGGGGGAGTCTTCTTCATACAATTTTGAATAGAAAATATTCTTTGCACTTTGGGTGAAATGTCGACACTTACGGAGATAAGTGACATCAAAGTTTGCATTTTTTGACTTATTTTCAGTAAACGCTGGACTATCACTACAGTAACTTAAATGGAATATTTAAAATTTATTCGCTAAGATATAAGTCAAATAAAATTATTATAACCTTGCAGAAATTTGAAAAATATTTTTTTGTAAGGGTTTTGTCATTTTATTTGACTTGTATAAAAGAAAACGAATTTTTATAAGTTACTGTAGTGCTACTCCAACATTCTACAGAAAATAAGTTGGAAATATTGAAAAAAATGCAAACTTTGATGTGGTTTATCTCTGTAACTCCGATATTTCACACAAAATTTATAAGAATATTTTCTATTCAAATTTGAATGAAGAATACCCCTCCAAAGTTTTTCCTATTAGCTGTGTGTAGATGTCGCCGCTGGTAATGAGACTTGTATATTTTATATTTCAAAATTTCAAAATCACACAAAAATTCAGTAATTGCATTCTTGAAAAAATTTTGAACATACTTAAAAAATATTCATCTTCTTCCTCTTCTTTAAACCTATTGATCTGTTTTGGCAGAAAGTTGCAATTCTTGGTGTCAAGATTGAACTGGCCCTCCATCTTTTAGGCAGTCTCCCAGGAAGACGATGATCAGGTGGCATATCATTAGCTGCAATGTAAGGGATCCTGGAATGGTCCATTCTATTTACACGAATTCTTCAGAATCTTCTACTTGCTCTGCTAACAAAATATTGTGACTAAAAACTGGTCTAAAAAAGAGTAAAATTTTTTTAATAATTCTTGAAAGGCCAATTTTAGTGTTTATAATTCGGATAAATGTCATATATAAATAAATAAAAATAATTTTGCTCCATACTCTAGTCAAAGTAATAAATATGAATGTTACATTGTATAAAGTGACCACTTAAGTACAGCATACTAAGAACAGTAATACGTCTTCATACAAACTGGCCGCTACCCATTAGAATGTGTGCGTGCGTGCTCGGCGCCGTGTACGCATGCACTGTGACGCACACATTGACATAAAATATGGGGGCATAAGGCGGCAGCAGTAAGGGCCGTGCCTTCGGTGCCATTCGCGCTCGCAGCCGCCGCTTTAGAAAAAAAATGCGCTTCCTGAAAAAAAAACCTTTTTTTAAGTTTGTGGTGCTTTACTAAAAAGGTGTGTTGATTATCACAAAGACTGTGAGTTTTTAAAAGTCTATGTTGATGTTAATCAGCGTTCTTGCAATTTAAATGCAGAAACTAGGTATACTAATTACAGAAATTTTCTGGTTTCGTGTCTACCTTATGCGTCGGAATCTCAGACGCTACGAGTAAAGTGACAACCCTAGCGTCAACGCATTAGTAGGCTAATAACTCGCCGACAGGCCGGATATAAACTACCGTTCTGGGTACACTGTGACTTAAGTCAGCCAAAGGCAGGCAACCAGCCATGTAAACATCCAAACACTTCCATACCTACTTTCCCATATAAAATAGCTTCATCTCTGTGAAAATCAATAATATATATTGATGATTGATTACAATCCCTTCTGGGACAAAAATCCAGTAGTCTTGAACATTTTTTGAAAATACTTGGAAATAATCAGTAATCCAGTAATCTATATATATCTTTTCTTAGATTAAGACACGTATAATTTAAAAGTTTTCCCATTTACCAAAATTCGATGATTAAACTTTGTCTTTATTGGAGAAAGCCCTTTGATAAGAATTTCATTATTTCTAATGACTGTCACACCAAAGAGGCAATGCATGTTGTGTTTGGGTGTTGAATGAATCATTCAAATGCACCAAGCTGATCCGCAAGTGAAAAATATTTAAAATCGAAGATGCGATGAAAAGTATTAGTCAAGGTGATATTGTTTGACGGTATTCATTACATAAAAAGGGGACCTTCATTGTTATAATAGTCTGAAGAAATTGATATGTTTTTTGGTATACTTTTTCTGCATTGAACATTTTCTTTTTCACATTATCGCATTGGTCCATTGTGTCTCATAGCTGGTAGCAAAATTTACAGGTGAATTCCTGCCTTGATAATGAGTCGAAAATGTGCAAGCAACCATCACTTAATATCAGTAGTTTTGGAGATATGCAATATCAAAGTTTGCATTTTTTTTCAATATTTCTGACTTATTTTTTGAAAAAAAATTGAACTGAACTATCATTCCAGTAACTTATATTGATTATGAAAAATTCATTCGCTTTAATAAAAGTCGAATAAAATGATAAAAAGCTTGTTTAAACTGAAAATCAATTTTTTTAAAAAGGTTTTTATTATTTCATTTGAGTTGTATTGAAGCGAATGAATTTTTCATAATCAATATAAATTACTGTACCTAACAATAGTTCATCTTTTTGCAAAAAATAAGTCGGAAATACATGTAGAAAAAAAAGCAAATTTTGATATTGCATATCTCCATAATTAATGATATTAGGTCATGGTTGATTGAACATTTTAGACTCATTATTAATACAGGAATCCATCTGTAAGTTTTTGCTAATAGCTATGAGTCACCCTGTATGAATCTAAATCTTTGATATTCACTTATTTTATATCATTTTCCAAGGCTTGCATGAGTCACGCCTCACGCATGCACAAAGCATTTGCCTCGTTGATGTGCAATCTGACATTTATTAAATTAACATAAAAATCTTGAAAATAATATTTTAATGAATTTTTTCTCAATTTTTTTTGCATGACACGTGTGAACCAAATATTTAATTGTCAAATCTACTTTTGTGAATATTCCCTTAATTTGTTCTCATTCCTGCACTTGTGAACATTAGACAGTTGAGAAAATATATTGATTTTTTGAATACCGATAATAAGGATGATTCCGTTCCAAATTCAGTGTCAAACCTGAGCAGCGAACAAGTTGCCACTATTTTAAATGTTTTATCCCCGGACAGCAACGATGTGACTATCAGAGATCGCTCTGAATTATCTATCGAGGTTTCAAAGCACAGTTCCAGTCTCGGTACTGATTTTTTTTCTTCAAGGTCCACTGAAGAATGGACACACAATAAATCTTTAGGTGAAATTCACGTTTCTCACGGGATATCTTCGCGAAGTTTGCATGACGGTGTTTTGGAAACTAGTCCTTTAAAATTATTACTTAAACAGGAAGATTCCAGACATGGCGTCAACAAGAACTCCTTGACTCGAAGTTTAAAAAGTCTAAGAAATTCTTCGCAGAATATTTTATCTAAAAAGATCTCGGCGATGAAAGCTAAACGTACCGAGGAAGATGATGGTGCGGACAAAGTGTCTATGAAATCGTATCCTTCGGAGAGGTCTCTTAAAATTCAGTTTGCAGATTTGAAGAAGGAATTGAAGAAAAAGACACGTTTCAAAAGCCCGAATTTAAAAAGATCCATCAGTGGAAGCGATACTGGTGGTGACATGGCGGCCCTTTTAGTTCGCTCTGTGATGCAAGCGCATTCCAGCTTAGACTGTATTAAAGAAAGTCACGAAAATAGTTCTCCTATTAATACCCTAAGAAAGTCATCCAAACCGCAACAGATCGGCGACGATTCTCCGGATATGCGTCGATCTAATACTAAGCTTGCTATAATTATTGATACTGTTCCACCAGTTCAAGAACCCACTGAAGATTCAATTAAAATTCCACCCAAATCGCAATCATTTTCATTGATTAACATTAGCGGAGGTTCTGATACCTCTATTGAGACAGCTGGAAAACTTCTTACTGTTCGTAAAATTAAGAGAGGCTCCGAATCGTGTCCGACCACACCCCAGGGCAACGAGAAAGCCGATTCTTTTTTAAAAATCCCCAGTGAGGAAAATTTGTACGGATCTAGTAATGTGTGCAGCTCGGACGAATATTCATCCAGCGATGACGATGACAATTCGGAGGAATTGTCAGATGTTTTGAGAGGTAGTAGTAATCTTGACACTGTAAGCCTCATCGTTAAATCTGTACTTGAACATAAAAAGGAGGAAGACAATTTAGAGCATAAAAATGACAAAATTGACAACTTGTTATTGTCAGAAAATGCAGACAGTGTTTCAAGTCCTAATTTATACAGTCAAAAACTAAGAGAATTATCTAAAAATACATATGGGTCAATCAGTGACGCTAACATATCATCAGAGGATTATAGTTTACCTATTGTTGACGGTGAAGATATTGTGACCGATGACTATGATGAAGAAAACCTTACTAATTTGCAATTTGCAGCTGAAAAAAATGATAATGCATCGCCCATACAGAAAATATACATTGATAATGTTGCGCTTGCGCAAAATGAAAATTTTGATGACATGAGATGTGCAAGTGCCGATATCACAAAGTTACAAAGTTCTCCTCAGGTAGAACACATTTTAGAACATCCCGTGACTTGTGACGTTCACACCAAGTCGCACAATATTTTCGATACTTCCTTTAAAAAAGTTTTAATACAAAGGCTACACTTGAAAGGTTTTCATTCTCACAGCACATCACCTATCTCCGAGGTCACTTCACCTTCTCCAGACAGCCCCAAGAAGTCTAAATTTCATTTTCCAAACAATCTGTTTCGCAGACATACTTCCGAATCTGGTGCCAGTTCGAACGGCATTTTCGGCCACAAGAGCAGTCTTCTTTCTCCCAAAACGAAGAAGAAGAAACTGCGTACTTTCTCTGCCGGTGAAGGAGATCTCAAGCCGGGGTTGGTCACGACAGCCATCGAGACTATTCTAATGGAGAAACTAAACGTGATGGGAGAAATTATTAATCACGAACCTATAGTGGGGGATAATCAACATATAAGAAAGACATCAAATTGTTCTTTAGATATTACTGAATTTCTGTCCCAAAATAGAAATTTTTCAAAGCATGACAAAACTGCCATGAACACCTTTAAATTCAACGAAACACTCGTCGATTACTCTAGCCCGCCACTTTCCTCCGCACGTCAGCACAAAAGTTTAACGGACTTGACAATGTTTGAGTCGTGTCGCACGGAAGGTTCGCAGAGAAGGAAGGAGCTCGATCTGCTTTCACTTCCCAGAGAGACTGTTCTTGGTTCTCTTTTCATGTCTATCAATGATTTGCAAAACGAAGACATCAGACGACATTATTTATCCGCTAGCTCTGTGTATTCTTCACAATCAAGCACGCATCGCAGTGCAGACAAACATTCTCTCTTAGAAGATGACATTAATTATGACATCAACAGTTCAGCCCATTGTGAATTACCAATGAGGGAAGATTTTGAACACCATCATTCTGAATATAGACCCGAAAATGAGATTATTACTGAAAACTGTTCTTACCAAGACTTGAAAAATGATTTGGACATGAGCACCGTAAACAGTTCGTATCAAGACTTGAAAAATATTTCACAACTCAGAAATCCCGAACTTAACTTTGACAATGCTTCTACTGACAGCCATTTGGTTGTTAAACTTGACGAATTTGACGACGATGATTCAAAGTTTGGAGGATCGGATTTAAAACTGGATCAGTGCTCAGTTCAAGACGAAACTGAAAAATTCATCAATAAATCTACAATCCCAACAAAATCCAGAACAGATCATAATGAACTAGCGAATTTCAAACAACCCTCAAATCGAGGTTAGCATTATAAAATTACACTTTACATTATGTTTGTTATCGTTTACATTGTACACGTGGCTTTAGAAATATATATGTACATTAATCTTAAATTGCCATTTAGTCCTAAATGAACTATCATGATGACTCTGCATTATAGCTTTGCAGTGTTTTGTGATGCATTTTGAAAGAGTAATCAAGTGTAAAAGTGTTCGCCAGCGCGTTTTGTAGTGAAAAATGTTTGGCAATTGCTCTAATGCAGTGTGGCTATGTCTAATATTTTACATTTCGTTCCCAAATTCTCTTTCCATAGAACGAGTCTTTCACCCCTTCTTTCACTTCATTAAACTTTACTAGCATAAAATTTTTTATTAAACTCATTTTTGAAATTGCTACACTTTGAGCGTCTGGCTTTGTATGTTTTGTTCGTACACATAGTGTAACAATTTCCGTAGATTACATAATTTTTTAACAATCTCAAATACGCATAATGCATACAGTACTTCATTTTCCTTGTACATACTTCATTGCATCACAGAACCTTACAAGCTTTCTGACGCATCATCATTGGTGGTTTTAACCCGCATGTGCGTGTGGCGTGTTTGCTCGGGTGTGTAACAGGTGCGGCGTGGCGGCGCCCGTCGGGACCGACTGCAACAGCCCCAAGCACACCAGGGCGGAGTCCCACGGAAGCCGGCCCCCCACCACAGCCAACCTTAACATCAACGTGGCGCATCGGAGGTCATCAGACTCTGACCTTAGCATCACGCCAAAAGGTTATTTTTTTAATCTAATCAATTAAACTATTCACAAATCAGCTTTTATTTTTTTAAAGAATTGGATTTTTGAGGATTAGATATTTTTTATCACATTATTCTCTTTATTTATTATTTTTTAATAATTTTTATTTAGACAATACATTATATTTATTACACAATAATATCTTGTGAAAAACTATAAAACATTTTGCATTATTGGGGAGATTGGTCTAATGGACGATTGGTACGATTAAATCAGGAATGTGTTCATTAAAAAATTATAATAAATAAACCATTTGTGCAATGCTACTTACTACAAACATCATTCAAAAATCATTTATACATATTCAAGTATGTATAAATAGTAAATGAGACTGTTGAATTTGTAAAATATCTATGATTATTTCTATTATGTGTCTGTATGAAAGAAATATGGGAATTTAAATATTTAGATAATCCTTGATATCCCATACAAAACGGATCTTTTTTTTTCAGAATATTTCTTTTTTTTTTTATCCTACAACTCAACAATCTTGATATTTTGCCAATTTTCTTCCAATGCCAACTATACATAACATATACCTAATAACATTATTATTCTAATAATAATGTAATGTATACAGTAGAACCTCTTTAATTTGAAATTCAAGGGACCCAAAAAAATATTTTGAATTATGAGGAACCCCGGTAATTGGAAATTCAAGGTAAAAGAATATCGATATGCGATTGTGAAATTCGCCAAAGAACGTAAAACTTCTGTATTTTTGCATATTTCAGGAAATTATTTCGAAAATACAATATTAATTTTACTAATACAAAAATCGCGACATTTCTATTACTTATTTCTAAGTACCCGATATTGACATACATATTTGTTTCACTCATGAAAAAAATTGAAATATTTTCTCAATTTGGTCAAATTTAAAAAAAAAAGATTAAATGATGTAAACTAAAATATATTGATTTATGGCACAATGGGCCAACAATTATTTTAAATTATGGCAAATTTCGAATTATCGGGGTTTTACTGTGTATGATTCTGTCATCAATTATCAACGAAAGTGTTGATATTGTAAGAAAATTGAACTTTATTAGGATTTATCAAGTTTGTTGGTATTGTATTAATTACATAAATAAATTATTCCATCTAGCACTTCTAATTGTGAAGTCAGTGGTGATAGACTAAAAATGTTACCGTATACAAAAAAACAATTCTAATATTATATTAATTTTACCTTAATTTAAGTAAATGTAGTGCTTTTATTAAATGTGTAATTTGTTAAAATCTCCAATAAAATTGCCAAAATTGAGGAATTGTGATTAATGAAAAAATGCATTTAAGGTAAAATGTTGTTAAATAAATCTTTACAATATCTTATGATATTTCAACACACATGCATAGAAAAACAAACAATTTTGTATGGAATTTCAAGCAAAGAATCTTAATAGCTAGCTCTCCAATGAAGCTATTACATTTGGTTAGAAATTTCATTTTACTTTGTTGCTTTTTGTTATGTATTATTTATTTTGTTCATCCAAAACATTTATGGGTATTTTTTTATTTTATATTTTGACTTAATTTATGACTTGATTTAAGTTTTCTTTTAAAAATAACCTCATAATTAAAATTTGCAGGGTTAGACTCACAGTCATGAATCTCGTTAGAGAAAAATGTGAAGCGTGAAATTAGAAATTACATTTGTTTGAATATCAAATGCAGGATTTACCTTACTTATTTTCTTAATAATTATGATGTGTACATAACATTCAATTTACTGACAATCAGGATTATCTATAATAGATAATAATTTATTATACGACTCTGTTTTTACATCTCTACCCCTGAAAATTATAATAAATTTTAAGTGTTGGTATTTTGAAAAGTCATGACTTTATTTATTGTGGCGCACAATAAAATGTGAGGTTTCAGTCCCCTTTCACACTCATTACTTTTGATTTCGGCATCTAGTGTTTCAAGTGTCCTAGCAATTCTTTGTATGAAAATATCATTATTAAATATTTTTTTGAAAAGGGAAAAATTGAACCACGTGAAGAGCAAACTCTCCATTGCATAATTAATGAATTTTGAATGAAACAAATAACAATTACAGTGAATTTTAAATGTGTAATGATTGCAAAAAATGTCAAAGCTCGTTGATCAAATTTTGAAGTGGCAATTTTAATCTCTCGAATGACGAACTTTCCAGAATGTCAAATAGAAGCATTTGTTGAAAAAATTTGGGATTTTAAATTTTAATTTCATTTGGGAAAAGTGAATTACGCCGGTATCACATCGATTCTCGGAATGCAATATTCAACAGCGACTCTTCTACATGTGTAATTCTTTACTATATCAATTAAATAAGTAATAACTTACAATATATTTCGTTTCTAGATTGATACCTCTACGCTTTTTTAACGCGAAGCGTTAAACGAATGTAAACAAAGTAGTTCATAATGCTATTAAGAGATATATCCCTGATAACAATATGTTGAAAAGAACATTAAATTCAGTATTAAAAATAGCAAAATTGGCAGTAATAACAAACAATATATGTTCTTAGGACGGAATCATTGTATTGTGTAAAGTGATCACTTAAGCCAGCTTATAAGCCTTGGACCATCCTATAAGAAGACTTCCATACACGTTTCTAATATAAATGGCTTAGTTTCTATAAGACTTCTATAATTTATCTTAATTAATAATAAAAATATATTAAAAAATAATGTCATGACTTATTGAACTACCAATATTTTGTTTATTTTCATTGTAAATTCTATTTAGTTAATATTTAATTTAGAAAAAGCAGTCACTTTAGCCTCAAACCCCTAACAATCACGGCCAGGGACTAATATTTAAAGCATTGCTTAACTTTATTATTTTTTCATGTTATTGTTGACATTAATGTTATTTTTGTTGTCCACTAGCATTAGGAATATGCAGTAAACGTGAGTACATGTTTGTAGCGAACGAGTGTCTAGTAATGGCAACCATTTTAATGTGCCTTCATTTATATCCTCCTTCTATATAAACCTGATAATATCTGCTCACTTTGATTTGGTAGGTATTCTCAGCGGCTGTATGTGTTCATTAGCTAAAACTAACACCACATCTTCCTCATCCACAAACCTTTTACAGACTGACAGCTATATTATACGAGATTGAAGAAATATGCAAGTATCTGAGAAATTAGTTCTCTGAAAAAAAAAAAAAGATATCTACTACTGTTTGACATTCATTCCTGCATAGACCTACTGGTGAACGCAGTTTGCAAATAAAATAAATGTCACCTGGAATATTGTTTCAACCTTCGACCTCACTCTCCTCCCCAACCTCGATTTACTAATGAATTAGGGCTAATCTGGGGGCCAATGAAAGGGAAACGTGCCGTTGCTGCCTTTCATTGTGATTTCGACTGCATGTGTCATATTGCATTTTGAGTTAGCCCAACGACCTATGATGCAGCGTTGCGACAAGCGCTCCTCACATTTCTAAGTGTTCCTGTCCTTCGATACCTACTTTCTGCAAATCGTGTTCTAAATATCCCGTAAATTATCAATATTGCCTTCGTAATATTTTTAAATATAATTTGGCATAAAATCAATATTTTATTTTAAATATAAAAAATATATTTATTTTAAACATGTAATAAACTAAAACATTTTAAAGTCATACATTGAATGATTGATACCAAACACTGTATAAACCTCTGAATACTCACACAATCAATAAACTTTTTGACTAAATATTACTGTTTTCGGACACTGCTAAAATTCTTTTACATATTTCAAATATGTATGTCTTTCAAAATTAGTGCCTTCTCATTTTCAAAAGCTTTTTTGTGTTTTTTCTGGATTCTTGTCATCACTATATTTAATGATCATTTTTGGTACTCAAATTAAAATAATGAAATGTATGCAAATATAAATAAAATGCCATTTATAAATGTTAGTGACTGCATTTATACATTAATTCCAAATCTGTGGTTTAAATATGTTTTGATTGATTTATATTTTCTTCTGTTCTAATATTTTTATTTATTTTTATTTAAATAGAATGTTTTCTTTTATTTTTGTTTTTTATTTATAACAAATGTGGCTAATGGGTTTGCTGTAGTGTTGGAATGTTATAACATCTATATATAGTAATTTTTTCTTTTCCAAATGATAATCTAATATTGTTCAATTGTTGTAACACAATCAATATGATTATGTATATGTTTTTCTAAATATTAAGTACATTTGAATGGTGGTTTTTTTAATTTAAATTATAGTACATATGTATATTATACATTGTATTACGCATTGTTGGAATAATTTCACCAGAGTGAATATTTATAAAAGTTTGCTGGCCTTTTTAATTAAATGATTCATTTTTATTAATAAAAAAATTCCATTGTAAATTAATAAAATAGACATCAACATCAAGAAATTGGCATGTGAAATTTGAAAAACCTGATATGTGGGGTAAAAAAGCAAAGGCAGCAATAACCAAAAAATAAAAAATATATTTTGAAGCAGTCTTTGAGGATTATTAATTTAAATGTAATGAATTTTAGATTTTATGTATCTATCCCTTCCAAAATCAAGTTTTCTACAAATTTATAGGTTATGTTTCCTATAAAATCTTGAATTCGGTACATTATGAATTAGTAATCCTCAATGTCTGCATTAATTTTTTTTTTGGATATTGCTGCCTTTGCTTTTATGCCCCACACATGTAGTAATTAAGATTTTTTAATGTCAAGGTTTTTAAACATTGTTCTAACCTGCTTGTATTTGAATTGATACATATATCATCAATAATTTTTTCCACGCATCTAAGCTGCCAATTTCCATCGGTATCATTTTTTAATAATAAAACCAAATTAAATTCAAATATTTGTATTATAAAATATATTCTGGTCCACTTAAAGTAGGAATTAATGCTTTGTTTATCTTATATAAATAAATAATGCATGTGTGCATTGCAGGCAATTCATTAACTGCAGGAGTCTGTGGGGGCGCAGTGCTGAGGCCGTCCATGAATCAGGAGAGCATTGACATGTTGGAATACCCGTTCCTGTCCATCACTAAGTTTCCTCCTGGCTTCATTTCACACATTGGTACAGTTACTTCCTATTATGTTCTCGTTTTTTTATTTATTTTTTCGCTTCAACTTTTCGATTAATTGTGACTTCACCGGGAATCGAACCCGGAACCCTTGGTGTGAGAAGCCAGTGTCATGCCCACTGGGCTACAAGGGCCTGCCGTAGCTTTAAGAAAACCTTGTCAGTGCCGTGTCCTAGGATTGTTAAATCAGTGAAACCTTCCAATACTTGACTTAACCTTTTTTCTCTGATACTATAAACCGAGTTGACATTGACTCTAATTATGTAGATATCTCTGTAAATATACTAAATACAAAGTTCATATTTTAGGCATTCCTCTGTAATGTATTGGATAAAATGATTACAATTTGTAAATATTTACCGGACTCGGCAAAAAAATAATGTTTTCTCGAAGAAACTGACATTAATTTGTCAATACATTTATGTATTGTGGTGGGGAGTGGTGCCGGGAGCGCTGTTTGCTGTAGAGTGTAATGCATAGTGCGCAGGGGGTGTGGTGCCGGATTGCCAATTCACACTCTGTAGTAGCAGAGTGCATGCTGGCCAAGTTAGACGTGTTTTTGTCGTTGTTCGTGATTTTCATGTTTTTTTTTCATTTTTAATATTTTAATACAATGAATGACTATATATTTACTTTTATACAATCAATTTTTATATTAATGATTAATGAAAGCGGTAAATTTAAAATATTCATATTTATCTGACGTAAGTCTGCATGTACACTGAATTTACAGCAGCTGGATGTGAGTTTTTATTTTAGCGCTGTATGTAAAAGGTTCAATTAACACCACATATTTAATGTGCGACAGGCACAAAATTAATTATTTCTCGACGGCCGCGTATCGAATTCGAAAAACGTTATTTTTTCCCGGTAGAAAAATTCCGTGGTGACCTGTCGTTCCATGTTCAACTCAAAAACATCACGGATTATATTTTAAATCAACAATCAAAACAGAAGTTTTTCTGCCGTCAAAATCGTATAGAATAGTTGTAGATGTCGCCTCGAGCAATCGAAATTCAAATATTCCATCATTCAAGGTCACGCACAAAGTGCGCGGGAAATACAATATTTTTTTTTTCGATTTTCGATTTATTTGTACACGTATACACAAATATATACGATATGTTTTGCGATATTTGTCAGTTTTTGTTGGTTTATGATTCAATTGAACACTAACAGTGATTTTTTAACAAAAATACACGCAATTTTGTTGCGTTTATTTGAAATATGTGTGTGTGTGAAAGTGTATCATATTTATGTGTTATGAGTGCAATGTCCCGTTGTGTGCCGTGCCACAAAATATACCACATAGAAGAAGATTATTAGGTAGGCATCAAATAATAATAGTAGTGTTGTCTCGAATAAACAAATAAAAATAAATTATTATTTTTCGTATAATGTTGCGCTGGCAACAGTATCGGAATTGAAAAAATTTTTTTTTTTTACTTAAACGATAAAAAAATCATTGCATTACGACAATTACGATAAAATAATATGAATGTATGCGTTTTTTTTTAATATACGCATGTTTTCTTGGTTTTTTCGTAAAAAGAAAAATCACAAAAAATTCAGAAAATCTTTGGCCTTGGTGATTTACTTTTATCTATGTTTTTTTGGCCCTCAACAAGTTAAATGGCTAAAATGTGTACACTTCACACCTTTTGAAGTGTAGTGTACACTACAAACTAGTAGTTTGTAACCTAACCTAACCCCCCACGGAATATAATATTTCTGGCATTCGACGATAAAATGTATGGAATTTTGGGATTGAAGAAATTTTGTGGAAACTGAAACCCCCCCCCATGGTTTTGAAAATTTTCTAGTAGCACACTTTTCAAGAAGCACTTCTTGTAGGTCATTACAATTTTGTAGTACTACAATTAGTTCACTTCATTATTACTACAATTTTGTAGTACTACAATCAATTTACTTCATGTAGTTTTTACTACAAATGTAGTGTACAGTTTGTAGTCTTCAAACTGGTGAACGTGTGTGTGTTGTAGTCTTCATTTTGAAACTTCTTTTTCTCTTTGTTAATCATCACCCTTATTGTTGAAATTTGTACTTTTAATAATATAATGAAATGTGAAATAATACAATGAAGATTTAATAATGAAGTGAATAAAAATTAATATTAGAAGAAAAATAATTATTTGTATTTTTTACAATTTAAGGTGGTGCGGTTGCAGCACGTTCAGTAAAGCTTCTAGAGCGGGTTCCAAACCCAGAGGAACCAGCACCTAGAGACGCTTGGTGGAGCGAGCTACGAACGGAAGTTAGGTCGCACATGAGAGCATTGCGGTGTAACGCTGTGCTGGCTTATCAAGAAACCACTGCAATATGGTGAGCTTTTTTTTATTTTTCAAAACCTGGCATCTTCTGATCCGCAGTCAGACGTGGTATTCGTTGCGCCACAGGACCCGATGAGCAACGTGGCAAAATTGTTGTATACAAATAAAAATCATCATCCAAATGCAGAAACGTACGACATTGGTTGGCGTAATTAATATATTGATGACATAATCTTTGCCCGATACTCCCCTCATTAAAAAAACATTTCCATAATTCTTTCAGTCTACTTCAAGCTTAGAGTTGAGAGTCTTAATTAGAACACAGCAGCCAACTGAAGAAAGCACACACAGGATTCCCCAATTTTAGGGATCGCGACATAATATGTATAGAAAAGGGGTATTCCATAAGGTACCGTGAATTAATTGTGAAATACGCCAAGAATCGTAAAACTCATGAAAAAGCCATTAATTTTGTGAAAGATGTCTGTTTTTCATATTTCAAGAAATCATTTTAAAAACGCAATATTTATTATGCTAATACAAAGATCGCGACAGTTTAAAGTACCCGAAATTGACATATTTGTTGTTCTCACTTGCGAAAAACTCTCATAAACTCTCGAAAAAATATTTCAATTTCGTAAAATTTAAAAAAAAGTTCGGATTACGTGAACTAAAATGTATTGATTTGTGGCGCAAGGGGCTAAAATTAATTTCGAATTACGAATTATCGGGGTTAATTTACTATGAAATTCATAATTTGGGACTTGCAAGTTTTCAAAATTTTGTATTATGGCGAATTTCGAATTATCGGGGTTCGAATTAACAGGGTTTTACTGTTCTTGCCAATTGAATCAAACACCTTTACTCTATCAGAACGGGGTTTGGAATAAGCCAGTAAGAGGTTTTAGGTCTATTTAATTTTTATTTTCTTGACTTTTCAGTGACGATGTCTGCGTGTTATCTGCCACTGGTACAGCGGCTGTGATCGATCTTAATCCTAATTCACTTCTTCCATACCCTAGTCACACTGGTAATTATGTACATATTTATTTTTGAATCTTCCCTGTCAAATTTTATGGAAATGCCTTTGTAAATGTCTTTATTTCATCCAAAACATCTAGGCCTACAGTTCAAAAAATTAGTATTATCCAAAAACTTTGGTTCAGACTGTTTTTAAACTATAATCTGATAACTTAAGATAATTCCACTTAGTTCAACATAACTTTACCGAATAAATAATGTTCAGATAGTTAAGTAGAAAAATAGTATTTTAAATTTAATTAGAATTTTTTTATAGGACCTCCTAGCACGAGTAAAACTTCAGTACCCACCAATGGAAAGGTGGATGAAGTGCCACCTCACAGTGAATTAACCCAAACTTCTTCACTCGATAGGACTGATTTTGAAAAGACTGAACCGTTAAATGCCAAACAAAACGTAGATAATAATGTGAGTAATGTTTTATACATATATTTTTTTCATTTAACTCGACTATAATTTTTTTTTGTTTGTTCGAGTATAAAAAAAATTTAAAAAAGCCATTGTAATAATAGTGATTTCATAATATAATCCTTTATGGCTCTGCATGAAAAGAGATAATTATACATGACACATTTTACTATGAATACGTCCAGTGGCATTCTTATCAACAAGTTTGAATTAACATAATTTTGTTAATTCGGAAATTAAAATATATATATACTAACAGGGAAAGCTTTACATGATCCATCGTGCAGAGTGAACTTGTGATGAATGCCAGAAAATCGTAAGTGATGGTGTTCGAGAGAGAAGAAAGAACGACTAAGTGTGATGTAATTAGAAAAGACGGCTAGGCTGAGAATGATATCGAAAGGAGAGTGAAGGAGGGTAACAAAGTAAATGGTGCTCCGAATGCCGTTATGGCCAATAAGAACCTGTCAAAGGAAGCAAGACTAGCGGTACATAATGGTGTTCTAGGGCAGTACATTTAACTTAATAAAACGTTTTCGAGAGACCACTTCTTATTATCAATAGTGCATTATTAAATAGGTCACTACCACTATTCATTGCTTTTTCTTATCTCAAGGGCCTTTAAATTATCTAACCGATGGCCAAACCCGTTTTTGTGGAGAATATTTACCCCTGTGCTATTATTAAATTAATTGTCTTTTTTTCGGCAAGTTTGGAGAATCCATTATTGTTCAAACATTCAAGGTGTTCCTTAACATGATTTTTAATATTACAAGCAGTTTTGTTTTGTAAAACTCGGAACAGTTATTATACGCTAATTTATGTACATATATCCAAGTGGCTTAATTTTCATCTTTATCTTTTGAGTTGATTAAAAATTTGTTGTTTGCGTAGAACACCGGTCTTACTTCAGAAGGAAGGATATTGATCCAAAGGGAAGAAAATTACTAATACCTATATAAAACTCTAAGCCATAAAAAAGATAGCATATGTCTTCCCAATCTGGATTGCATATTCATTTTCAACACCTAAATTATGTAGACTCACCAGTCAAATCTTGCCCCTTAGGCCCGGAGGAAAGGTGGCAGTGAGAGATGTGGACCCTGTCACATTCCGTACGGAAGCAACTCAATGCCTTACAGAGTCAGTGTCACTAAATGTGCCGTTTGCAAGTAAGTTTATCCCATTATTTAATCGCTGTTTTCAAGAAGAGAGTATTCATTTTGCTGCTTTTTTAACCACAAGTCAATACACGGACAGAATTCTGAAATTAACTAGGACCAATAGTTAGAAAGTTGAGAATTCAGAATCATTAGTGTGTTATGTCAATTGTGTTGCAGGTTGGATATATGAAGAATATTGCATATGTAAGTGAATCAAAAGAACTTTTAATCTTTTGAATTAATGTTCCAGTAATGTGATCATTAAAACAAATACACATGAAGATTTCCCCCCCTATTCTCAGGATAGCACAGTTATAATGACCCACTCAAAATAGCCAAGACATACTTATTCATGTACGCCTCAAAACATCTGATAAATGTCAATTTTTTTATTTTATTTTACTCTAAATATTGGCTTTTATTGAATATTTTTGATAATGTGGATGACGTAATTAGTAGATGTCGCACATTATGTTCAAGATGTTTCCAAAATATGCATTCATAGATAATGGGGCTTAAAGATTTTTGATCTCGTAATTTAAACAGTACTGTAAGCATTAAAATTGATACTTTTGTATTGATGATAGTTTTGTTTTTGTGATCAATTTGATATTGATTGATATCAAATTGATATTTTTTTCATATTTCTTGTAACAAATCAATCATATAGAAATGGATAATGTTGCACTCTATTTGAATAAAAATGTAACAAATGCAAATGGTCTTTTGATACGTAGTATAACTAATAATGTACAAAATATGTAATAATGTACAAAATATGTCATTTTTAACTCAAAAATGTTTAAAAATAAAAAGTCTTGTACTCATGGTACGATATGTGTGAGACAAACTGTTTTCGATCATCTTTTAAATTAATATTACTATGTATTTATTTTATATAATATTCATCAGGTAAAAATTTACATAGTGAAAAATATTACATTTTATGTAGGGGTCAAGAAATAACCCGTATATACTAAACGTATAACTTCATTAATCTAATACGGCCATCCATAAGAGGAAATACATACATGCAGCATGTATATTAGACATAATTTTATGACACATTTCAGAAAGGGCAGAGTCCCCAGCGTAGTGCTGTGCTCACTGGAGCCTCCCGATGGTTTAGCCATTATCGGTCGAGGGTGTTTGCTCCAGGCGGCCATAACCAGGGCTCGCACCCCGGCCCGCGGAGAGCCAGCGGCAAGGGACATATCGGATCAACTTCCCTTCCTGGAATACGAGCTACATCGCCTTCTGCTGGCTAAGCTGAGAGTCAGAGGAATGAATGCCATCTTTGGATTAAGAGTAAAGAATTTATTTACATAATTTAGAACACTTTTGAACCTCATTAAAACCATTCTCTATAATATGAAATCAGTTTGCTGTTTTTTGTTTTGTTTGTTCTATGTAATATAAAAATGTTTTTGTTTTTGTTAATTCTATGTAATATATAAATGGAGCGGAGCAAATACTACTTTTCTTTTTCTGGATCTGTTATGTCATAAAGCAGTTGTGAGCCAATAAGAATAAGAATCATGACACATAAGATAAAATTATTAAAAATAAAAGTGCAACCATGCAACTAAAATTGTTATGCAATGTAGTGGAATACCACTTATAATGAAATTGCATAAATACTCAACGAGACTTTTACATTACTGTTAGACAAGTATAGCTGTTGGTGCCAACCTAGTAGCTGCCGTCGGAGTGGGTACCGGTGTACTTCTCGCCGCACTGGGCTCCGGAGGAGGAGGTCCCAAGGTGCGCGCGGGCCCCGGAGACCCCCAGGTACTGCAGGCCCTGCAGCAAGGCTTGGACGACGCCCTGCAGGCCAACAGGAATGTCTACCAGCTGCACACAGTGAGTTGCTTATTTTACTACTATTTTTTGTATTTGAAAGAAAAACACACATAATTTCAAATATGCATATCAGATCATTTTTCTTATACATATTGTCACGTGGTCCTGGCTAGGAAGACAAATGAAAACATTGTAAAATTAATTAGTGATTAATTATTTATTAAATAATTAATCACTAATTAATTTGTTTAATTAAACTGTTTGTTTAATATGTACATATATAATGTGCGACTGCTGCTACATTTTCAAGGAAAAATATTTTTAGATAGCGATGTCCATCTATTATTGTATTCAAGTTCCTCAGATGAAGAACAACACGACGACAAAGAGTGTTCAATATACGAGTGGATTGTTTTAATATTTTAGTTGATGCAGATTTTATCTACCGTTTTCGCTTGTCGAAAAGGTCTGCTTGAGAGCTTCTAGAAGATATTGGGCAAAATGTAAAAAAGCGCACATGTAGGAATCTGACATTATCACCAAGCATAAAATTGTTTGTTGCCTTGAAATTCTATGCTCTTGGATCAATATTATTAGCTGCTGCAGACTTTGTTGGGGTTTCAAAGGCTATTGCCAGTGTAGTGTTGTGGGAAGTATCCCAAAAATCCGGTGTGAGTGAGAAATTTTAGGTTATGTTTATAGAAGTTATGTTTCATTTCCATAGAAAAGATATTACGATATTGCGATTATTACGGACGGTCGAAAAAGTTTTACAAGACAAGCGTCGGTAATATTTACGAACGAATGGCAATCCGTTCGTCAATTGTCGATTTACTAACGGATATTTGGTCTTTCATTTATAAGACCGGCCCTTAATTTATCACTCGTAGAACATTCAATTCTTGCTTGTAATAGTCGCATTTATTTATTTCACTATTTAGGTAAAAACTTGCTTCCTTATTTCGCTCGATATCTGTTACTTTGCAATTTCACTACTGGGCGCACCTGGTCGTCGTTTCGCGCCACGGTGTACTCCTGGTATTTATACCCAAATGCTGGTTTTTTCGAACTCTCAAGAAAATTAGTTTCTTTTCTAGTGTTTAGGAGAAGGTTCCCTTCCCTTCTAGGCTGTTCTAGTTGTTTGTAAGCGTTTCCTGAAGGTAATAGATAATTGTAGACTGTGCTAGGGTCTTCCATAGTGTTGTTCCAAAGTGACATTACAAGGGATTCGAACAGTGCACAATTCCTTCTGCTTGCCATTCCGTGACAATATGTTATTTTTAGATCTTAGTCTTAGAGTGATGCACTAAAGGTCTTGTTTTAAAAGAAAATACCTCTATATGCTCTGATTATTATTACCTAATAAAAGTTAAGATTTTGGTCTACTTAGATCAAATGTGATCTGGCAAGCTTTTTCAAGACAATTTGAAATGTTACAATTCTGTGAGATAAATTGGGCAACTTGCAGACAAATAATGAATGAATCAAAATAGGTTGATGTTTTTCAGCTTATGTAGGTAAAACTGCTCAACAATGTATAAGTGAAAGCAAAATTGATATTAACATCATTATTAAGCATTTATCAAGCGCCCTTGAGGTGCTATATAAATGATCCAATTATTATTATTGTAATAAAGAATGCCTACAATGATTGTCAAGATAAAGTTTTATTTAAAAAATTTATTGTGTTCCAGGAACAAGAAACAAATGGCAAACCTGCTGTACCATCAGATACAGACGAATCAGATGAAGAATTTCCCGATATGGAATTGAGCGCCGGCAATAAAGATACTTGCGTTCTCGAGGTATATGCACTTTTTCATAGCAAACATTCATATTTAAAGAAGGCGTAAAGCAGAAAACATATAAATGTTTCAGAACTCCGGTGATTGCCTCAACTTACAACTTGAGAACGGTGGCTCTTACCAACTTATTGATAAACACAGGTGGATGACGCGGAAGACTTGGAGGTGCTCAGAGTGCTGACCGAGGCGCGGCCACCGGCAGGACTGCACGTAGTCAACACCCAAAGCGTGCCAGGTCTTCTTGGCTGCGAAGGACTGGTGTCTGTGAGGAATCTGCAGATGTTCACTCAGCTGTGGAGAGCTCGCCTGGCTTCTCCGCCAGGACCCCTCCACCAACACTTCCACAGGTAACATAAAGGCCTGCATTAATTTTATGCACATATCTCGCTGCTCATAAATAATGGCCTATTCCAAAATAATCAAGATATATTGTAGATGTCTCACAAAGACGAAGGAATATGGGAAAGTAGGTATGAATGTTTTGGCTTAAGTGATCACTTTGCACAATGTACCATTCACTGATTCCTCTCATGACCCGTGAAACCGTATATAGATGTTGCTACTAGTAATGATACTTTTATTTTTTGACTAGAGTATGTATCTATGTTTGTAGCTAGTTTTTGACTAGAGAGACTAGATGAAGACAAAAATCCAGCAATTGTGTAAAAAATTTGAACACACTCAAAAATATTGTCTATTCCAAAATACATACATACTTCATTTATCATTTAAGGACGTAACTACGCTCAGAACATTCCTTGTTTATCGTGAATGAGTTTATTACGTGAATATTGTCACGGGATTGCATCAGTGGAAGACAAAAAGAAACACTCAAAGTTATTAATATTTTATTACCATAAAAATCACTGGACACAAACATACATAACTTTAACACTATTTTTATAAACTTATCATTTATCGAAAATCTTGTATTTGTCTGTGGGATACTTTATTACATCTTCTAAAATATTTGCCCTTCTGCGGAACACGTAATCCCCCTTTTATTATCACACTAATTCGCTCTATAACACAATCAATTTTCAGTAGGTACTCTCATCGTTTTTTACTGGTCAATATGTGCACTGATTCGCCCACTTTCTGTTTTCCTTTTATCTATGGAATCGCCGAACTGTCACAACAAAACAAATTATAAATGTTACCAGCCACTTATATAGAGTTTTAAACGCCCAGGAGTTTCAAGAATATAGTTTATTCCAAATGTTAAGAGTGTTGGGAAATCGTGTCATTTGTTTAATTTCTAGCATCTCGTAACAATACGTATATATAATGTTTTTTTTTGTTTATTATTAAAAAGATATTATAAAAAATATTTGATTTAATTTTTTAATCACTGTACCAAATAAAAATTGATGGGCAGCGATGTATTTGAATCCATATGTGTAAAATATTTTCCAGATCTTACTCACTCACTTAATACTTCTCATTTTTTTTAGATTACTTCAGAATGTGTATTTCAAATTGAGAAGGATGGTTCCTTGTGCCATTTGCGACCTGAGATTTCGTCTTGATCTTCCAGAAGCTGTAAGCTATAATCTAAATTTAAAAAACAAACTTACATATTTATTTAATGTTTCTCCGTCATAGGACAGTCACTATAGCTCAAGCGTAAAATTGCGACACACTAGAATCCAGTTAGGTCGAAATTCAAGGAGTCGAAAATATAATCGAACTGTGCTGAAACTCCTTAATTTGAAATTCAAGATACCAGATTTATTTTTTAAATCTTTAGTCATCGCAATTTAATGCCGATAAGATAGTATTGCGTAATATGTATAAAATATGCATTATTTTTTCATTAATTAAATTTTCAATTATTTATTGAATAGGCACATTAAGGGTGAAATTTTAGGATGCAATGAAATGGAAATCTGTTGATGGAGAACTGTCATTGATGGAAATTCAGTACATGTTTTTTTATGTATGCCAAAGAAATACTACTTCTAACGCTCGTACATAAGTACATGCACCTATTTTTTTGGTTGATAATTATGCTAATAATTCTGCTTATATAAGGTGTTTTTTTTTACTGGTTTAGGGCTTTAACCCCCCCTGGGCCGCGGACGCACATATCCGACAGGCACAAAATAATTTATTTATCGACGGCCGCGTATCGAATTTGAAAAACGTAATTTTTTCCCAATAGAGAAATCCTGTTGTGACCTGTCGTTCCATTTTCAACTCAAAAACATCACCGATTATATTTTAAATCAACAATCAAAACGGAAGTTTTTCTGCCGTCAAAATCGTATAGAGAAGTTGTAGATGTCGCCCCGATCGCGTGTTGTGCAATCGAAATTCAAATATTCCATCGTCAAGGTCACGCGCAATGTGCGCGGGAAATACGATTTATTTTTTTCGATTTTCGATTTATTTGTACACGTATATACAAATATATACGATATGTTTTGCGATATTTGTCAGTTTTTGTTGGTTTATGATTCAATTGAATACTAATAGTGATTTATTAACAAAAATACACGCAATTTTGTTGCGTTTATTTGAAATATGTGTGTGTGTGAAAGTGTATCATATTTATGTGTTATGAGTGCGATGTCCCGTCGTGTGCCGTGCCGTGCAACAAAATATATCACACAGAAGAAGATTATTATTATTAATAGTAGTGTTGTCTCTAAAAACAAATAAAAAAAATATTATTATTTTTCAGAAAATGTTGCGCTGGCAACATTATGGAAATTCAAAAAAAGATTATTTTTTTTACTTAAATGATAAAAAAATCATTGCGTTTCGACACTTACGATAAAATAATATGAATGTGTGTGTTTTTTTTTTAATATACGCATGTTTTCATGGTTTTTTCGTAAAAAGAAAAATCACAAAAAATTCCGAAAATTTACGGCCCACAACAAGTTAAAATAAAATATATAAAACACAAAAATTGTGGTAACGGCATGGTATCAGCTTTATTGGAAAGGTAATTTTAGCAATTAGTGTTTAAATATTTTTTTTAGGTTTGCTTTTGGAATTGGTAATACTTTATATAGTGACAGCCAATTTGACGGCCGAAAGCTGATCTGTGCTCAGTTTGGTTTGCCATTTCATCTTGGATAGACTTATGCCAGAACAATGCATGCAAATTGTGCAAATTTATTTTGTAAACCGTGGTAAACTCTAATGGTATAAAATTATCTTTCCAATAAAGCCAGTACCATGATTTTATGTATTTTATTTAATTTTAAAGTTCTATACGTCTAAAAAAACACCCTATATTATTTTTCTAGATAATGAAAATATTGTTTCTTATTATTGAAATCTTTGCAGGATGAAATCCAGCTGGTGGTGACAGGAATGGCCGTTGGACTGGGCCAACCACCTCCGGAATCAAAAAAAGTCACAGATACACCTCCGCAGAGCGCTGTGGATATTTCTTCAAAAAAGATGGAAGCCAAGGAGGCAATCGGTGAAATGAAGAAATCGGATTCCAACGAGATGATCTTTACTTTGGAAGAAGAACATATTACAGATCTCAATGGATCCAATAAAACTAATCAAACCAATCAACCATCATCGATGAATACGGCGACCCATTCTGTGAATGTTAGTAATATTTTTCTTAAATATATATATATTTTTAAAATTTTTTTATTAATTAAATTTATGTCATTTATATAATTTAAACTTTAATTTTGATGAAGTATGTGATATTTGTAAAAGTCCCCCTTAAATGACACTTTTTTTTTCACTTTTGTTCCACCAGTCGTGAGTTTCCAATTTTTCCGTTAATTAAGTATCCACTTTTTTTACTTTATTCAGGGCTCAAATTCCCTCATGAGCGGTGCCAGTGCGTGGCAGTCGGGTGTGGACATGACTCCCCTGGCCGGGGTTCCTGGGGCTCGGGTCCTGCGCTACCTGGGTAACCTGGACTATATCTTCGTGAGGGAGAGCACTAGTGTCAGGGAGCACGGAGGGCTCAGCGGCTTTCTTCACGGCTTCATCACGGAGGTGAGAGAATTTTATTTACGCTCCTTTCTATGGTTCAAAAATATTGTTGTTATTGTTTTATTGTACAAGAATAATGTGTGATTTTTCCTCATATGTCGTTTCTAACAGCCATATTCTCCTATCTGGTTTACCTTATCAAGTCAGTTGTATTATCTTTTAACCAGCATTAAATTATGCCTTAAAAATTAGCATATTTAAAATGTCCAAATGATTATCTAATTAGATTTTCAATTATTTTAAAGATTTCATATGCTTAACTACGACCTGTTTAAAACCTTTTACTATATATGTATGTAAATATATAAATGAAAATAAAAAATGCTTTTGTAAACCTCTTAATCATCGCCATCAGCCAGGGGCATGTAGTGAGAACATTGAAGCACGACAATTAAGTAAGCATATATTTTGAAAATAAAAATCTAAATAAAATACCTCATTATATTCCTGTCGCAATTATTATCATGTTATCCAGATATTAATACAGTAAAACCTGAGTTTTACACTTCTCCGAGGAACAATAAAAAACGGTGTAAACTCAGGAAAATATAAAAGTGAGGAATTGAAAATTGTATACAAAAATGGGCTTTCAATTGTATAGAAAAATGAGCAAAAAACGGCCACCGCGCCGTTTTGATTTTTGTGCGGATTAATTGCTGATGGTAAAATGAGTACAATTACTAAAAAAGGGCATTATTCAAACGTTGAAAACATTTACATTCAGTAATTAGTGTGCTCCTTTTTAGGTTACTTCATTACTAACGTAATTTGTACATGTTCGAGCCGGAACCTAAACACAAAAGATCATAACTGCTGCGTTGAAAATTCATCATTCATCTTGGCGTGTTTTGGAAGGAGAAAGTAAAATTCATAATTTCGCTCGTAAATTTCAATTAATGTAGAGTTGACATATTAATTTTCTAAAAGTTTCGGTGTAAAACTGAGAAATCAAAAAAATTTATCCGCATAAATTGCATGCCATATTTGTATGGGAATCTATGGAGATGAAATGGAACTACTTTTCGGTGTATATAACGGGAAAACATAAAAACGAGGAATGTAAAATCAAAGTGTTACTGCATACATTTTATTATATTCTGTTATAAATATTATAAATTATATTATAAAAATCTTATTATAAATATTTTATTTCTATGTTTTTTCCAAAATATATGTCTTCATAAAAATCATGCTTCAATGTACTCACTGCACGCGCCTGCATCAGCTGATCTTCCTACCCGAAGAAGCCTGTCTCCTCAGTCTCCTCGGGTGACCGAAGAGTCCATTCCTGGATCCACAAGTTCTTGAACATCTTGGGTATAGGAAAGGAATCGGCTGCATGCTGACTTCTGTGCCCTGTAATGATGATTTCTATGCTTGTTTTTTGGCTTCTTCGTACAAAGAACATCATTTGTGCATTAATTTTATTGTAAATATTTAATTTCTTATACTAATTGTGCACTTTCAGAAGTATCCATGATTTTTTTCACCAATTGTACAGAAATTCAATGCAAATATTTGTGTTGTATTTATTGCAGGTAATGGCGGTGATACGAGCTCATGTGACAGCCCTGGGTGGAAATGCCATAGTTGCCTTTTATATGACTGAGCTGATCTTAAGTGACAATCCACATAAAAATCAGGTAATTAGGCTTTCATTATACAACTATGAATATAAATTATTTGATTTTACAATATTCAGCCATTGTTTATGGCTTGATTCAGTCGTGTTTATAATATTTTGTAGTTCCTCTTTTTTTGAAATCGTATTGAGATTATAAAATATAGTTGAACTTTGAAATCTATACATATATTTAAATTATAAATTAAAATAAAACTTTGGGCTAGACACAGTTCATATACAAGTATGCTCAGATTTTTGCAATGATTCAATTTATCTAAGGATATGACAAATTCACACAAACCGTAGACATGAGAGAAATGTAGTGAATAGGGTAAATACTGGATTTTGCAAAATATGTGTTTTCTTTGGAATTGGGGGCATTTAATTTAAAAAAAATGGTTGGGTTGGCTAAATCGTCATGATTGTAGAACAATGACGGATATGCAAAAAAATTCCATATCGATTTTTTTGGATCATTGATAAGTGAAAAAAAGAAGCCATCTAATGGTATATAAAAAGTGTATTTTTTCTCATTAATTTAAACTTTAATATATCAACTTCGTATAACGACGGTTCTAATTTGCGATTGTAAAAAAATGCAGCATGTGTAAAAACGTTGTTATACTGCGCTGACTATATTTGAGGTTTGAAAGGTACCAACTTTAAATAACTAACCCAAGTTTCAAAGGAAAATCTCTTGTAGTTATCGAGCTATGACATAAAGTGTCTTTATGTAAATAGAACTTCAAACTGCTCTCCTGAAAACTTGAGAAAAATCACATGCGTCGTTATTCTACGATTATGACGAAATGTTAAAAAAAAATTAGGTTAAGTTAGCCAGATTAGGTAAGTTATAATAGGTTTGTTTAGTTTGCTTGGGTTAAGTTATGTTAGGTTTGTAGGGTTTATTAAAGAGTTAAGGTTGTTATTACGGTCATTAGACATATTTAACTGTAATTTTGGATATTTTATACGCACTGTATGTATTACCGAGAAGCGAATCTCGACGTTTCGTTGGATACTTATCCAACGAAACGTCGAGATTCACTTCTCGGTAATACATACGGTGCATATAAAATATCCGAAATTACAGTTAAATAGTAAGGTTTAGTTAGGTAAGGTTAGCTTTCGATATGTTGGTTGCGTTAAATTAAGTTAGACTAAATAACTAAAGCTTTTTGGTATAATTTTACGATCTGTTTGCATTTATTTTTGCGCTCAGGAGAATGGTGGACTGGAGCCATTTACCTGTGTGAACTTTATTGTTCAAACAAACGAGTCTTTTAGAACTGTTGTTTTTGGCGATACAGAACCACTGATACATATCATCTGAGCGAATAAATTTTACCCACATCTTAGTCTTAGTTAAGTTATTTAAGTACATATCTTGAACATCTATTATTCTTCTGTTTTCTATTTAATTTATTTATTTTGTTTTCCAGGCTCAATGTCTCGTGAGTGTCGGGGGAGACGTGGTGTTTGTGTCGTATTTTCCCACAGATTAAATATTTCTTGCCATATGTACATCCGTACAATAACTTAAAAGCTCTCTCTTTCGCTCACTCACTTGCTTTATTCATGACAATTTCAGACACATCGTTAAGGCACACGATTGTGGTGTCTATAGTGTGTAATCTATCTGGTTTTCAATCTACCTGAACTCATTCACAACTAAGCCAATACCATTGTAGTATCTAATCAGATCCATACTAGTTAATTGGTAATTTGTTTAAAAAAATTACTGTATTTAAAATATCTAAATTCTAGATCCACCTCTAACCAATGGCTACTTGCAATATAATTTTTTCTTCATAATCAATTAAATTATAGTTTCTTCTTCAAAATTAGCAAAATAATTTTGTGATGACATTATTAATATAATTAATAAAATAAATATAGTTTTCACCACTTTTTTATATTGTAAATAACAACATGTTTCAAGACTTATGGCCCCTTAGTCAGGATACAATTGTATCTTTGTGACTGAAATTTTCAGTATAAAAAAGTGGTGAAAACTAAGTTTATTTTATTAATTATATAAATTATAGTTGTTGTGTTTTCTAGTCTTATTAAATACAACACATAAAAAGACATTAGATAACTATGTGACTTCTGTGTGAGACTGTTTATAGTCTTCTTATAGTTTTTTGTACATAATTTTCAATTTAAAAGTATGTGTACATATAATATAAATATGCAGCAGAACCCTAGAATTGTATCCCCACAAACGACATTTTCCTACTAATCAATTGTCACTAATTACTTTGTAAAAAAACATTTTTTGGCAGTCCCTTTTTATTTTGCCATAATGGTCCTCATAGCCCAGTGGTCATGACACTGGGTTCTCACACTGAGGTTTCCGGGTTCGACTCCTGGTGAGGTCACGATTAATCTATGTGATTGACTCAAGCCTGGGTGTTATTGTGATCTGCTTTGCTTTAGTAATGGGGCCTCTTGATGAAGTGTAAAAAAAAATCAGCTTTAATTCAGAATCTACATAATTTTTTTATCTCTATGTATTTGTTTTACAAACTATTATGTATTATACATAAGCTATTTTCATAGTAAACTTTGTCATTTGACAAGATTACTCATTGATGCCATTAATCATCCGACTTAGCAATTTTTTTCTTCTTCTTCTTCAGCCTTCATTTCTCCACTGCTGGATATAGGCCTCTTCCATACCCTTCCATCTTTCCTTGTTATTTGTTAATTGCAGCCAATTATTTCCCACCACAGCAGTTATATATTCGACCCATCTCTTTTGAGGTCTTCCGATGCCTCTTTTATTCCCCCAAGGTCTCCACTTCAGAACTCTGGGAGTCCATTTTGTAGCATCCTGCATTGCGACATGCCCTGCCCATTGCCATTTTAGCTTCGCTACACGATCCATGATATCCACTATTCTAGTTCTGCGCCTAATTTCTTCATTTCTAATTCTATCTATTAGGCTTACTCCAAGCATAGATCTCTCCATGGATCGTTGTGTGCATTTGAGCTTTTGTTTGTAAGGGCCATTGTCTCCACTCCATACGTCATCACTGGCAGTAAGCACGTTTCAAAGGCTTTTCTTTTTAGGCTAATTGGGATCTCTTAATTGTCAAAAATATATTTGAGTTTGCCAAAAGCAGCCCAGCTCATTCCTATTCGTCTTGGCAATTCTGTTGTTTGGTTTTCTTTTACTATACCTTATGGCATAAAGTTCTCAGAATAATTTATGTTGTCGCTCATTCAAAAATTCCAAAATTTTTGCTGAGTCATAGCAATTTGAGACTAGCATGAAACGTGAATTTTTAAATGAATTACATTATTTTTTTGCGTTTTTCTTGAAACACCCTTCTTCAGACTTTTGGAGATGATATCTCTAAAACGACTTATTAAAACACAAATGACAAAAATAACATTATCTACAATGTAGGATAATTGTTTTTGTTGATAAAATTCGTCATTTGCTTATTATGAATTTATAACTTTGACTTTTTAAAAAAAAAAAGAAATTTTTAGCAAACTGATTTTATTTGCACAAATTCAAATTCATACGCCACATCATAGACATTACATCATTTAACAAGAAAATAATTAATATTAGATTTCACTCAAACCCTGGCCACATGATTATCTCCGAAAGCTGAGTTCGTCACGAAGAAGGACCTTTGCAGGACGGCACATAACTCTGCCATTTTGAAATTTTAAAAATAATTTGTTAATGAAAAATATTAACCAATGCCGTAAACAATGATAAAGAATTTGATTGTATTTTTGGAAGCCTCAAGGTTGTGTGACCCCTAAATCAACCAAGACATTGTGGTAAGAGCCATTTCTCTCCATTTCTCCTATTCTTTATCACTTACTTATTATTTTTAATCTTTCTATTTTTTATATTATTATTATATTACTAATTCCTAGTTCTACATGGGTTATAATTTTTAGACTTTTTCCAAATTCATGTTTTACAAATTTTTAAAACAGCTGTGTTGAAAAAATTTTACTTTTATTTTTTTCTTGTTCCATAATTCACCAGCCAATGTTTTTTTTAATCTCTTACCTCTCTGAATTACCTACAACTTTTTTCTCTACTCCTTCAATTTTTTTTTAGGGGTTCAACCGTACTTATATTAAAATGACTATTAGGGAATATGATGTTTATATCAGATTATGTAAGTGTATAGTTTTCACTGAATGATTTTCTTTGTAAAGCACTGGCTCATTTCTAGCCATCAATATGACATCTCTATCAATGACATTTACATTTACACATAGTTATATGTACTATGTTCTTACTTTGAAATGTTTGCAATCAAATTGTGTTCATTTTTTAAAAATATGAATTAAGTTTTCTGTGATAAATTTGTACATAGTGTGAGCATTGTAATTCTTTCATTTTATGCTTTATAGGTTTAATAAGAAATCATTAAAAATTATTCTTCCATGTAAAGTTTTCTGGGCCATTCCTTTGTATGTCTCGAACTTCTCAGGCAGAAGTTTCAGATCCCCTTGCAGAGTCAGAGTTGGACCTGTAAATGCCAGGTTACGCAAGGCAGACTAACCCAGAAAATTTTACACTGAAGATTTTAAATGGCAGTGAGATCTTTATAGTGATGGTATTTTAACCGGTGATACACTAACCGTTATTTGAGAATAGTATCTGATTGCGTCGATGATTCTCAACTGATTTTTTGCAATTCAACAAGCAACCCTCGGGTACTACGCAACAATTATGCATCAGTTATCAATCATCGATACAATCAGATACAAATCCCTAATAACTGTACCGAAAATAATCGGTTAAAATAATTGTTTAACCATCACCAGATTTGAAGAAGATTTTTAAAAAGTATGATTCTGTTCAACTTCATAAAAAATACAAATTCCTTGATAAACCTCAAAATGATGATGTAAAAAAATTGTTTTGTGTGGTTTTGTTTATATTATTTTGATGAGAAAGCTTCATATGGTTAAGAATTTACTTTAATAATTTGCAGAAAAGTAAATTAATATCGTTGCATCCGATGAAATCTGACATTATCATTTTATAAGATTTTTGGTTGAAAATTACAACTATATTTGCTGACCGGAGGTTTTTAACAGCATTATACCTAAATTAAAAGAATATGAGACAGAAAATATTTAAATTAGTGTAGGGACTCCTCTTCAGTAGAAAGTGAAATAGCAAAAAAAAAGAATACATCAAATTCTGTTTTAACACAGTCTTGTTTTACACGATTTTGATATAACACGGCGCAAAAAATTAGAAGCAATTTTTTTTTTCTAATTCGAATTTGTTTTGGAGTAGCACATTAGTTCTAAGGAAAGTAGTGATGAAAAAAATAGGTCCAGTGACAGTGAATTCAATCCAATAACAAATGATCATACTGTAGAAAGAAACAAATTTGACCGCTCCTTTGCGTGGCCCTTTGCGTGACCAAGAGTCGTCATACTTACTGTAGAATTTTTGTAAAACAAAAGAACCTGTAAATTTAGTATGAAATAGTATATCACCCCAAGTGATAATAAAGATTTCTACCAAATGAAGTGCAATTATTGTGTGATAGAGAGTGAATAAATTTTATTACGATTTTTTAAATAAAATGTTGATAAAAAGGTAATGATAAAAATAATGAATTATATTTTTTGACATCCTGGATTGATTTATGTACCTACAATGAAACCTATCTCACATTTTTTGTTATTTACTGTATTTTTTAACATGTTTTTTTTTATTAATGGAACATATCCACTGTGTAAAACAGAATTCGGTGTACAAAGACACAAATTTTTTGTTTAAAGTAACTACAGTGAAACTCGCTTAATAAATTCACTTTTAATAAGTTTTCCCGCTAAATAAGTTTAAATTCTGCGGTCCCGAAGAAGTCCCATACAAATCCCATATTTTTTTTAGGCTTAATACGTTTCCCGCTTATGTTCGTTTCTCGCCTAAGTCGTGAAAATATTTATAGCCGAACTCAATTTATTCATACAAATAAATCTTCATAATACGTTTTTCGGAAGACGAAATTTTTTTCAACATTTTTAAATATTAAAAATGGGCGCAATAAAAATTAAGTGGGTTTGGCGGCTTCACAAAAGTTCTAGCCGCTGAAAAAACCCTGTAATATTTGAATAGGCTAATAAAATAATATTTAAAAATAAATTTATCCGGCGATTATTTTTTCAAAATCAATCAACGTCGGCGCAAAATAAATTCGCCTAAACAAAACTGTTTTCATTTTGGTTGTATTTCTTCGAGGAAACAATTGGCAATATTAATTACGTAATATCTCCTGTTGTTTTCTAAGGCCGGCGTCACACTGCGTGTATCTACTGTCGCGTCTCTCGATCATCAATCATTCCGCCGCCGGCGGAACGCTCATTTCAGCATCTGTTCGGTTCCCCGCCCGCGGAACTTACGTCAACATGAAATCGGTGACGTCGCGTCTCGTGTTTTTGATTGCAACGCGCCACATTTGACAGATTGTCTGCACGTGCGTTTGTTCTCTGCACAGTCCGCCGCGCCGCGGAATATAGTAGGTAAATTCAGTCGCGAATTTGACGTGACGTCAAAGACGCGACGGAAAAAAAGGGTAGTGTGGCGCCGACCTTGATAAGTTACAAAAAACGGATCTAATTTAAATATAAAAAATACCATGAATTTTCTTCGCGCCCGGGAAAATATTAAGGTAGTCTGAAATCAAACGTAATTAAAATAAAGAAAATCGTAATTAATCACAATTAAAAGGACGTTGCTCAAGGCGGTACGTTGAATGTACACATAAATTATGTAGAAATCATCAAAAGGGATAAATTTTTAAAATGAAACCAAATAGAATACTATTTAAATATGGTTATTTTTTACAAATGTGCAATCTTTACCAAGTCAGGGAAAGTAGATACAGGTAGCTTTTTGTATTTTTGTTTTCGTATTCGTGAGGTTTTTGATTTGTTAATATACACCGATTTATATTAAAAAATTTTGACAGTGCTAATTTATTTTATAGTTTTGGTGGTTTTTATTGTTTTCTAACCCTCAAGTACGATGTATTTACATAGGTAATATTTCACAAATGTATATATTTACCTACTTAATTTTTAAAAATAAACTGTCCTTAAATTGTCATATTATATAATCGAAAATTTAATTAAAACATGAAATCAAAAAGTGTAAATAATTTATGAAAATATTGAAATCACTTTTAATATGTTTTCACGCCTAATAAGTTTTTATTTGCTGGTCCCTTGAAAAACGTATTAAGAGAGTTTCACTGTAGTCACAACCAGCTATTTTGATGAACGGTTCCTCTACATTTTGATTGAATACATTTATTTATCACTCCACTATATTCCCTAATGACAAAAGCCTTTTTACTTAGTAGTTATAACATCATGCACAAATTATTTCAATTTTTCAATTATATGATGTATTTTAATAGTACTCTCTATAAATAATATTACACGGTACTACATATAGTATATAACATTTTGCTGTTGAAGTCAGTATTTTCTCTATAATTCTTTATTGGTTATAAGCCACTGGTCTACTGTCGTCTTGCATAGTTCTCTAGAATCTTAATGAATTTGCCAAAATGTATCTCTTTAGTATTTCCATAAGACATTTTTGTGGAATAATGAAGGATTTGCAAGGTATTTATTGTATACAGTATAGAATGCGTATTTAAGGAATTTATTGTTATTTTTAGAGGGTCATTCCATGGTTATTTATTTAAAAAAATATATGTGCGTTATTTAAAAGGCGAGAAGAAGATGCCTTGATAGCTACCAGCTCAGGTATTTGAAATCAAAATCTTTTAATCCAATCTAGATAAATCTAATTTATTCTGTTTTCCCATGGAATGACTCTGGTGCTCTTTGTATAAATATTGTAGAAAAATTAAATTATGTTAATTTGACTTATTATATCAGTTGTGTACTTAAGACATGGTGATAATATATTATATAATGATGTGTTTAGGTGTATTAATATTTTGCTTATAAATATTAGGTTTCCGTGGCGATTCCTGATTTCAATGTTGCATGCCTGTGATGTTTTCAATGTTGCAATATTGATTACAGGAATGTCTTATTTGTTCTTCTTATCAGCAAGTCCTTCAGTGCTCGAAATGGATCACAACGAATCAAGAATAACTTTCTGGCTAGTCGTCAGCACGCTTTACATTGTTCCGTCTTGTCTAACAGTCAATTTGTAAAGATAAATTGAAAATATCATTCCATTTCATACATTGTATTATTTCATTTGAAGTAGTTTATTTTTTATTTGGAGCACTTGGAGAGGTATCGCTGAAGCCACATGGTACGAATTTATTTACATACTAGTCAAATTTTCCTATTAGGTTGAATAACAAGTGTATGATACTATGCTTCCCAAATATTGTATACTAAAAGATTACTAATCAAATAATGTAATTGTGGTTTGGCTTGGTGTGGAATAATATTTACATACATAGCAATGATTATAAATCAATCTTGAAAATGTAATTCAGTAGTTAAAATATACAATTTAAATAGTGCTGAGTTTATAATTAATGAATATTTTCAATTTATATTTCTGACTTTAATAGTGACAACATAATACTACTAAAATATATTGAATAGATGGAGATAAAGGATGGAGATAATGGAAACTTTGTTAAATTTGTATATCCATGACTTGAATACCAAAATGTTTCTATAATAAAATAAAAAAGCTAATAATTTAATAATAATTTTGATAACAATTAAAATTCTAACGGATGTCATTTTCGAAAGTAATATCATCTTCTCGACGTCCCATGCACTCTGTCTGCAAATCTGTTATTTTGCAGGAGAGGGTTTAGAAGATTTTTCATTGTATTTTTTTTATCGATGACCCTTTTTATCTGAAATTCTAAACTGCGCATTACTTTATAAAGCTTTAGAATATGCAACACTAGTTTAGAATTTCAGATAAAAAGGTTCATTAACAAAAGTCGTTTTACTTCTGAGGATATTTTATATCTTACAAAATACATATGTTAATAAACAGACATAAGTTACAACAATTTTATTTTATTTTTGCCTATCTTTAATTTTTTTCTAAATTAATGTAATATTTTATGATGTGACTAACGAAAAGAGATTTTTTAAATTAAAGGGTACTTATTATATTTTATGTGCAATTGAATAGCACATTCAGGCAAGTTAACAATTTGCCTAGCATTGTTCATTTTGCCAATTTTACAATATTCAAATTTGAGCATCCTTTTAACTTCAAAAATGAATACATAATTGCACATAAGAAATATATGTATTATTTACATTTTTAAAATTTTCATAAAAAAAAACGTTTTTGTCTAATTCTTAGACTAATTATGATGGGTCGAATGGAGCCTCTTACAAATTAATAAAATCTAGAAATTGACAACATCAAATTTCTTTTACAAAACATTTTTCGTAATTTTTCATCATATTGATTAAATTAAAAAATGCAGACGCAAATAAACAAAACCTGCAAAATGCACCTTTTTTGCCAGTGGTATTATTAATTAAAATATTACACAATCAGTAATTAGGTTCAGCGTTTGCTTACACTTCATTAACATCTCTTTATAAATAAATAGTGCTTTTTCAAAATGTAGTCTTGTTTGGTTTTACTTTATCACAAAGAGCATTATTTGATATTTTATCAAAATGACACAAAACTGGATATTTATTTATACTTCTTTTTTTTTAATAAGCTGTGTTTAGATATTCATTATATGTTTAAAATATTGAAAGAAATACACAATTTTTCAAAATACAATTTTTTATTAATGAATTGTTGAAAATAAAAACTTACCCAACTCCATGAGCTATTTTTTTTGTTTTTTGGCAAACCAAAAAACAGTTTTACATCTCGTTTATATCTTGAATAAGCTGATTTTTAACACGCAATACTTGATTTGATATTTAAAATGTAGAAATGAGTTCAGAGAATACATAGACATCAAAATCTAAAAAAACAATAAAAATTTATTAGGTATATTTTTTCCTGTTAGTGTAGATTAAAATTATATAATATTATCTACATTCATTTGTAGATGTCAGTCAGATTGAAAAATATTTATCGCGATAAAAACCCATTAAAAATGTTTATTTTTACTGTTTTCGCAGCTACAGTGATAAATTTTACCCATGGAATAAAGAATTACTGCTTTCAATTAAAATGCAATTGTGATAATTGTGAGTAGGTACCATATACACAAAATAAATTCTATTCAATTATTGCAATTACACTTCAATAGATGGCAGTATTTTTTCGTAGTTGGTTTAGTCTTGACATGGGATAATAAAATATGTTAGAAATAAATTTTCGAAAACTGATAATGGTAATGTAAAACTATAAGATACGAGAATGGAAGATTATAGTGGTACAAACAATTCAATAATCAACATCATCATTTTGAATAAAAATACATATTTCAATTCAACAAACAGTTTTTTTTACAATTAAAACATAAGGTGACAGTAAATCTAGTTTGTTTTACGCTGCTATGCATAAATAAAGTCAAATTTTAACTGATTTTTATTACACGCCTTAATTTTAGATTACAGTTTTCGCGACTATTTAGCTCCACTGCCGATTGCATACGTTTTAGGCGCTTTTTTATGAAACCATACTACACAAATTTATTAAAAAATGTATCGTCCCTTTAGAGGTAAAACTCACTAACTCCAATATTGGCCAAAATGAGCAATGAAAAGAAACATTTTTTTTCCAGGTAAAAATCAATAAATGAATATTTAGAGTTATTGAATGGTAAAATTCATAATTTGAACATTTTCAATAATTTTAATATCACATGTTGAATGCTTAAAACCTCATTATCTCAAAACTTCTCCAATGTCACTTAGGCGCCACACTGGGCAGAACTTCCGCCGCGTCTTTTCCGTCTCGTCAAATCACAAAGCAAATGGATCGACCGCTCATCCGCGTAGTGTGTTTGATAAGCGCATATTGTATGGAAAGAAATGTAGCGGCGTTCCGCGGCCGAAGAGACGCGGTGAAAGATCCGCGTAGTGTGGCGCCGACCTTTGTGAGTTTTACCTCCAATAGACGATATATTATAATGTCCCTAAATGAGCAGGAGGCAGAAATTCATTCGAAAATTAATATTTTTATAACCTGTGAAACTCGGACAACAAACATTTTCGGATTCGAAAAAAACATTTGTTTTGTTTTATGTTGTACTGTTAAAGCTATTTATGAAGTTCAGTAGTCATAAATTAAAAATAATAATAATAATGATTAATTTTAATTTATGACTAGATACTGTTGAAGTAGATCCAGAAGGAGATTCTGGAGAGATCACATAGCCAGAATGGACAGACCCGCGCATACAGCAGCGAATGAAATTCCCTCTGGACGACGTCCACCGGGAAGACCACCGAAAAGATGGAGGGATAGCTGGACCTCGTCATCCCAAGAGGCGTAGTTTTCTGTAGCACAGATCAATAGATCTACAAAAAGAAAAAGAAGAAGATGAATGATAATAATTAACGATGAGATTCTATTTGTTATGCAACAACATCAAAGACTCAACAAGGTGCTTCCATGATCCCCTGTCTTGCGCTGCTTCTGCTCGAGTCAACTAGTCCAGACCCGTGCATGATGCAACATGTTTTCATTTAATTAAATTTTATTTATTTATTTGTATTCATATTTTAGATAGGTACATAAAAACAGTAATTACAAATATAATAAAAAATATAAACAAAAGACTCCAGGCATCAAATACCGCTTTTATCAGATATCATTAAACACTATACATACTTAATAACTATAACACAGAAGAACTAAACAATTTTTAATCGTGGATCTATGAGCAACTTATGATTTATAAACTATATTCTCCCCAGCACAAGTCTTTCAGTTATTTATAATATGTATTATCTGTCAAAATAGTTATTGCAGTTTCATACAGACTGCAACTAATTTGTAAAAATAAAAAACCGTTCAGCAAAATTAAATATTTCAAATCAAATTTTAACCAATTTTATAATATACCTTACATTTAATATAGTGCATGTGAATGTAGAAAGTACGCTACCCCGACTCACGCGAACTCGGGGTTACGCGGTTTTTGATTTCTTTAGTGTTTCTCTTGCTGTGATACGTATTGGATGCATTTCACGCGAATTCTACGAAAATTAAGACAATTTTATTACACTGAAGCAGTAGGTAAATATAATTCTTCTGTATCTAAATAATAATAAATCCTGAAACTCTTGGGCTTTGTCAACAGAATGTCTTCCGATTTCACCGATATTTTTTTTATTTTTTATATAGAGATTCGAACAAGGAATACGTATCACATCAATATTCTTACTATTTTCAAACTAAGCTAAACGCTCGTGCTATGAAAATAGGACTAAATTGCTGATCTGGAGTGAGGTTCGAACCTGCGACCTTTAGATCAGGAGGCGGGAGTCCTAACCACAAGACCAACAAGCTACTCAATCGTTTACATTATCAAAACTCTTTACTGTTCACTTGTCCGTCCTATCTTAAAATATGTCTCTGCGATTTGGTCTCCCTTCTATATAAACCAAATAAGTCGCATCGAATCCGGGCAACATCGTTTCTTAATAAAAGTTGCATGGATGATGGGCTTGGATAGAGGAGACTACCATTGAAATTGAGTCAATGTTAAAATATTGTATCCTACAAAAACGTAGAGAAAACACTGACATAATCACCATATTCAAAATATTAAACGGCCGCACTGATATGCCTTCGTTACTGGGACAAATAAAATTCAATATCCCTTCCTGTAGATACAGAAATAATGAAGTGGTGTTCCTTAGCCATCATAGAACTAATTATGGATTCCATGCTCCCATGTCACGGTTGTGTCGTCTTATAAACTAAAGACAGGATCTGGACTTCGGTGTAAGTCTGCCTAGATTCAAACAATCTCCGATTAGATCTTGTCTCCATCTTGTTAGTACTTTTCATTTGTCCTTGCTATAACCTTTATTCTGATGTATTTTATGTTGTTCATGTTATGTAATATATTTTATTAGACTGTGTCCGTTAATTTCAATAAATAAAATAGAATAAATTAAAATAAATAAATAAAATGGCTTTTTTGTAGATGTCATGGTTTACGTAGGGACTATCGCTTAAGGTTGAAACATACTACTAAAACGCTACGCGACGCCACGCCACGCCACGCATGTCAGTACTTATCAATCTCATATATTTAATACGGTCAGATACAAATAGACAACATGCCATGTGATGAAATGCAACCCCACGCGGTAACATCCATCGCACGCAGTGTGTTTCCTGTTAGAACCCGACACCACGCGTCAGCCTTTCAAGAGCATTCTTGGTTTATAGATATTTTTTTTATTAGTTTTTATTTAAAATGTCGCATGAGCAATTAATAGAATTTGTGAAACGGTACCCCATGTTATATGATATGAGTTCAGGCCAATACCGTATTATAAATAATGCTTGGGAAGAATTTTTTTTATTCAACTGTTTCTGTATAAATTATGTCCCTGAAATCTGCAATAAAACTTCTTCAAAATCTTCATCCAGCTCGTCTTTAAATAGTAAATCCATGGCCACGTCAATACACTTCCGTCCTTCTATGATACTAGCAAATCGTGCTGTAGCATCACGTGGCGTGTTGTATATGTGCACGATTCGCATAAGTGTCGACACGTCACGTCGCGTCGCGTTTTAGTAGTATGTTTCAACCTTTACCCTTGCGGGGAAACTACGTGATGATAATTTTATTAGTTGATTCACATAACGTATAAGTGATATTAATGATAATGTGATACAACTGTGATATTTTCACGTTAATACGGTACGATATTATTTTACGTAGAAATTATGGTTTTTTGACAACTGGACATAGGACTGGCGTTCCAGGGCCGGATGCATCAACTTGGTTTATAGTAGTATTCTTTTGTTTAAAGTATGGAGATCTTTGCGTTTTTAACCAATAAAACGTTTTTAACCAATAAAATTATATGGTTTAAATGAACTATTTATTACCTACTATAAATTTAGTTGATACAATCCACTCTGCTATCGTAACTTAACATTAAGGGGTTACACCACCTTGACATTTCCAAAAAATCGTTTTTTTGGCCTTACCTTATCTTAGCGTGAAGTTATAAGAATAATTTGAGTCATTACTCTTTCGAAAATTCCAAAAATTGGCTGAGATTTTAAGGTAGCGTGGCAGGTGAATTTTTAAACGAATCTCATTTTTCTTTTTCGTTTTTCTCGAAATTCCTTTTTTCAATCTGATGGAGAAAGTATCTTAAAAGCTGTGAAGCTGATTTTGTTAAAATTTTACACACATTTTACTAATAACACTATCTACAATGTAGCTTGTGACTTTTTTGATAAAATTTTGTTTTTCACAAATTATTAACATCGATTTTTTTTTTGGGAAAATATGAAAAATATTTCAAAACTTCATTTTTTTATTTATTTCGATACGCTACATAATAGGCATTACATCATTCAACAATGAAATAATTCGCTTTTTCACTTCACTCAAACCCTGGTGACATGATTATCTCCACAAGCTGCGCGCGTGACGGAGAAGAACTATTGCGGGATTTTGAAAATATTTTTTTGATGAAAAATATTAACCAATGTATGTCGTAAACGATGATAATAAAACATATTTTATATGTTTAATACTTCCACCAAAAATTATATTTGAATGTATTATTTTATGTCTAGCGGCGGTATAATCACTCAAACAATAAAATCTTGCGTTCTTGATAACACAGAACATTGTGTCTACACCTCTTTATTTTACGAATAGGTTCCTGTCTAAATTTTATGAGTCGAAAATGTTATAACATCAATGTCTTAATATTAATAATATTAATAATATTAATGGAGATAAGCGACATCAATGTTGGCATTGTCATCGTCAGTCGCATTCTTCATCGCAATGGTTGATACGCAGCTGTCAACAAATCAGCCCTGATGATGGACCCAGCAATGGGATCCGACAGGCGCGTGCACTGAGCAAGTATGCATGACTTTTACGCAGCATATCAACAGTCCTTACGTACTAAACCATTCAATTTACTTATATTTTCGGACAGTGTTAAAACAAAATTAAAAAGAAATTTAACTTTTTTTGACATTATCCGAAAATACAGAGTACCTAATGCCGGCGCCACGCTGCGCGTGTCGTTCACCGCGTCTTTTCCGTCGCGGAAAGCCGCCCCATTTCTCTTCATTCAATATGCGCTTATCAAACACACTGAGCGGACGATCGGTCGACCCATTTACTTTGCCGATTTTACGCGACGGAAGAGGCGCAGCGGAAGATCCGCTTACGCCGGCCGCACACTGGATGCGTTTTCGTACGAAATTGAGTAGTACGTATAGGTACGAATACGCAAGTACATTCCTGACCTTCGAAGTAGTATTGAACATCGCACACTGTACACGATTTAGTAGTGCGTGTACGCACGTATAGATGCTACGTCCGACACGATCCGGATTTGTTCGGAAATTTTTGCGACTTCGTGCGATGGATATTGAAAAATTTGTCAGTTTGATACATGACCACTAATTTTTGTGGGACCAAAGTAATTTAACTACGTGACCATCAGCGCAGATCATGGCGGAGAACCTCTTAAGAACTAAAAAATAGCTGTAAGTTAAATAATTTGGTTTAATGAAAGTGAGGTATAATTATGTAGGTACTTCGAACAAAAAAACTTTTAAATATTTCTCCGATGTTACGAGCTCTCGTTGCACTTCAAATCTCCCCAGCATTTGTGAATCTATTAGATAGATAGTCATGAAATTTGTCATTGTTTAAGTCTGCCATAATAGAGTTTTACCAGAAGATACAGATTATTCATTTGGCACAAACGCTACTGGAGAAATGCGAAAAGTAACTGATCGTGACCAACGCAAGACGCAATCAATGTGCGCGCTCCATGCGTACGAAAATAATCGTGATAATTCGTATCCAAAGTGCGGCCGGCCTTAGTGTGGCGCCGGTCTAAATCTGATGGTTTAAGATAGGAAAACGAAAATCAAACCGTTGCAGATTCGACAGCATTCGTAGGGATCGTAACTTAACGTGAGGCAGTGCGTGCAGCCGTCCGGTGTTCGGTTGTCTAATCACCAGACGTTACAATAAGCGATATCGCGCCTCTTCCGCGCCTGCGCGGTGGCGTCCCCGCGTGGGTCGGCGCCCGCCTAAAAGCGGAGTGTTGACAGTTTTGGCGGCAGTTTGCCGCACGCGGCCGGGCTCAGCGCGGGCTTTTCCGCGACGGTCGGTTTCCATGGCGCGCTCGGAATAAGTTTTCCGACTTTCACAATCTTGCTGACGCGGAATGTAGTAACATGTCTTGTCAACTAATAAATTGAATGTCAAATTATCGGCAACAGGGCGAACGGGGGTTGTTTATGACATCGGAAAATATTGTTTTATGTTGTTTATTTAATATAACCTAACTTGTTATTTATAAAGCTCTCTTTCTTAGTTTTCGGGCTAATATCTGAGCGTCCCTGTCAGACTGTTTTTCCATCTTATTAGCAATTCACCTATTCAAGATCATCAATTTCTTCAGATTAACTTTCTCTTTTCTAACATGCTCAAAGAATAAAATAATTAGTTTCCCGCACACTGTTGAAAGCCTTTTTAAAGAAAGACTTACGGAGTTTCTTTTCAACTATAAACTTTATTCAACTTAAAAAATTCTAATGAACCTCATACATACACTAGTAATATCCCAGGAAAACCTTAAAAAACCTGATACTTTGTACATAAATCGTTTTGCATGAATTCTCATTATCGTTAATTGAATTATTTATTCATTTTCATATTTATTATTTAATTTATTTAAGCATACACAGTGAGTAAAGAATTACATAAATACTTTTTTTAACATTTCACTAATTTACATTATTGTTTTTAGTGTAATGTAAAATATATTTACTGTTTTCTTAACTAGACGGAGGTCTGTGGTAAATGACACAGGTTTATCTATTGTAAACAATAACGAATGTCTTTAGAGAACAAAATTTAAATTTGTAAAATCTAAAAAATATAACACCATTTTTAAAAATAAAATAAATGTTTGAACAAAATACCCCCCGTTTACCAATGAATGTAAAAGGATTCCGACAAAGCAATACAAAATATGTATGCTTACACAAATTAACGACAATATTGGAGATTATATTATATAGATTATTATTATTATAAATATATTTATATTGGTCAGAGTTATTTCCTACTGCTCCCTACTTAATTGTATGTGTTGTGTTCATATAATAATGTTTTTTTTGGAAGTGAATGTTTTCCAGTGAGTGTTGAGTGTGCTTTGTGCAAAAAAATCTATTTTCAATATCTGGTTTTTATCATTTTATTGGACTTGAATTATAATGAATGGATTTTTCGTAACCGATATAAGTTACTGTAATGCTAGTTCAATGTTTAGCAAAAAATATGTCAAAAATATTGAAAAAAATACAAATTTTTATATTGCATATCTCATCCTTAACCCTATGGTCACGCTATAAAGACTTCCTCACATGTTTCCCATATACCTACATAGTTTCGTCTCTGTGAGACTTCTATAATTTATCTTAATATATTTTAATCAATTATTTTAATTCCGAGACTTTTGTTAATGGTTACAATTATTTAAAAATAAATGCAAGATTGTGAATTGGTCGAGCGTTTATTTCCATAAAATTATTTCAAAGTACTTTTGCTAATCCATTAAAGAGTGCTATCATCTATCATCGTTGATAAGAGTCTCACAAGGAATCAGGATGAGATATAAAAGGAGCCTCGTCCTGGGATTTTCCCTGGTGATACTGATATTCTTCCTCGCCATTTTGATCTTCTACTTGAGTCTCGGTAAGCGAACTTTAAATTCTTACATTTTGCAAGTATAATTTTAAGTTTTCCAGAGGGCGTTATTCGTTATTCATATTCTCCAGAAAGTGGAGACATTCAGAGTGACGTTCTTGAGTCGGGAAACGACGTGTTTAGAATATTGTAAGCATAATTTATGTCTTCTTAACAACTTCTAAGAAATGGAGGTACTTTTCTGATAAACTTTCATTCCTTGTACCAAGGTTCGTCTGCGTATTTAGTTTAATAAGCTAAATGTAGTAATAATTCATTTCTTATTTGAAATAATACACATTTTGTTGTTAAACGTTTGCAACTTTTTTTAAATAAAAATAAATGTCTAGCTTGATGGTTTTAATTCATGGTTTTTTGTGCGTTGATTATATATGAATACGCAGCCATTTAGCTGTCGAGAAAATCTTACTTATTATATGTTATAAACCATTTTTATAATATACAAAATAATTGCTTTTTCAAATACAATTTTATTTGGGATTCGTACGGCTTTTTTGAAATAAGAAGGTACAACAAAATATAACGTACAGAAATGTGACCAATTACACGAATGTATGATTATTTTTTTTGTATTATATATATAATATATTTATTATATATTATATATATATAATAATATATATAGATAATATAAAACTAACCCATAAAAACCAAGTTTTTATTATCCTCCCTTTCTTTGTAAAATATAACAACAATTAAAGACGAATTAAAACATATAACATAACACTAAACTTACAGCAATTTAATATATTTCTAAAATGTCAGATGTTTTGAGCTTTGCTAAGACATTTCGTGCTTTGAAAATTAAATTCTAAAAACATTTGTCAGTCAATTTAGATTTTCGAAATTCGTAGTGAAGTACCTATTATGTAATTCAAATTTAGAAAATATTCCGCGACGTTATCGGGCCGCCGTTGCTAGTAATCAAACTTTTGTAATGATTCCAATTTAAAAAAACTATTAAAAATTTGAAAAATCCAAAATTATACTGTAATTATTATTATTTTTTAACGAAAATTTGACAGATCTTCTTGATCGTCACCACGAGTCTGCTTGAAAAGTTTCAGCTCGATTAGATCACGGGTCAAAAATCGATCCAAAGTTTTTTCGACGGCAAGCCGGCAAGCAAGCAAGCAGACGCCACGAGTTAATATAAAGGGAGTAAAAAATACTCATTTTGATTTAGTCACAATGTTATTTTTTAATTATATTTTCATTAATATGCTTAAGAGCGTTCTAATTTTTTGATATTAATCTATAAGGATATCTGTTTGGATATTTTTCTCTTTTCTACAGTGTACACTGTATATATTATACATTAATGTATAGCTATATTTTATTATTTTATCTTTAATGAAACTACTTAAATTTATATGCTTAGTAAATAATTATGAAGTTACACAAATTTAGCGAAACGAAGATATTATTTTCAATTTGTACATATTTTTTTTTTAAAAATCCAAAAATTCTTCAAAAATTTATCAAACCCATATCTTAATACTAAAAATCATGGTACCGGTGCTAAATGGTAAGGAGAACCGAATTTAGCATAGAAAAAAGCTAAGAGGTAGAAATTAATAAAGTATTTAACTTTTTTCGACGATTTCATACATATTCAAAGAGCGACCAACCAAAAGAAAGTTTCTTCCTCGATTTTACGAAAGTTCTCAGTAATATATCGGAATCTTTTCCGATGATGTCCTTCTCATGAAGTTTTTCCAAGTTTCTTTTTTGCATTTATTTATTTAACGTTGGAAGAAGATTCATCATCTTATTAAATATCTTTAAAACGAATGACCAGCAAAGTAGACGGATATATATCGGAACTCATACATAAATATTGTCACGTGTCGTGGCTGCGGGAGGAATTAATAAAAATGCTGGAATTTAATTTCGGATTTATTAATTACTGATTAATTAATTAATCAAAGGTACAAAGTCACTTAAGACAATTTAACTTAACGCTATTATTTAAATTAAACTATTTCGTAGTTTATTACTCGTAAGTAGACACTTTATTATCGCTTTAACACTTTATTCACTATTCACTAGAATATTTCATTCAGTTTCCGCACCTATTATTCGCTTCGGTTTATTTCGCTACGTAAGAACTTTTCCATATTATTTGCTGTCAAATTATCGCCCGGTTGGCCGCCCTGGCCTCCGCAGCCCGCGGCTACCTTAGCTTCGGTTTCGCTGTCAAGCGGGCTAAAACAACAAAAACAACTTTACTCCCGCGCGCGTCCTATTTATGTGTAGCCAATGCTGGTATCGAACCTTCCATGCATTCCCAGTGTTTAGGAGATGATTTTCGTGGCTTCTAGAGTCTTTTAGAATGTTTCAGATGCTTCCCGAAAGCCGTAGAACGTTGTAGACCGTTCTCGATTTTTCGATAGTATTGTGACCATTTCAAACAACTGTCAACAGTAGTGCGTGATTCTTTTTAGCCTCGTTACAATATATATTCTTAAATACTAATTTATTTATTATAGATATGGTATATAATTATGTCCTCGTTGACCTCTCATGTAAAACATTTTAAAGTTGTCAATAATTTTTATCATATATCCATGTACCGTTAAAAATAATAAACTTTTCCTTACGCTCCAGTACTGAAAACATATAATATTAGGTCCTTACATATGAAATTGAGGTTTTGCCGTACGGGCAAATTTGATCTCAAATATCTTCTCTTTGGTTAGGAATTCCAAATCCATTTATACAGCTATTTACTCATGTATTTGTGTTTTGAAAATTATAATTCATTTGTTTTTTCCTCAATTGTTTTTTTCTTTGCGTCACTCAGTTTACCAAATGAAAAACTTGAAATATCGCGTTATTTACGAGTACGAGTTCCACCGTGGCACCAGTACTGCAGAAAAGGCTCGAAGGATTAATGATGTGTATGGCGACGGTGCCGCAAAAGAAAACACAGTGCGTTTTTGGTTCCAACGTTTTCGTTCTGGAAATTTCGACCTGCAGAACAAGCCCCGTGGACGGCCGGAGACCAAAGTTGATAATGAAGAATTGAAGGCTATTGTGGAAGCGGATCCATCGCAAACCACATCCGAGTTAGCTGCAGGCTGCGGTGTTAGTGATAAAACTGTTTTAATCCACTTGAAGCAAATTGGTAAGGTGAAAAAGCTTGAAAGGTGGGTACCTCACGAATTGAGTGAAGCAAATCAACAAACGCGCGTTGACTGCTGCGTTGCATTACTCAACCGGCACAATAATGAAGGGATTTTAAATCGAATCATTACCTGTGATGAAAAGTGGATCCTGTACGATAATCGGAAGCGCTCATCGCAATGGCTGAACCCTGCCGAACCAGCCAAACCATGCCCCAAGCGAAAATTGACTCCAAAAAAGTTACTTGTGAGCGTTTGGTGGACTAGTGCTGGTGTCGTTCACTACAGCTTTCTTAAATCTGGCCAGACGATTACGGCAGATGTCTATTGTCAGCAACTGCAAACCATGATGGAAAAGCTAGCTGCTAAACAACCGAGGCTGGTTAATCGCTCTAGGCCACTGCTGCTTCATGATAACGCTAGACCACACACTGCACAACAGACGGCTACCAAATTAGAGGAGCTTCAATTGGAATGTCTAAGACATCCACCGTACTCTCCGGACCTTGCCCCAACAGATTACCATTTTTTTCGAAATTTGGATAACTTCTTGCAAAGGAAAAAATTCAACTCCGATGGAGCAGTCCAAACCGCCTTCAAAGATTTTATTGATTCCCGTCCGAATGGTTTTTTTAGTAAAGGGATCGATGAACTACCTATGAGATGGCAAAAGTGCATAGATAGCAATGGTACATACTTTGATTAAATAAATATATTATAATTAAAAAAAATCAGCTTTATGTTCCTCCCATACTAAACGCCAATTTCATATGTAAGGACCTAATATTATATATGTGGGATATAAAATCAAAGGCAGCAATATCCAAATAAAATTGAATGCATTCATCGAGGATTACTAATTTGTAATATACTAAATTCGATATTTTATAGGATTTTAAAGGAAACAAAAAGGAAAGAAAAGGAAACATGAAAGGATATGAAAGGAAATATAGCCATAAATTTATATGAAACGTGATTTTGGAAGAAGGAGATACATAATATCTAGAATTCAGTACATACTTAATTGATATTGCTGCCTTTGCTATTATTATATCCACATATAAAAATTATTTGACAAATACATCAAAATATGCTTCAACATTGATATTTTAAATTTTTAACTCTTTTTGTAGGCTTGTATATATTTTTAATAATATTTTTGTATGTATGTTCTTAGAAAACAATTACTGGATTTTTTCCACAGATAATACTTTATTTTATATCGAAATATAAGCAATATAGGTATTTTATGTATGCTGGGCACAAAATGTATATCTGCTCTAGGTGCATACGCTGGAGCATCAACCAGTCAATATATTGTAGTTTCTCGTACAATCCTGAGTTCCAATAACTTTCAAAGTGGTGCTGCTGCACTGAGTATTCCAGGTAGTCAACGTCTGTGACGAATATTTCACTTCAATGGATACTGCTTGTGATCTAATATTGCATCTTCGATCGTTGATCACCTCTAATTAAAACTAATTTAACTTGATAATTTGGGATAGAGGTCATAAAATATATTGAACCTTTACTAATTTTTATATTGCAAAGGGATCACAACACAGCCCCCGTAGGACTATAACAGCAATGAGCGGAATTACTGATGATTTTTGATAGTTTTACTTAAGCGGTGAAGAGGTGAAGAGAAGGGTTATTAAAATTACTGATACACCTACCTTACTTGTAAGGCGGTAGTTACATCTGATAAATTTTAAAAATGGTTAAATATTTTTTTAAATAGAGATAAATGAGGTGAATTAGTGAATTTTGTATCTACGTTTGACATCAATGTTCTTAATTTTTCGCACTAAACTAAACGCTTGTTCTGTGAAAATAGTGTCTCCTGGTACCACAAACCACTCGATTATTAATCAGAATCTTAACCAAGAAGCAACTCATTGATATTGGGTCGTAAAAATTCTTTATAGCATTGACATAAATTCAATTAACATTACATATGACAAAGGGGTGAGCACGGTTACCAGGATTATATGGTCACTGTATAGCTCAAAAACAATAAAATCAGGGGTCAATAGCGAGACAAAAGTATAGATATTTAAATCAGCACACGCCCTGATATATACATATATATATATATTATATATATATATGTATATATATATATATATAATAATATATATAATATGTATATATGTTAGTTCCAACTACTGTGAGTGAGCTCCGGACCCAAACGGTTGTACGCTTTTTGGAGAAGCAGCTCATCGACAAGGCGCCCTGAAGATGAACAGTGAGATCTGTTCGAAACGTCGGCAGACGACTGATCCTGACGACCAGAATTTGACGCGGGTTACCCCCAAAGTAGTTAGAACTAATCATATATATATATATATATATATATATATACCAAACTTGGACATTGACGGAGATAATTCGGTCGAAAATCCAGGCAGCAAGAATGATACTAGCACAGACAACCTGCATTGCAGTTTAGTGCGTTTTTTATGTAGGTACATACATATATACGGGGATAACGTTAACAGAACAAATTAGAAAGAACATCACCTAAGAGAATCTTAGAATAAATCCACTGTTGTTCCAAATAGCATAATATCAGCTAGGTCGGCTTGGAAAAGGCAGGGGAAGGGGAAAGAAAGCGTGTAGGATGTCTTAGGAGAACAGAAAAAAGGCACGTGGAGAGACTTTGCGAATTAAGATTGAACTACCAACGCAGCATAGGACAGAGAACTGTGGAAGAGTGCAATAGGCCTCCGAACCGATTAGGATAAAGGGGATGAGAAGAAAAAATAAAGAAAAAAATCATGATATGTATTAGCATAGTAGAATAAAAATAAGTTTTCTACAAATTAAAAAAATTCAAGGCGCATGTATTTAATAAAATAATACCGTGGTGTTAATTTTACAAATATTTACATGATGTACATAATACTCTTACACAGAAAAAACAAAAAATGCTACGTTTTTTGGCATTAACCTAATATTTACGCCCTATAACCTTCTTCTTTCAGTAAAAATATATAATTTTTTATACCTGAACATGAAATTATTTTCAATTTATGAAAACTAATAAAATATCCTATAATTCATTTTCAATTTATAAAAATGATAATTACTTCATTTATATAATACCGATAGGGCAGTTTAATGGAAAATTCGGATTATATAGGGAAAAAATGTTCCTTTTTCTATCCAGGTGTAATCTTAGGTTGGGTAGATTCTTCAGATGTTTTCCGAGAAGCTTAACTTTGTAACTTGTTCTTAGAATATTTCTGTAATCTTTTAATAAATCGGAGCTCTTCAAAAGATTTCTAGAACATTTTTTTGCTTTTTTCTACGACTTTTTATATCAACTGTCTGCATTATTTCACCACTAAAAACAAAAAATGTATATTATCTCAGTCCATAATATAATAATAATCATTGAAGTCATCATAAAAGTAGCTGTCACCTTAACCCACTTGGTACGGGGTGCAGATATTGCTGAGGCGTTTGCAGGTCATTTTAAAACAGTGTATAGTAGTGAACCTCCGCTTCTGGATATTAACATTGCTAGGCAATGTTCTCCGATCGGTGCACAGTCTATTGATGTTCAAAATATCAGTGAGAAGGATGTGTCCGACACTATAAAAAAATTAAATAATACTCATTCTCTTGGTCCAGATTTCATTCCAACATTTCTCTTAAAAGGTTGTGTGGAACTGATAAAAAAACCACTTTGTTTTTTGTATAATCTTTCCATTAATACAGGGATCTTCCCGGAAACATGGAAGACTTCAAAAGTTACTCCCATACATAAGAGTGGCTCTAAGTCGTCCGTAGAAAATTATAGACCTGTAGCTGTTCTCTCTGCCCCAGCTAAGGTATTTGAAATCATAATAAGTAGAACCGTCGCTTCCCGAGTAGAGCCATTTATAATTGATGAACAACATGGATTTAGGAAAGGCCGCTCGGTTGAGACAAATCTGATGGTCTTCACAAATTACGTCACGGAAGCTCTGGACGCGGGACATCAGGTAGACTGTTCATATAATGACTTCGCCAAAGCCTTTGATACAGTCAACCATGATGTCTTATTGAAAAGGTTGTATGAGATTGGTTTCTCGGATGGTATGCTAAAATTAATGTCGAGCTACCTCCAAAATAGGAACCAATACGTCTCCTACGGCCTATTCGCGTCAGAGTGCTTCTTTACCTTCTCGGGTGTCCCACAAGGATCTAACCTGGGTCCATTGTTGTTTTCGATTTTTATTAATAATATAAAAAATGTAATCTTAAACTCGCGCTTTCTGTTATTTGCGGATGACTTAAAGCTTTTCTTAAAGGTATCAACTTTGGACGATTTTCGTCTTCTCCAAGCAGATATATCAAATATATGTGAATGGGGAAGACGAAATAAACTTTTGTTTAATGTTTCCAAGTGTTCGGTTACATCCTTCACTAGGGCCCAAAAAACTCTATTTTTTCGCTACAAAATGAACGATCAAAATCTGACAAGAACATCAAATGTTAAAGATCTAGGTGTTAGATTTGTAAGCAACCTAACATTTCACGATCACATAGAGACGATCAGTGGTGATGCTTTGAGAATGTTAGGATTTGTTCTGCGTACTGCCAGGGTTTTCGAGAATACCCGCGTACTCAGAACTCTTTACAACTCCTTGGTGCGGAGTAGACTCGAGAGTGGCTCGATGATCTGGGGGCCACATGAGGGCAAGTACTCTCTTATGGTGGAGAAAGTCCAAAAGAAGTTTCTGAGATATCTCTACATGAGAGAGTACGGGCATTATCCTTGGCTTTACCCAACCGAGCTTCTCCAGGGTATGCTTGGCTACAATAGTTTAGAGACTAGAAGGAATGTGTATTTGATTACACATTTTTATCGATTGTTGCGCGGTATGATCGATAATCCTGAAATTATGCAGAGCATTGGTTTGTATGTTCCTGATAATTACACTAGACATCGTCAGCATAGATTGTTTCACATTCCAATATACAGGACCAACCTGCCGATGGTTATGCCTGTTGGAAGAGCCACAGCTATGCTGAACAAAATCGCTTTGGGTATTGATATATTCCATGTGTCTGAGGGGGTTTTCCGAAGCGGGATTCTCCTACACCTTTGACCAGGTTTTATGTTATTTTTAATTTATTAAATATTTTCATTTTTGTTATATGTACTTCCTAATATGTACGCCTTAAACATTTTGTTTGTCATGTACATATTATCATGAAAAAAAAAAAAAAACAAAAAAAAAAAAAAACAAAAAAAAAAAGCATCTACATTTTACAAATTAAAGATAAATAGATTTTTTTTTATCAATTCATATTGTAACGAGGCTAAAAAGAATCTTTGTTGTTTGAAATGATGTTTGACTTAGTTGAAAAGATCACAATACTAGCGAAGATTCCAGAACGGTCTAGAATAATGTACGGCTTACGAGAAACATCTACAAAAGTCTGGAAACCACGAGGAAGTTCTCGTTAGCACTGGAAACATCTGGAAATTTCGATATATAATACGAGTCGGTTGTTGTTTTGGGGCGCTCTTGACAGCGGCACGGAAGCGAACATAGCCGCAAGTTGCGGAGGCCAGGCTCGCAGGCTGGCCAACCGAGCGGTAATTCGACAGCGATATTCTGAAAAGTTCTTACGTATCGAAATAAACCGAAGCGAAATTAATGCGTGCAGAAATTGGATGGAGTGTTTTAGTGATTAAAGTGTTAAGTGACTACAAAGTGTCTATTTACGAGTGATAAATTTGCAAATTAGTTTAATTTAAAGAATAGAGTTACATTTAATAGTGTTAAGCGACTTTTTACGATAGAATAATCAATTACTCAGTAATAAATAAATCCTTTATCGCATTCCAGTGTTGTCATTAATTCCTCCCGCAGCCACGCCACGTGACAATATATTTGAATTTAATATACTGGACACTTACTTTTATAATAAAGTAATTTGGTTTTACTATTACCATTGTTAAGTATCAAAAATTTATTTAAGATAGTATCTTACTTTCTGAAATAATTTATTTATGTTTAATTTCAATTGAATTAAGAAAGTATCATGACTTTATAATAATATCCAATATCAGGAACATGCACATGTGTTGAGCAATTTAAAGGTAAATATACATTTTAAGTAAAACATATCTTTATTTTAAGGAATAATCTAGACATTTTATTTTAGTATTATACCTGAACTATTATGATCACTATGAGTCGTCTAAGTATTTCTTATTAAAAAAAATTATATTAAAGGAAATACATTCTTATTGTGAATTTGTAATTTCAGAAGAAAGTTATTAATAAATAGATACAGATCTATTTATTAATAATTTTTATTACTTATTAATCATATTTATTAATCATTTAATAATCATAATAATGTATGTATTCATTAATCAATTAGAAAAGACATACAGAAAAAATCAAATTAACGAAAAAATATTTAAATGCCCCTTAAATCGAAACACGGACCTCACATTCTATCCGGGAATGGCGCGTTATCCATTTCGCCATGGCACTCAGGTAGATTAACGAAAAAATTTCAACCTTATATGCAGTCTCTTTTTAATTGATTAACATTTTTATTCCATTTTTAAGCAATCCACTTTTTATAATGCAATAGTCACGAATACCTTCGCGTAGCTGTCGCTAGAGGACGCCAGAAATTAATTAATTTAATTTTAATTTTTTTGGAAACACTTGATACAACACATATATATTAAAGGAAACACATTCTTATTGTGAAGTTGTAATTTCAGAACGAAGTTCTGTGAATTATTAAACAATTTTTATTAATCAATTAGAAAAGACATACAGAAAAAATCAAATTAACGATTAATGAAAACTCTTACTGGGTTTTTTTTAAATCTTTGTTTCCGATTTTTTATTACTCCTCATCCCAAATGCTTCCTTTGGAACGAATGACTAGCTTAGGTGTGCATGCTCCATATTACTTCATTGTACCAAGTAACTACCATTAGTTGTTTTTATTTGGGCTTTATTTTATTTTGAAATAAGCAGTCATAGATTTGTCCTTGAAGGTAGTCGTTAAGCATTGGGTTGGTACAGGTATTGGATTACTAGATCCATTATGACTACTGTCTTTTACTTTCCAGCTCGAAATTATGAATCTAGAATCTAGAGAATGAACCAGTGATTTTTCCTTTCGCATCCGCTCCCTAATAACTACGTCTTTCTTAAATATGTTGTCACAGTGATTAGTTATATTAAGATAAACATTATTACAATTTTTATTTGTGCGTTGCTGCCGATACAATAAAACGCCATATTCTTGCATCATCAGAAATAAATCACCCATTATTTCAAAATAACTATAGTGTTCTTTAAGAGGTACAGAACTTAAAAGTGAAAGAAAATACATAAAATTATTGGAATGGCAATGTTATTGGCTTTATTGGAAAGATAATTTTATGCCATCAATTAAGAGGTTTTTTGTACGGTGTAAATTGTACAGAATTGAACCAAACCCCTTCTTTAGGCGAGAGGATTGGGACACAGATGAAGTTTATTCCACCTCGCATACATTTAAGATTTATTTAATATGTGGGTATTAAATAAAAGGTATTTTTTACAACAGACATTTTTTTAAATATTGTGCCAAACCGAGAGTCTTCTCCTCAAAAAAAATATTTTTGTAATAAACTACCACTTATTTACTGAGATTTTATTTGTTAAGAGTATTTAGTTTGTTTAATTATTATTTAGTTTGTTTAAATATTATAATAATTAAAATCATTTCATAATTGTCTTAAAATTTATCTTGGTAATTTAAGTTCTTAGTAAATTTTTAAACAAATCACACTGTGATGGTCGACATAGAGATAGATTTAATAAATTTAGAAAATCTTAAAATAATAATATTCAAAAAAGTCAAGTATGGACATCAAAAATATATTTCTTCTGTTTGGAATCGTTTAAAAGTAAAAGCCTGATATATTTCTTCTTAAGATTCTATGTATTACAAGAGGCTAACAAAATATTGAATATTCAGCTATACAAGTAATATTTCTTAGATCTTTATAATACCATAGATATAATTCTGTGTTAAATTAATATCGTTTGCCAATCCTAATAGACTCGACCTTGTGAGTAGGTGCGAACGAGCCTTTATTATTTATGAATCAGAACAGTAAGTCTCGCGTGTAGCGGGTGCTTAACTATTATTTTAACGAAACGGACCAATCACAGGCGCGCTTTGCCTTCGACGGGTTGAGCCGGAGGCGACCGTCCTGATGACTGAATCCGGCCAATGGCGAGCGCCGGCGGTGAGGTCATCGCGCATAGGATGAGTCACTGCACTAGCGTGGATTTCGAAGATATGGTGCAATCAAGACTATAAAAGAAGCGGACACGATATACTCAGCCCCTTCAGTTCGAGACCAGACTTGCGAGCGGGAGCGCTGCCCAACAGACTACCGACGGAGCCCTGAGTTCCAGAACAGCATTTACGGACGGAGTTGCTGCCCGGACTTATGGAGGAATCTACCATTCATCAGTAGCAGAGAGGATCATACCGCCACTGTGTAACAGCTAAGGAACACATTTATATTATCTATCGATTAATTATTTTCACTATTGAAATGTATTTATTTTGGGAAGATTTAAAATCGGAGCAATAATGTATAATTAATATCACGATTTCTTGTGTGATCTTGGCTCAATTCGTACGGGAATATCTCCCAAACGAATATATTTTGATGCATGGGGATTTTCATACCATTTGTATTAACAATTGATTTTACGGAGCTCTATAAGCAGTGCTTAATAGATTCATAATATTGTCGACGCGTTATGTATTGCATAACCAGATATCAATCCAAATCGTACGAGAAATTCTTCCGAACGAATATATTTTAAAGTATGGGGATTCTCATACTATTTGTACTAAAATTGAATACACGGATTTATATATGAATTACTTAGTAGCATTATAATAATTACTGTATTGCGTAGGTATTGCGCAATCATTACACTCGGTCTACAACTAACTCTTTATGAATCGAGTACCTCGGTATATTCAGCTTAATAAGTGGCTTCAGAATGACGAGTAAAGGACAGAATGGGGAGATCTAACTAAAGATTGGGGATATCTGGTTTGTGTTAGCCTAGCTGGCTGAGGGGTGGATGATTGCCGGCACTTGGGCGTGGAACCCGCACAAGCCCCTGCAGGGCCCCTTAAAGGCGGGGTCCTCCTTGTTGCTCGGGGTCGTCAATAAACCGACCACCTAACCTCATCTGGCGCAAACTACTTAAACCAACAAAAAGGTTCCCTATGTCTTTGGAAGGATTTCCATGCTTGAATGCTGTAAAACCTTGATAGAAAACGTTAACTTCTATTTCGTCCTCTGTAAGAAAGACAGGGCCAGAATAAATATAAAAATCATTCACTCATATGGAATAGCTGGGATATTATAAATATGTTACTAACACTCTAACATTTGTCCAAAGTAAATGTTGCAAGATGCAGAATCGTGGGACGCCATTCTGAAAAGGCATAATGAGATTGCACAATAATTTGTAACATCGCTGACTATGCCCGCAAAGGAGGCTAATGTCGTCATCAATTCGTACCAAAAGAGTACATGATTCTTCAAACACCGGCCTAAAAGAAAGGCGCCTCAAGACAACACACATCATCAGAAACTCGTACCAAAAGAGTACGGCCTTCTCAATTATAAGCCTAAAAGAGAGGCGTCACGGGATCACATCTCGTAAAGAAGAGATAGAGTCTCGGGATGCAGTAAGTTCCGGAGGAACAAGGGGGGCCGTTTAGTCACTTAGGAAGTCGGCCACCGGGTTTAGGCGGGCGCGGGGCCTCTACCCCTCTCAGCAGAGATGCTGAGGGTTTAAAAAACCAAAATTTAGCATTCAAAGAAACTATTATTTCATATAAACTCACGGGCTGTTGTAGAATCCTTTCGAACAAACCATCCCCGAGACCTTATCTACTTATTTATAAAGAAGTTTCGTTTCAAAAATGTCTTATTTCGTAGATAGCAAATATATGTATTATTTTCCCCAGGAATTAATATGAACAGGTTCATACACGTCTAAGACGACACCATTCAAGGTAAGAATATGTTAATATAAAGTGTTTAAAATTATTAGTTTCAGTGTTATTTAATATGTGAATTTTTCCCTTGGCGCCGTTCGAACGATTTTACTGGTTTGCCTCCAATCGAAAATGTTTTATTTCTAATACACGAATTCTTTCTAGTGAACGTATTTTATTGTAACATAAATGTATAGATTATTAGGTTCGTTAGATGTTTTTATTACGTAATATTATGCAATTGTTTCCACACTGCTCCTATAAAAGAATTTGAAGTTATTACGATACACAACGGGGTCCTTCATCCATTAGACGAATCATGTGCCAATTCAACGACGTATTACGAATAGTATATATTGTATTTATCGAGATTTAGTCGCATTTATTATTTCTAGTGAGGTTTTTAGTATTGGTTCCAGGCGCCATTATGAGGCGGAAATAGTTCATATTCATAGCCCGACTGCAATAGGTATTTTTGTCGCGTAAGAGGTAGCACTTTTAGGAATATAACTGTGTTTCATGTTTCGTCCCTGACGGACAGGATGGTATAGCTGTGGCTATTTAGGTAATATACTTAGTAAATGCAAAGGGCAGTAGGTATTTTCAATATAGTATGCGAACCCAAGATGATAGAAATATTTTAGTTCCTATAATTTCATTGAATATTTGCTGCAGAATAATATTTGATGAGAGAAGTAGTTAATATTCCATTCAAAGCAAAAGTTTTAGTCAATATCTTTATAGGTAATATTCAACAGCAAGTTAGAAATATTTTAGTTAATATTTTTAGTTAATTTTGCATTCAAAAGCGAAATTTTCACAGAATAATTATTTCCAGTTAATAATATATATTTTAGTTCAATGTATAGTTAGCACAGGCAGAGTATTAATATTGTATAGAATACATTATTTTTAATATTTCATAGAAGAATATAATTTATCTCACGATCATTATGTAGTTACAACGCAATTTGCAGTCGTTATGCAGAGCGTCGCGCGCTCACATATAAGAAAAATGTTCTATTTTTATATTGAGATTTATATTATATTATACTTCCGCCTTTTACGTTTGGACCACCCCCTCATACATCACTCTGGTGCCGGACCAAGAGATATATTGGATTTCTATATTTATCAAAACCACACCTTTTGACGAGGAGCTATACCAAATTATTATTAAATGTTTCAAGGCCCCGAGGACCTACTATCTACCAGGGTCATCACAGTGGTGCCGGTGACCAGACAGGAGCGTATTCGTTGGACTCATTTGCATAGTAATAAAATCATTTTGGTTTAGTTAATATTATAAATGAAAGAAAATATTTGATTATAAAAGCGGTTTTATTTAAACAATCGCGGACCACGGTCCGTGACATCAAAGAAAAAAGATTGAGCATTTACGTGAACCACGTACTGAGATTTGTAGACAAACGTGACACTAGGTATTAGAAATTTCTTTAGGTTGTTTGTCATATAGACAGTTGGCATTTTTATTATTTAATATTTTGTGAACGAAAATTATTGTAGTAATTTTGGTCCTTGTGATATATTAGTTCGATTTTGGAATGCCTGTTTCTTTGTAAAATTATTGCTCCATTTTATAGAATATGTGATTTATTTCATATCTCATTCATTTTATGTGGTTTGAATTCAAACGATTCACATTTGAAAAATATTTTTAATAATTGTATGAAGAGAATATATTTGAATGCGATCTCACAAGTAAGCCACCGTCACAATCTAAAAAAGACCATCGGGATTTGCGGATCGCAGTATAACAAATATGTAGTTAGGATTCAAACGATTCACGTTTGAAACGTTTTAATTATTGCATTTGTTTTCTCGTAAGTATGCCACTGTCACGGCCTAGGCCATCGGGATTTGCGAATCGCAGTGTAACAAATATGTAGTTGAGATTCAAACGATTCACATTTGAATGGTTTTAATTATTGCGTTTGTGTTTGTGTTTCGCAAATATACCACCGAACACGGCCAAAGCCGCCGGGTTTGCGAGCGCTGCGTGTTAGAGAGACCGGCGACGGTTTCCCTATAAACGCGAGCGGACACGTTTCGGCCCAAGCGTGGAAGATGCGGCAGAGACCCAAGACGTTTGAGCATTTAGCGTTTGATAAGTTTGACTATCGCGGTCGGGCGTATATGAACAGACTGTTTGCTTCGCGGATATGGACAGGTCGCGCCCGAAGAAATGCAAAGAAATATAGACTTGGAATGCGGGCAGATCACCGCGACAGATTTCAGCGCGCGCCACGGAGGGTTTATGATAGCTTAAAATTCGGTTTTAATTTAATTTCTTATATTAATATAAACTAATAATTAACCCACGCTAGATAAAATCTGTTCAGTGGCAAATATTTTCGCTTACGAGTTATGCAATAGTAATTAATAATAATAGCAGAAAATATAAAAGTAAAAATAAATATAAAAACCGGATAACAATTTAGTAGAAAATATAAACACGAGAATATATGAATCTAAAAGAAAAGAACATTTGATATATATTTTATTTTATAAAAAAAATTATAAATCCGATGTTTTATAATATTTACTTTTCTCTTTCGGTTATGTACTTTTATGATACAAATGCAAAAAATATTTTAATAACTATCCGTCTGGTTTCATAATTAAAAATTAATATAAATTAATTTTAATAAAATTAAGGTTAATGTGAATTAAATAAATCCACACTTGTTATATATTTGTCTTATGGATATTAAAAAGGGTTTCTATATTTGAAAAAAAAAAAAGATCTTTAAATTCAGCTAAATTTTTACAGATAATAATTACACAAAAAATTAATTGATTATAGTATTCTTACAAATCTACTTATATTATTTGATAACTTTCACGTGCATGTTTCGGAGATACCTTTTTATCGTCAAGGTGTTATATACAAATTGTCCTAAAAAAATAAAATGTCAATCTACAATGTTGCTGAATTAATTGAAAAAAAATAATAATTTCCTTCATTGATTTATTATGGTCCTTAATTATTTTAATTATCTAAATGTGTTCTTAATTGTTATACACAGTTATATACGGTTCTGGTTATTCAAACTAATTATAATTTCTTTGTTGTATGCAGGATTGATAGACTTGTTCGTAATATAAACACAGACGCGTATTGTTGCACGAAATAATTATTTGAGTTTCTTGTTTTGATCTAAAAATTATTTTGATTTGAATTACAAGAATAAAATTGCTTCCATTTTTATTTACAAGACGGCCTGGCATATGAATTAAAATGGTCATACTACCGCCATCTAGCGGAAATCAGAGAAAGTTTTGAGCCTTCGCTAGTATTAGTCTATAGGAAGCGGTAATAGAGAGCGCAATATATATATTCTCTTAGTAACGAATAATTAAAAATTGGACTTGTTTTTTTTTATATATATTCCTTTGTTTCGCTTCATTGCAACGTTAATTGAAATTGTTTTATCTTCATTAATATATATTATATTATAATATACGTTGATATAGGGTATTTATAGGCAGAGTAGAAATAAACAACAGCTTATTTGACTACAGAGATGAGATATGGTAGAAGGACAGTTGGCTTCTTTAATGATCATAAGGTTCACATACAGGGTTGATAATTGTTAAATGTTTACATCTCACTACTTCAAATTTCGTACGTATCTATATTGGGGTTGTTTTGGTTTTGGGCGCAATCTTCTTGGAAATAATACAAAAGTAAATCCGGAATTAACGATATGTGAGTTTCTTCAAGTTTTGAGAAGTCGTAACGCTATGATTGATTAAGCATTTATTGTTTTTACTATACATTGGGTGTATGTAGAAATCCTGTTGAATAGTGATAAAATAAAATAAAAAAGCAATTTTTCAGGAGAGCTTTTGAATTCTTCTGGAACATTTTGAAAAAAAAATTTTTGAAAATAGATTTTACCGGGAGGACTTTGAAAAAAACCTTTTTATATAGTAATAGCATCATCATTAGATTCATCCACCTTCATGCGTCGTCGTGACCATTACTTTTAGATTAGGGTAGGAAGATTAGTCGTTTGGATCTTGAATAGATTCCAGTCGTATAGCAAACCGAATTATACGTTAGGAATTCTTGATTCAGTTACACACATACATCTTCTGTGGATATCAGTGTTGGTGATGACTACTACAGCTAGTACAGATATTAGGGTTTACCTCTTCTGATTTGTAACAGTGTACTTCGTTAAACATGTTCGCGTTGTTAAAGGAACACTTTAAAATTTTATAATGTTATGTTACATATAAGTATGGGGATGATGAATACGGAACATATTAATAAAGTTGTTTTAGGTTTTCAATAAGTTTTGGGAGGAACGATATTACAGTTATACGGAGGAGTCGCGCCTGATTATTTGACAAACGCTTAACAATTTGGGGGAAGACAGGTTAGTAAGGAATAGTTATGGGAAACTTTTCTTGACATCTGGATGCACTTCTTCTACAAACATGCGTCGTCTTTAGATATCACTCTTGAGGGTTGGCTGGAAAGTTAGTTGAGACGGATAATAGTTATATATACTTTTACGTTCTACAATTATCGAAGAGGTTGTTCCTACTCTTTTCTTCCTCTTCTTCTTCTTCGTCTCCTTCTTATTCGTATATGCTATCGGTTATATATATATTTTTTCTTTCCCCCTTTTAGTTATATTGACTTCAACAGAGTCTTCTTCTTCTTCGGTACGAAGGTTTTTTTTTTTATTGATTACGTTCACTCTAGTCTTCTTCTTCTTTGAATACATACCGTTTATGCTTTACTTTTCAAACGCCTTCTCTTCTATAAATAGCAATTATTACAATACGTTGCAACTACTTCTTCGTCTTATGGTATGTCTTTCGACTGCTTCTCCACTTTCTTCTTCTTCTTCTTTTTCTATTACTACATTCATTTCGTCTCCTTCCATTTATCTTAAACTTTTCGACTGTTTTTCTACGTCTTTTCTTCATCTTCTTTTGTCCTTTACCTACTACTACATTCGCGTCTTCTTCTAATTTTATAACTTTCGACTTCTTCTTCGTCTTTATCTATTACTACACTCGGTTGTGACTTTTCTTCTTTATCTTATGCCTTTCAATGGATTCATTTTCTTCTTCTTCTGTTGTCATCCACTACTTTTGCGGCTTCTTCTTCTTCTTCTTCTTCATCATATTACACCAATAATAAATTATGGCAGTCATTACAGTATACGTGGAATATTGAGGACAATTGGCTGATTCTACATAATAGGAAATGTACTGCGCATATGTATAAGGTTCATAACACAGGTGGGGTACTAGAGTTCATTTTGTCGCGGTTTGCAATCATAGTAGGAATATGCGGTTGACCATTCACTCGGCTAAAACAGGACTATACGAGTTTCAGATAGAAGAGGTTGTATAGTTTGGGGGAAGGGGGAATAAGAATTGTATTACAAGATGGTGAACACTTGTCGGGGTACACCATGGTATAGCAAGGAATAGTTATTGGAAACCTTCTTGACAACTGGGTTATGGTTGAAGCTCTACTTCTTTAACAAATATGCATCGTTTTTGGGCATCTCTTTTGAGGGTTAGCTGGACAGTTAGTTGAAACGACGCCCAACGGTTATTGAAGGGACTTGTCCATTTGCGACTAGTCATTAGAAAATTTGGAGGCGGACTGCACTTTTTCTTTTTAGAGTGGATAGCAAGTATCATCGTCATCATGTTTACTCACGTACAGGACATATTGAGATCGAGGGGTTCGCTCTATATATTAGGAAGCTGGTTGTTAAGTTTATATGAATAGATTGTACATTAATTCGTAGGTTAACATAATTCTGGAACTTCAGATTTATCGTAGCTCGCATTTCATAGGAGAAATATACAGTTAATATTTACTCGGTTGAGTTGGTTTGTATAGCTTGAAGGGGATGTGGGGAGTGTTAGTGGGAGTATATTCTGGGGGAAGGGAGGTATATGCTGGGGAAAGTAGTATAGAGTTGCGAGGTGGTGAACACTAGGAGTGTACCATTGTAAGGGAAGCAAGGAGGATAACAAAGTGGGGGAAGGGCGTTCCTTTTAAGTGTTGATAACAGGATGGAACTTGAGTGGTTAGCAGACACAATAATGAGATTACTGAGGCATTCAATCGATTATGAAGAATCGAACCTTTTCAGTCAATTGAAAAAATTATATACAGTCCCTTTCGCTTTCAAATCTTATATTTATATTAGTTGTACACTTTTCATTTGAATGACAGGCAGATGGTTTACAGTAGCTTTAAATAGGCAAAGAAGGTTCCATTGAAAAAGAATTTGGCACTGATAAGAACAACGATTTATTTTAAAAGGAATTTTAGAAACTCTTGATAAGTATCACGAGATATACTATCCTATTGGGTTATTTAGCAGATAGGCTTGGTCTGATAGATCATTCCTCTCTCTAAATAAGGGGGAAGCTGTGATGGTCGACATAGAGATAGATTTAATAAATTTAGAAAATCTTAAAATAATAATATTCAAAAAAGTCAAGTATGGACATCAAAAATATATTTCTTCTGTTTGGAATCGTTTAAAAGTAAAAGCCTGATATATTTCTTCTTAAGATTCTATGTATTACAAGAGGCTAACAAAATATTGAATATTCAGCTATACAAGTAATATTTCTTAGATCTTTATTATACCATAGATATAATTCTGTGTTAAATTAATATCGTTTGCCAATCCTAATAGACCCGATCTTGTGAGTAGGTGCGAACGAGCCTTTATTATTTATGAATCAGAACAGTAAGTCTCGCGTGTAGCGGGTGCTTAACTATTATTTTAACGAAACGGACCAATCACAGGCGCGCTTTGCCTTCGACGGGTTGAGCCGGAGGCGACCGTCCTGATGGCTGAATCCGGCCAATGGCGAGCGCCGGCGGTGAGGTCATCGGGCATAGGATGAGTCACTGCACTAGCGTGGATTTCAGAGGTATGGTGAAATCGTTACTATAAAAGGAGCGAACGCGATGTACTCAGCCCTTTCAGTTCGAGACCAGACTTGCGAGCGGGAGCGCTGCCCAACAGACTACCGACGGAGCCCTGAGTTCCAGAACAGCATTTACGGACGGAGTTGCTGCCCGGACTTATGGAGGAATCTACCATTCATCAGTAGCAGAGAGGATCATACCGCCACTGTGTAACAGCTAAGGAACACATTTATATTATCTATCGATTAATTATTTTCACTATTGAAATGTATTTATTTTGGGAAGATTTAAAATCGGAGCAATAATGTATAATTAATATCACGATTTCTTGTGTGATCTTGGCTCAATTCGTACGGGAATATCTCCCAAACGAATATATTTTGATGCTTGGGGATTTTCATACCATTTGTATTAACAATTGATTTTACGGAGCTCTATAAGCAGTGCTTAATAGATTCATAATATTGTCGACGCGTTATGTATTGCATAACCAGATATCAATCCAAATCGTACGAGAAATTCTTCCGAACGAATATATTTTAAAGTATGGGGATTCTCATACTATTTGTACTAAAATTGAATACACGGATTTATATATGAATTACTTAGTAGCATTATAATAATTACTGTATTGCGTAGGTATTGCGCAATCATTACACTCGGTCTACAACTAACTCTTTATGAATCGAGTACCTCGGTATATTCAGCTTAATAAGCGGCTTCAGAATGACGAGTAAAGGACAGAATGGGGAGATCTAACTAAAGATTGGGGATATCTGGTTTGTGTTAGCCTAGCTGGCTGAGGGGTGGATGATTGCCGGCACTTGGGCGTGGAACCCGCACAAGCCCCTGCAGGGCCCCTTAAAGGCGGGGTCCTCCTTGTTGCTCGGGGTCGTCAATAAACCGACCACCTAACCTCATCCGGCGCAAACTACTTAAACCAACAAAAAGGTTCCCTATGTCTTTGGAAGGATTTCCATGCTTGAATGCTGTAAAACCTTGATAGAAAACGTTAACTTCTATTTCGTCCTCTGTAAGAAAGACAGGGCCAGAATAAATATAAAAATCATTCACTCATATGGAATAGCTGGGATATTATAAATATGTTACTAACACTCTAACATTTGTCCAAAGTAAATGTTGCAAGATGCAGAATCGTGGGACGCCGCTCTGAAAAGGCATAATGAGATTGCACAATAATTTGTAACATCGCTGACTATGCCCGCAAAGGAGGCTAATGTCGTCATCAATTCGTACCAAAAGAGTACATGATTCTTCAAACACCGGCCTAAAAGAAAGGCGCCTCAAGACAACACACATCATCAGAAACTCGTACCAAAAGAGTACGTACATCTCAATTATAAGCCTAAAAGAGAGGCGTCACAGGATCACATCTCGTAAAGAAGAGATAGAGTCTCGGGATGCAGTAAGTTCCGGAGGAACAAGGGGGGCCGTTTAGTCACTTAGGAAGTCGGCCACCGGGTTTAGGCGGGCGCGGGGCCTCTACCCCTCTCAGCAGAGATGCTGAGGGTTTAAAAAACCAAAATTTAGCATTCAAAGAAACTATTATTTCATATAAACTCACGGGCTGTTGTAGAATCCTTTCGAACAAACCATCCCCGAGACCTTATCTACTTATTTATAAAGAAGTTTCGTTTCAAAAATGTCTTATTTCGTAGATAGCAAATATATGTATTATTTTCCCCAGGAATTAATATGAACAGGTTCATACACGTCTAAGACGACACCATTCAAGGTAAGAATATGTTAATATAAAGTGTTTAAAATTATTAGTTTCAGTGTTATTTAATATGTGAATTTTTCCCTTGGCGCCGTTCGAACGATTTTACTGGTTTGCCTCCAATCGAAAATGTTTTATTTCTAATACACGAATTCTTTCTAGTGAACGTATTTTATTGTAACATAAATGTATAGATTATTAGGTTCGTTAGATGTTTTATTACGTAATATTATGCAATTGTTTCCACACTGCTCCTATAAAAGAATTTGAAGTTATTACGATACACAACGGGGTCCTTCATCCATTAGACGATTCATGTGCCAATTCAACGACGTATTACGAATAGTATATATTGTATTTATCGAGATTTAGTCGCATTTATTATTTCTAGTGAGGTTTTTAGTATTGGTTCCAGGCGCCATTATGAGGCGGAAATAGTTAGTATTCATAGCCCGACTGCAATAGGTATTTTTGTCGCGTGGGAGGTAGCACTTTTAGGAATATAACTGTGTTTCATGTTTCGTCCCTGACGGACAGGATGGTATAGCTGTGGCTATTTAGGTAATATACTTAGTAAATGCAAAGGGCAGTAGGTATTTTCAATATAGTATGCGAACCCAAGATGATAGAAATATTTTAGTTCCTATAATTTCATTGAATATTTGCTGCAGAATAATATTTGATGAGAGAAGTAGTTAATATTCCATTCAAAGCAAAAGTTTTAGTCAATATCTTTATAGGTAATATTCAACAGCAAGTTAGAAATATTTTAGTTAATATTTTTAGTTAATTTTGCATTCAAAAGCGAAATTTTCACAGAATAATTATTTCCAGTTAATAATATATATTTTAGTTCAATGTATAGTTAGCACAGGCAGAGTATTAATATTGTATAGGATACATTATTTTTAATATTTCATAGAAGAATATAATTTATCTCACGATCATTATGTAGTTACAACGCAATTTGCAGTCGTTATGCAGAGCGTCGCGCGCTCACATATAAGAAAAATGTTCTATTTTTATATTGAGATTTATATTATATTATACTTCCGCCTTTTACGTTTGGACCACCCCCTCATACATCACTCTGGTGCCGGACCAAGAGATATATTGGATTTCTATATTTATCAAAACCACACCTTTTGACGAGGAGCTATACCAAATTATTATTAAATGTTTCAAGGCACCGAGGACCATCTATCTACCTGGATCATCACAACACATAGTGAAACCAAACGTTTACAAGAAAGTTGCATTAGTTCATGTGTATGTATTTTGGTGGTCTGCAAGCATATATTATACAAATGATACTCGAATTAAAAATGAATCTCAAGGTTATTTTTACTTAGAATATTTCTTTCTTTGGACGTTTAATCCTTGGAATAAATCTTTGTTGATCAGATTATATTTTAATATTTTTTAACTCCCTTGAGAAGTCAAAGGCTAAAGTGCTTATTTTGAAGAACATCCATCGCCGGGTTAAAAGGACGCCTCTCTTACGGCGATCGTTTATTTTCGTTCGTTACGCTACCTTTGTTTGAGACGGATTCATTCGTCTGCTCCGCCATTAGTTCCCAGCCACGGCACTGATTACTTACCAACTCTCTGTGGGTTGTGGGTGGGTACAGGGCATCCAGAAACAATGTTGACAACCCGGCCACTATTTTTTTAATGCAACAAGAATTATTTCCAACGGCGATCTGGTGAAAATCAATTACAATGAAAGCTAATCTTTTCAATAAAGGAAAAATTCTTCGAAAATTCGCAAGTGGATCTATGAAACAAATAATATGAAGAAATAAAAAGAATTATATTTAATTCTTCATATTGCTCACGTTCACGTGCATAACTCATTTTTGATAACCAGTTTCATTTTATCTCATCCTTTTTTTACTCCCTTTATATTTACTCGTGGCGTCTGCTTGCTTGCCGTCAACAAAAAATTTGGATCGATTTTTGACTCTTTTCCCGTGATCCAATCGAGCTGAATCTTGGCAAGCAGACTCGTGGCGTGATCACGAAGATCTATCAAATTTTCGTTAAAAAAATTACTAATTATAGTATAATTTTGGATTTTTAGAAATTTTATTGGTTTTTCAAATTGGAATCATTTGAAAAATTTGATTAGCAACGGCGGCGGCGCGGCGGCCCGATAACGTCGCGGAATATTTTCTAAATTTGAATTACTCCGTCGGTATAATAGGTACATCACTACGAATTTCGAAAATTTACAAAACAATTGGTTCACAGATGACAGCAAAATTGGGTTTTTTGGGAAAAAGTCAAATAACAATTTATTTCTTTTAGATTTCTGCTTAGTTTTGAAGTATTCTACATTACTCAAATCTGATTCTAACTAAATCATTTGACGCTGGAAATTCATAAGGTGCGATATTGATGATAATTGAATCTATCAAAATCTTGACATCTCAAAACATCTGACATTTTAGAAATATATTAAATTTCTGAAAGTTTAGTGTTATGTTATATGTTTTAATTCGTCTTTAATTATTGTTATATTTTACAAAGAAAGGGAGTATACTAAAAACTTGGTTTTTATGGGTTACTTTTTTATGTGGTTAAAAAGATGCAAATGATCATTTTGCTGTGTTTTATTATAATTAGAAATACGACAGAATTTAAAAATACTTAACCTGTTTGTTTGTTAGACTTTTCAGATTCATAGAATGAGTTTGACCCAGCTTGGCCTTGCAAAATGAACACCATCAAAAGATCAAAATCATCAGTTTGTTTTTAAATCAAAGCTGAAGACATCTGTAGTGAGCGGAGCATCCAAATACGCGCAAGCAAAACAGCGAAAAAATTTTACTGGGAGACATCGGCACACGCCAAAAAGCTGGACTGACAGCTGCGTTTGCTTGGAATTTTAGAAACCGTCATTTCATTAGTATTGCAACCTTTAGAAGCGCAGGCGTGAAACTACGTTTGGTGGTAGCTTTGCACTCATAAGGTTAAATACCCATAATATTCAGAGCTCAACCATCTCACATTACAAACACTTGTAGAATCATCAACTTCTAAACCTCTAATTACGATAGAGTCAAAACAATGCATAGGTAAACAGAGTAATGCGATATGTGATTCTTATATATAATATTTATATATCTCAGTGAGATGTGGCTCGAGAACCAGAGCTTTAATGTACGAGAGCTAAATATCAACATAGAGGTCTCTTTAGACCTCACATTGGGATTTTTAATATTATAATGGCCTAAAAGAAAAGATATTAACTGCACTAATAATAAACATTCACTATAAGTTTTTCAAAAGAAAACGTGCATAAGAGTGGTTAATAAATTGAACATGCAAATACAGTTTTAATTAGAAATATTTTGGACCATCAGAATACTAATCAATATTTTACCAATTCTTTTTAACAATTTAATGAGAATTTATGAACTGAATAGGTTGTCCAGTACTACAAAACGCTCGTGTAAGTTAATGTAACCAATAATGTCAATAAATCATTATTCAACATTAGAATGAAAAATAATATTTGACAATGAAAGAAACAATATTGAACAAACATTCATATCATATATATCGTATTACTATTTGACATCATTGTCAGAGATATTAAAATAATATAATAATGAAATGATTGAAAAGTAAGACATTGACATAACTAATGACTCAATACCTATAGGTTATAAACAAAGACGTTCAGGACACGATTCTGATCTCCCTTGCCAGAGTAGCTGAATGCACCTGACAGAGCAGTATCCAGCCACCATTGGGAATGGCAGTCACATATCAACACACAGGCGTAGTAAAACTTCTGTTCACTTCTCTTTTACCTCTATAGCTGATAACATCAAGCGCTCAATAGCAGGTGCCACTGTATATTTCAACACGTGTAGTCTTGTAACTTATGTAAACTTTATGATAATTAATTCAGTGTAATCATATAAATAACACATTTCATTTTAATATCCACGCCATTGACATTAACATCTACTTTATTCCTGAAAAAAATCTAGATGAATATGTTTTTTTAGAACATAAATAATAAGATGAATTTTGTACCAGCTTATCATTCACACAACAATTTTATTTTTCTTCCTCAATAACTGACAACCGACTTTGTGGTAACATTATTTATAATAGTAACATTCTTACAACGGTAACATATTATATTACCAATTTACAATGGTACTACAATTTACAACATAAAGTCATGATAACATTATTTACAAAACTTATTAGACTGCTTATTTATAATTTACAAATTAATCGTATTTCTAAATAATCATATATCAAATTCAAAAATTGAAAATATCCCAAATTCTATACAACAAGTTTATCTTATTTATATTTCTATACTAATAATTCATTTTAAAAAATATATTAATAAACAAATATTGGCTCATATTAAAAAAAATAGGCGTTCATAAATTAATTTGTAAAGATTGTACTCATTTTTATGTAGAAATTATTGGTAAATAACTTTCGTAAACAAACATTATTTTGATTTTAATAAGGGTTTGAAAATTTTACATACATATAAAATAGGATTACCTACTACAATTAATGGCAAACAAATAATATAAATAACCAGGTCCTATTTGCAATTTCTAGTAGTGGGTTAGTAATCTAAGTGTATAGTTCTTAATTTGTTAGTTATTCATCCCTTATATATTTATTTATTGTTTTTTTAATACTTCAATTTTTTAGTAGATACCTAAACGTTGTATCTTGATTAAGGGACTATTGCCGAAATTCAATAAATTAGTGGTTTGTACAAAATGTTTTCTTATTAATTATACAAATTACATTTTTGATATGAGCACATCTATTCATCTTAAGCATCGCATATATTATACATATATAAATGAGAATGGAAATAATGAATACAAAAAGTCGGCCGGCTGGTTATAAGACAATACACCGGTCCTAGGGCCTGGACCAACAAAGCTTCTCCCACTCAAACTTCTTGTATATCCACGCGGCGACCAACGGGCGACGGACTGGAGGATGAAGTTGATGGTAATCAATCCGTCGAAGGATACGAAAAGTACGGCAAAATTGAGAAGCAGTGAGCGTATGTCCCATATGTTAGAGGCGGTTCACAAATGGTGGTTGTGGCAACTCGACGTATTCGAGTACTAATAGCTTACATCATATCTAACGCGTATCCAGGCTCACTAGTTTAATCTGATAATTAGACATTGATGGGCAATGATAGTGGATGCATACTTATATAGATATGATTTCTCTAGTTTCACGTCTGACGACCATCGGTGGGTAAAAAAAAAGTAGTCAAATTAACCAAAGCTTCATGAAAAAACATACGCAAAGATGCACTACCTTATCTGGCAGCGAGGGTGATTTTTCCCTCGGTGATCCAGAGACCGACATCGTGTCAAGGCCAGCTTGTGGAAATTCAGGGACAAGCAACATGAAGCTGGGGAAAGCCAGTCACTCTGGTTTGAAGATACAGCCTGAGAACAAGAAGAACCGACCCCAACAGCTTACCTAGCTAATAAGTTGGGACAGTGCAAGGAAGAAAAATTCCGCATATATGTAAACAATATTGAACTTCAAAATTACTGATCCCGACATAAATCATGAGACATTGTTATAACTTTTGAGACAATTTTTGAAACGTGCACGTGTCAACGTACCAAAACGTTGACCTAGGTATCATCACGGAAACCAACTATAAATTTACTTATTTGTCCGAGAAGAAATTCCAGTTACATTTATAGGTTATAATGGTAATTGTGAATATTAATCATTTTAAAAAATATTATTTATGAAAACATATGTGTAATATTCAGTGGTCTGTTTGCTGGCTCAGGAGCAGTCCTTTTTTTTAATTTTCTAGGTCAATACTTAAAATAAAAGATATTGAAAATTATGTAGCATAATATTTACAAAACAATAAAGTTAATAAAATAAACAAATAGATAAAATGAACTCCCTACTGCCGTTGGTAAGAACACCAAAAAATCTCAGATAAAAGTGTAGTTTTCGGAAACATATTTTTTTAAAACGCGTACTTTTAGGGCATCCTGATATACTACAGATGACGGTCGCGCTTTAAAAATAATCCTCTCGGAAAAACTGCGCTTTGGTACATGTTACGTTCTTCCTAGCTGCTGCTTTTTATTCTATCATAGAGTGCAGTTAAGCAAGAAATGTACTTTTAAATTCCAGGTTTAGGAAGCATTTAGGTGACGTGCACCTGCGCAAACTAATGAACCTATTAACTCCCAGGAAGAGTAGCAGAGATGAGCAAATCGGAAGTAATGAATCCGGAAAAAGTTCTGCACTTAGAATGAAAGAAAATGTTTCACGCAGATGGACAAAATAATCTGCATGACTTTTTTTAAAATATTTTTTACAATGTTATTTACTTATTAAGTATTTTAATAGTAAAGAGTTTTACAAATAACAAAAATATACAAAATATATTAACAATATTAAGAAATCACATTTTCAAATACTATGTAATATTAACTAAAATAATTGACGGCGATAAATACAAATATATCGAATAACCAACTAACAAAAACCTATCTAAAAATTGACAAATTTCAGGAAGGAGATAAATCTCCCTCTTCTCAGGATAACGAGATTGTTATTGATGTCCCGGCACAAAATGGACGGGAAGTACTTATTTGTGTACACGTAAACTTTCAAGATATCTTATATACCAATCTTGAATAAATATTATTTTTTATTTAATATTTAGACACCTAAGATGAATAAACGTAGTAGATCAGTCATATTTCCGCTAACTTTTTAATAAAATCATATTTTTATTTATTTTATATATGTATGTAATATTCATCACTTCATAATTGACGGAGCGTACAATTAGTATATTAGCTGCTGTTATGATTGAGAAAAACAATAAGAATTAACCCGATGAGCTTTCCTATAAGGATTTATTTTTAGCTTACTAAATTTTAATATATCTTAATGTGACGAATGGCTGCGTGTACGCTAAAGGGACAAAAATGCATGAATCTGAACGCATCGAATACGGAACGCGTCAGATTCAAAGGAAAGACATATCACTGCGCACAACACCTTGCCATTTTATATTTTTGTATATTGTTTCGAGTTGTTTACATGTATAGGATTAATAGAACCATTTATTCTTAGTAAATCTGCAACTCTAAAACCTATTTTTCGTGGTTAAATTTTTGTGTTACTAAACCATCGATATATACACACACACATACATGTAATAAAATATGTTATAAATGTAATTTAAAGTAAAATGTGAAAGTAAAGGAGAAGAATAGGAGATAGGGCTGCTTGAGGGAAAAGTGTAATGGGGTTGGTGTTCGCTTTTAAAGGTAAAGAGAGAACAATAATATGTGTAGGTATAATAATCGGTTTGGCTGTAGGTATAATTATAGTAAATGCCTAGGATTTGTTTTGCTTGAATTCATAAGAATTTTATTATCAAAAAATAAAATTTTCTCTGAAGTTGGTACGTGCAATATAATGTTTTATATATCGATCTAACATGTTATTGTTTTGAGTAAAATGTATTTTTTTGTCTGTGAAAGATATAATGCTAGAAAATCATTAAAAAATTGTTTTATTATTTATTTTCTGATTTCTATAACTAAACATATTTTTAAGAAAATGTACAAAATTTCATCTACTGATAAGAGTATATCAAATCTACAGAGATTTTATAAGCTATCAATTAAGCTGAGGGTGGAAGATAATAATATGCGGGGTGGAGGGTGAATTTAGAACATTAACTGGTTCAAATGTAAATTCTACACTCTGAAGAAACATTTATACCAGATTCAATGTACCTACCTTTCCAAAATTAAATTTCTAGTAAACAAGGTAAGTAGGTACTATTTTCCTCATTCATTAAGCTTTAATTTTCATTCCAAATGTATTTTCTTTAGTAAAAACGTCTTCCTGTACAATCATTAAGCTTTAATTTTCATTCCAAATCTATTTTCTTAAGTAAAAACGTCTTCCTGTACTAAAGTGTATAATAGTATTCAATATTATCTTTTCAGTGGTTTTAAAATTTTCAAAATCATGATAATTTCTTCGTTTATTTTACCTCAAAAAGTAATCGGAGTTGCCAAGAATTTGATTAATAATAATTGCTCTACGGTCACATTATAAACACACAGAATTATTTCCATATTACGTACGTATTTTTTCCAATTAATTAATGATCATTCAGTAGTAGGTACCCATTACCAGGCATGCTGAATTTATTCGTTTGTTATGTTTGCATTATTAAAAATTTGTCGCAATAGTATATTTCATAATAGATTAAACGATCGTGACAATGCGATATGTAAGATCTAATGTTGACATTTCTAACCGTAGAAATAAAATTGTTTATTTTTCTGTTTGAAACAATGTAGTTCGTTATATTATTACGTGCCACTGCGTATGTAAAACGTACAAAGTGAAGTGTTCACTGAGATGCATTAAAAATCAGAATTTGAGTTCTTCTTTGTTTGAACTTCAGATACTGCTCGCTGAAAGGTCTAACTAGAGCAAATAAGCGAAACTCTAGGGATAATGGTCCACTGGAAATTATTCCATATTTTAAGGTCCGGGTAGCTGCGGGTAAACGAATTAATACATTTCTTGACATCGAGCGGTGTTTCGATGCACATCCGTTTACAGAAAACATTATAAAATAATTTAAAATAAACGAAGGATTAATAGTAAAAATAGCATAAAGCATAAGATATATATATCTACTGTGCTGAGTTTTAAGCTATTTTGATTCGGATAATTCAGATTCCATTGCAGAGTCCACGCATTAGATAAGCAATATTCTAGAAATTCTCTAAATCTATAAAGCGGCACTCGTAGATGACCAGAATTTATAATAGTGCCATTACCTGCTAGCAGGAGAAATAAAAAGATATGTTAAAACTTTAGGAACCGACACGTAAAAGAACCGTCATTTTTGACGGGTTACAGCAATTTTTCTCGCAGCTTGGTCAACCAAGTACTTTGATAAAAACAAGTTTATAGTTACCGCCTGAATTAAGGTTTTATGTTTCTATAAAAGAACTTAAATTTAAAATTTAAGTTCTTTTATAGCATAAATTTAAAATTTAAATTTAAGTTTAACTTAAATTTAACCCGCGGTTGATTTTTGCATACATGCAATAAGTCAGGCAATGCGAGCTGTGCTCTCAATATTTAAATTTCTATTTAGTACTGAATGAAAAATAATTTCATACATCAAAATTTTCTAAAAGATATCGCACGATCCAGAATTTAGAACAGCTAATTATTTGTTTATGTGGATTGCAATATCAAAATAATCTATTGCGACATTATATCTGACATTTGTTTTTAAGAATATATCTACATTATTTTGAAAACCGTGTTATTAACCACCTCATTTGTAATTTTGTATGGTGAGCGGTTCAGTTGTCTCATTGGATAGAGACGTTTTCCCCAAATACCTGCAAACCTAAAATAGCTCCATTTGAGTCTACAGCAATCTGCACTCAATCGGCCACTAGCACTAAATGATTTATTCTTATCGCGATTCACCCACTTCAACACTTGCTTTGAGAGAGTTTATTTTATTTTTGAAAATAAATTATGAAGCTAAAAGACTTCAACCCTAATCTTTATATTAAAAAACAAAATACAATATATCTCTTCATTTTCAACACAGATTTTTTTAGTTAAACTGGCATAGTCTGATATCCATTTCTTTGTAAATCATTTCAAAATTGAAAAATATCAAAATATTTAACATTACGTTTCTGTATACACTGTGCAGTAATTTTTATATATATTTACGTATATTTTTATATTTTAGATTGTACATTATTTTATATATTTAGTTTGTTTACTTTTTATATATTTTAGTTTATCTTTTAATTAAATTAGTGGCCTGTAAAATCGTAGGATCATGTAAAAATAAAACATTTGGACTTACGTCATCGAAGATAATTAACAGTTATTCTGGATTAAAAATCATACTTAAAATTAAAATGTTACACCACGAAGTAGCTGCCAAATCCTTCATTGATATTAAATGATTATTTTGACCTACAATATCCAAAGCTGTTGCAATAAACAGCATCTGTTCATTTTAATTTCGAGGCTTTAAAATTGTTTTCTTTGTGGAATTAATCAAAGTTTTCTTATTTTTATTATTTTTCAGTAAGCCGCGGAAATTTAAAAACCTTCAATTTAATTAATTGACGAGAATACAAAAGTAAAGAAGCACTTTTCTCTTTCATTCATAAATCAGCGAACTAAAAAAGCAATCAATCTCCCGTTTCGCATTGTACTGAAATACTGATCTATCTTTAATCAAGCAATCCATTTATTTCCTTTGTTTAGTATCTTTCTGGTTTTTCTCCGTCTTCTTAACCCTCCGGTGCGTGATGCCCTTCAATGTGATATTGGATCCTCAGAACGTGGTCTCAGGGCGTTCCACCCCAAACTACTAACTTCTTTGCACTTGTTCCATCAGTCAAAACTCAAACTCATTGCAACCAACCCAGTAATAATTCTCAATTCCTAAATGGAAGTGTTTACATATTTGAAAAACAAATTTGATTTGAAAAATTTAAAATCAAATATTGCGATAATTATGTATATAATGTGGTTTCCCAAATATTTTAGTTTTTATAAATAATAGCTGTTTTGCGTTGCTCTATATATATATAAGAGTAAATATTTTATTAACAAAAGAACATAATATTTCACATTAAAATTTAAAAATAATAAAAGTACACATCATACCTGAAAAGAGAAACATCATTTAAAGCAATTATTTTTTATTAATCAATTAACATCATTTATTAAATATTATTCACCGGTATATTATCATTAAAACATAAATTTTCACAATAAGTCGATTTTCAGTTGTTTTTTGTCAAAGAATTTTCACACAAATTCAAATGTTCTATTTTACCAATTCAAATTAAATGAAGATCAGTAGGTACCTACTGAAATCTTCATTTACATGTACATAATATCTTTCTTATTATTCATATTGTCGCGAAATGGCAAGCTAAAATAATTTAATACACTATTCGATTTCCTTGTAAATTTCATAACACTATCGAAACATCGAGAACGGCCTGTAATAATTTAGGGTGATCTACAACCTTCGGGAAACATCTGCAAACGTCCAGAAACGCCTGAAACTACCGAGAAGTAACGAGTACCTTCTCCTAAACACTAGAATAATCTAGAAAGCACGAAACTGCTGGTTACCGAAATCTATCCGTATTTATATCAATTATTTTAATATGACAGTTCGTTACCATGCGAAATCAGTGCGAAGTGCATCGCGGACGACGTCAGGTGTGCTCAGTTGTAAAATTGCGAAGCGACAAATATCGAGCGAATAATCGAGCGAAGTACCTAACTGGCGAAAGAAGTCAGAGCAATTGATATGAGTGAGAACTGAATGTTCTAGTGAATATTAAATATGTATTACCCAGCGATAATAAAGAATTTATAGACGGGTGATAAATTACAAAATAGTGTAATTCAAAGAAAAGCGTTAAGTTTAATTCGTTTAAGGGGGGGTAAGGTTTTTAACTTTTTTTTTTGCATTTTATTTTTATTTTTTTAAATGAATGTATAACATCGCAAGAATATTGTGTCAAAATTTCAAGTCAATCGGAGCAAAATTGACGAAATTATGAACATTTGAGCGATACTCAGACTGATTTTCTATACCTGCTCGGGCAGCTAAGAGACGCGCTCACCTGAGGACTACCGGACGTGCTATTGTATTGGAAGAGTTTTGCGTAGACAAGGACAAAAAGATGCTGATGATGAAAGCTCTTTTCTGTGTGAACATGGCATCAACGATTATGTGTAAGTATAAAATAAGTGTTGAGTTTTATTTTTAATTTTACAGTGTGCAAAACTTTAAAGCGTTTTCCCCACATCTCACGTTTTCAAAGTCGGTGTCCATCATAACTTCAAAACTACTGCACCGATCCTTTTGAAATTTTGAACACTATTTCTGTACATAATTTACGAGGTAATACTGGAGATTCTTTTTCAAATATGTTATTAATTTTTATTTTTTAATAACAAATTAGTCGATATTTTTTGCAAAAAATCGCGTTTTTCCCTTCAAAGTGTTCCAAAAAATTTAAAAATTGAAATTTCAAGAAACCCTCCCAGCGTTACCTGGGAAAATCTATTATCTAACGAATGAACTTTGATTTTTTGATTTCAGATGATCTAGCACCAAGTTATGATGGACACCGCAATTCTACTTTTTTCCGAGACACGTCCGAATAATTGCTGCCATTGCCGTATTTTTTAATATTTCTTCTTGAAAATTTTACATAATATTTTTCAAATGTCGTACTTTAATGTATCATTGGTTTTAATAAAGAGATTTTAACTGTGTCGTCACAAAAAATTCACAAAAACATGCCTTTTTTGTACGAATTAACCTTACCCCCCCCTTAACTGACTTTGTACTTTGAATTAATTAATCATTAATTTATAAATCGTTATAAATTAATGATTAATTATAATTAATTTTCTGTGTTTTCATTCATCCCTCCTGTAGCCACGACATATGACAATATCTATAAGTAAATTCGATTGGCTTGCTTGATATAGTTGCTATGTACCAACTTCGAGAATATTTAATGACAGATACATCAAGCAAGCAGCTAAAATTGTATTGGTTCACACTATTTCAAATTTTCCGCAATAGAGACGGTTTTGTAGTACATAAGGTAGGCGCCTTTGAAATTTAGCGCTGGCGGAACCTTTTACGAATCCACGTAGTAAACAAATGATTCATCCAATTTATTGGCCACATTATGAGTCAATGTGACAGTCTAGAAAATGAGATTATCCTTGGCTCAACTGTGGGCCGAAGAAGACCTGGAAGAGTGCCATAACATGGATGGAAGCATTATATCTGCTGGAGAGAGCTGGAGTCAGCTGTGCAGAAGACTTTAATTTTAATTGTGCTTTCGCGGGACGTGGCTACAGGAGGCAAATGAAACTCTAAAACAATTTAAACTTTAACTTATAACGTAAAATTACTGAACACCAATTTAGTCGGAGCACTGTTCTCAAATTTACAGTAACTAAATGTTTCTAGAATATTGAATGCACTTTTATCCAGTTTCTTAATTGGCACTTAATCTCTAGTCACTCGTCCAAAGAACACTTTTTATTACGATATTTTATTTTTGCATCTATCACTTTCTTAAATATTCTGCTCAATTTCGCACGTTATTTAAATCTCTCATGTTCATACTAGAAAGCTTCTCGCTTGTCGGTAGGTACTCGCCCGAAATTCATTGCAACACGATGGCCATACTGTTTTTCGCTACGGTTTTGACGCGTTTGCCAAATGTCAAACAAGACTAAAGGCGCAGCAGCTGGCAGATCTCCTTTTAAAGAAAAAAATGTCACATCGCGACGTTACGAGAACCCTCGTAATGAGCCTAGACATTTCGAGAGGTTTCGATACTGCGCAATTCTTTCTAATTCTGCCATCTCGTTACAATTATGGCACGGGTTTGCTTCGGAGGGATCTGAATTGTAAATAATTAAGTTTTGATTGATAAACAAAGTCATTGGATCTTTAGCTGGATCACTATTCTGTAATTCGCACTTATTTAAATTTCACTATAAAGTTCCAGTCGTGTCTAGTAATGCTTTGCACGCCATCGTCTATGTTATCGTTATCTATCGCTCGTTTATATGACATTCGCTATCTGTCAAAACACTGAACGTGACGTGCAATGCTGTCGCTGTTTATAAATAGAGAACGTTTTTTTCTCGAGTCTTCTCTTGTGTTCTACCGGCTTCCACATTACTCGCAAACCTTCGATTATGTCCAGCACTTCTTGATTTTAGAATCTCGTGATAATATTTTAAAAACCGTGAACTTACACGGAATAAGTATCGCTTAAATATTTTCTGGACTGAAGACTCGAAACTCGAACCTCCGACCACAGGATTACTACGCGAGTGCCTTAACCATGGGTACCAACAAGCAAGTCACATCTAATTGAGGATACTAAGTCAATACAAAAAAAGAAAGATGATGAACATTCATAATTTTTTCGGTTTTCGTAATAAAAATAAATTCATTCAATCAATTAAGAATAAAAAAAAAGAAACAACGGATAATGCATAAGTTTAAACCCAGAATCAAATGTATTATCAAAATATACTATATTGCTAAGTTAGAAAATAAACATGACTTTCAGTTATTTGAATCGCATGCTCTGGAAGGTTATCTATTAAAAAAGTATTTCGCAAAAGATACATAAAAACAGTAGAGAGATAAAACAAGAAGAGGAAACCATTCATCAACCAGTACATATATTTATGTACATTTATACTTCCTACTATCTGCCTATGTTCCCTACTAGCCGCGGGGTTTTCGGAGGCTGTGTTTCAAATACATTCTTGGATATTGTATAAATAAAATGTAAGTGCTTCTCACGTTTCAGTTGAAAAAATACATTTCGTGGGACCGTGAAACCGAAAACAGATATTGGCTCCTCCACATTTCAATGAAAAAGGAAAAGAATAGTTTTGGCGGTATCTGCTGTACTATTTCCGATAGATCGATGAATATTGTATTGTACTGAAATTTACATTTACGCCAGGATCTGGCAAATTCACACGGTTCAAAAAAGTACCAAAAAATAGTTCAATTCCAATAAAAAATTCCAGGTAAGACATGTAGACATTATAAACTATTTGATCGAAAACATCTGATCGAAAGCAACAATGAATATTCATAATTCATATAAGAATTTTTATCGGAATGTGTATGGTGAAAAGTGAGAAGAAAAAAAAAAAAAAAAAAGTAGTTCCTTATATTAGGTCCTTACGTATGAAATTGACGTTTAGTATGGGAGGAACATAAAGCCGATTTTTTTTTATTATAATATATTTATTTAATCAAAGTATGTACCATTGCTATCTATGCACTTTTGCCATCTCATAGGTAGTTCATCGATCCCTTTACTAAAAAAACCATTCGGACGGGAATCAATAAAATCTTTGAAGGCGGTTTTGACTGCCCCATCGGAGTTGAATTTTTTCCTTTGCAAGAAGTTATCCAAATTTCGAAAAAAATGGTAATCTGTTGGGGCAAGATCCGGAGAGTACGGTGGATGTCTTAGACATTCCAATTGAAGCTCCTCTAATTTGGTAGCCGTCTGTTGTGCAGTGTGTGGTCTGGCGTTATCATGAAGCAGCAGTGGCCTAGAGCGATTAACCAGCCTCGGTTGTTTAGCAGCTAGCTTTTCAATCATGGTTTGCAGTTGCTGACAATAGACATCTGCCGTAATCGTCCGGCTAGATTTAAGAAAGCTGTAGTGAACGACACCAGCACTAGTCCACCAAACGCTCACAAGTAACTTTTTTGGAGTCAATTTTCGCTTGGGGCATGGTTTGGCTGGTTCGGCAGGGTTCAGCCATTGCGATGAGCGCTTCAGATTATCGTACAGGATCCACTTTTCATCACAGGTAATGATTCGATTTAAAATCCCTTCATTATTGTGCCGGTTGAGTAATGCAACGCAGCAGTCAACGCGCGTTTGTTGATTTGCTTCACTCAATTCGTGAGGTACCCACCTTTCAAGCTTTTTCACCTTACCAATTTGCTTCAAGTGGATTAAAACAGTTTTATCACTAACACCGCAGCCTGCAGCTAACTCGGATGTGGTTTGCGATGGATCCGCTTCCACAATAGCCTTCAATTCTTCATTATCAACTTTGGTCTCCGGCCGTCCACGGGGCTTGTTCTGCAGGTCGAAATTTCCAGAACGAAAACGTTGGAACCAAAAACGCACTGTGTTTTCTTTTGCGGCACCGTCGCCATACACGTCATTAATCCTTCGAGCCGTTTCTGCAGCACTGGTGCCACGGTGGAACTCGTACTCGTAAATAACGCGATATTTCAAGTTTTTCATTTTGTAAACTGAGTGACGCAAAGAAAAAAACAGTTGAGGAAAAAACAAATGAATTATAATTTTCAAAACAAAAATACACGAGTAAATAGCTATATAAATTTGGATTTGGAATTCCTAACCAAAGAGAAGATATTTGAGATCAAATTTGCCAGTACGGCAAAACGCCAATTTCATATGTAAGGACCTAATATAATATTTTTATCCTAATTTCGAATGTCTGGAATAGAATAAGTCTGGAGCAAGACTGATGATGACTAGCCGCTAATGATGTCCTTATTAATTATTACTATGTCCCTTCATTTTAGTAAAAAATAAATAAAAAAAATTATGCTGGTTGTTTTTATTTCGTCTGATTTTGAGCGCACTCGTACAAAATCGCAAATATATTTTTTAACAGAGTGAATAATGGTATTGTCAGGAACCTATCAATCAAATTGCAAACGACAAGGCCAGCAAAAAGAATTGCTAAGAAAACACTTTATTTATTTTACGTTTAAAGTAGTTTTAATGTAAACAAACCCTGACACGAGACTTGTTTACTAAACTCCGACACAAGCGGATTGTTTGCTATATATACTCTTAGAAATAAGGTTACTTTGAAAGCAGAATTTTCTCTACTATATAAAATGTAGAATTTTGAATAAGCAATATCAGATACATATTTATTGTAGGTATCTTCGCTCAATACACATAATTTGTAAAAAAAAGTTAAGATCCCTTGTGGGGCAAAAGTATTTTGTTTTTTTAAATTTAAGCTTTGTATCGAAAAATGATATTAGTTTCAGAAGTAATATAATTTTTTTAGAATGGATGTCCAAACCATAATTGAGTAGACAAAATCACAATTCAAAAGCTAGCTAGCGTAATTTAATTAATTATTTATGTATAAAAATAAATTAAACAATCCCAAATTATTTAGCCATTATGTAGATACTGATTATCCAAATCGCGAAATGCACTAGACATTTCTTTGAGACATTCGACATAGAAGATTTATCGCAGTGGAAGCTGAGATTTCAGTAAATAATGCCCTAGCTGTTTCCCACTTTTAATGCTCCAATTTTTTTGTTGGTCTCTTTCTTTCTGTTTTCTTTGCCGCAATTCTGCAGCTTCATTGATATTCGTTGCATGTGTCTGCTATTCTGGACTTCTTTGTTGCGTGTTTTCAGAAACGTAAGTGTTCTTCATGGCATGTTTAGTGCATGCATAAAATTATACTGCCATTCTTCTATATATACACATATCAAGAATACGAAACAGCGACATCCCAAAGGTATAAATATTTTATTTTATTTAGAATTCAAACAGCTTATTTGATATTAAGAAATAGAACATATGATGTTATAATAATATTAAGCCAATTATATGAATTCACTAATTAACCTAGAATACTGTGTATTGTATACAAGAGAATAAGAAGACATATTTAACAAATTACGTAAAAAGATCAAGGAAGAAAGAGTTTTTTTTTAATATATAAAAATAGATTAATTCATGAAGAAAGCACGATAAGTTTATTTCCAGGGAGAGAGGAAGGAAGGGGAAATAGATTTGGTGAAGGGAATATGGAATAAGGAATAAGATCTGTATGATAGAGATTAGTTAAGTTTAAAGGAAGGCCGTGTGGAGTTATGCAATGTGTTAAATGTGTGTTTTAATCTTAATAGTTCTGTTGAAGATGTCGAATTTACTGAAGGACATCCATAGATAATGTAGCCGGACCCGTGCTTTGAAATATTTTTTTTTTTTATATATCAATATTCCTGGATACTCACAATTTTTAAAGAGATGCGTTCACATATATAACATATCAATATACACACTCTTTTTAATATAGCTTGTAATAAACAGTGTACCAATCTTATTTGTTCGTCGATGAGGATCAAACACACGTTATTCTTGACAATTCGTGTATATCCAACAGAAGCATAAAGCACATTGTGGTGAGACACAATATCGTTTATAAAATATTACTTTACTTGACACCACTTTATTGAATAATTACCAACTAGTTTCGGCTCACAGCTGAGCATTTATCAGGATTGAACATATACTTAAACTTTTTAATAGGAGGTTTGAGTAGATATATATTCAACCCAGATGAAGGCTCAGCTGTGAGCCTAAATTAGTTGGTAATTACTCAATAAAATGCTGTCAAAGAAAGTGATATTTTGTTTAAAGATATTAATTTATTTATTATTTTAACAATAAATCTTATTTTTGTTCGCTGAACCTCACACGCTCGGAGTCAAATATCGCACAAATATTCTCACTATTTTCAAACTAAGTCTGCATCTACGGTGTGGATAATTTGGACACCTAATAAAAGGTGCTAACGGAATACGAAATATCCTTTGAATTTTTCAAATCAAACATAAGGAGTATCCAAATTTATATTACATAAATATATATATACATATGTTCCCAAAAGAGAAAAAAAAAAGAATAAAATATTTTCGTCATCAATATCGCGGTAACACTGTGTTTATAGCAAAAAAGCAGGTAATACGCTACGTTTGCTGTTTTAAAAAAATATATTTTATTTTTTGTACATAGCCATAGTAAAATTATAACAAAAAATAATATATTAGTATAAAATTAATATAAAAGTAAATTAGGTGAATATGGCCCCATGGGTAATATGCCGCACTAATACATTGGAACTTATATATTCAAAACTTGTACATAGATGGTGAAAGTTGACAGCTAAACTCGTCAGTCGTTTATCGTACTTCATTCACTTGGTTTTTGTGTCCCATTTAAAAAAAATACGATTTATATAGGAAAAAGAAAGATATGTAGCAAAATATTTCAACCCAAATTTTTATGTACCAATCTTCAACTATGTGTCATATAAAAATGATGCATTGTATTATGATTAATGATATATTAATCGATAAAATATCTCAAGCGGTGTCAATACCCTCATCGGTTGGCCGCCGTGACACCTCTAATTATTTATTTTAATGTATGATGTTTATGATTGCATTATGGGGTAATACGCCTCCGAAGTATTGCTTCGTTCGGAGTTCGGCTTCGTCTATCGAAGTATTGGATTTTAGTGAAAATGACACCCAGGTAATAGATAAAAGCGACTATTGCAATTCAATGGATATTTCTACGACAAGACGAAAAGAAATGTGATTGGATAGAATGCACTAAATGCAAGTGCTGGTGTCACGAATCGTGCACGCGTTTCAAAAATTTCTGCAACGATTGTGAATAACGTTTTGCTTTAATAATTTTTGTTCTAATCGTAGTAATTTTTTAAATGTTTAAACGTTAAACTTTGTAAACTTTCTTTTATTTTTTTTTTATACTTTCATTATGATTAAAAATATTGTGTTCCTAGAATATTGGATTTAATTGTAATTATATATACTGGTGCCATATGACCCACATCTGCGGTGCCATAATCCATGAGTATAATATGGCACTTTTCTGTTTTTTTTATAAAGCTTACATTGATTATTAATTATTACATTTTTTGATTAGATGTTTGCTTGTAGTCTTAGTTTAAGAAATACTTTCCGTACTTTCCGAAATACAATGAGTTTATTTTCTAATTAAAAAATTGGTCGAGTTAACTAACCTCAAAAAAATCGGTGCCATATTCACGAAGTACAATTTTTTCCATTCATACAGCATTTCTCATTAAGCAAAATGCCATCAAAACACCATAGATTTCGAAAGGGAGCAACAAAGTATAATTAATTACAGTTATTTGTGGTCAATGAACTGTCGTCAAAGGCTTTTGCGAAGGCTGCTTTATCCAACCGCCCACATTGGAGGTTACATTTGTTCGACGCGAGACCTAAAAAAACCTTTGTTAGTAAAAGGGGGTTTCCATTAACGCGCCCTTTCAAGATGTCGCTAAAAGGTTCGAGTATTTAAAAACGGACTCCACAAAGCTCCATCCGGCGAGGGTTGACAAATAAACGCTGTACTCATCGAAAATAATGTACGTCAATAAATAACCTCGCTCCGTTCACTGTTCGCCCAAAAAACCTTCTATTCAAAATAATATTTTAAATAATTTGATAAATCTGAAAAACCAAAATATGAACCACTTTATTCCCTAGAAATTTGTGAAAGATGAATTATTTTACCGTCGAAAATTTAATTTGTCGTTTACCTACCACGCATAGAAGAGAAACATGTTTATCTAAATATGTATATGAGTATATGAAACGAATTACTTACAGGGGAGAATATAATATAAATATATAGGAAAGAGGAATTATATATACAGCAGCTAGGTTAGGAGAAATTCCTTACATAGTTTTATTCACAATATTTGTGTACTCTAAAACGTTTACAAAATATTGTTCATATACTGGTAGGAAAGGACAAAAAATTTCATTTGTGTTTCATTTATTTATTATTGTAAAAATAAAAATAATTTTTCCACTGTCCGAATCCCTAGTAATATGTCCCTTTGGAACAACACTATTAAAAGCTCTAGAAGGGTCTGCAGCACTTTAGGATTGTGTACAACATTCGGTATACACCTGGAACAGCCTAGAAGCGATGGGAACCCTCTCCTAAAAACTATAAAAGAAAAGAATTTTCTCGAGAGTTCGAAAGACCAGCGTATCGCGTATATAAAACAGCACCGCGCCGCGCAATTGAATTTGTTTTAACATTTCTATCCGTACGAAATAACACACAAACGATGGCCGGTATGGCCAGTGGAATTTCGGGGCGACAGATATCGAGACAGATATAAAAATAATCGAGTGAGTTCTTACCCACAGCGAGCGATTAAATAAATACGACTACTATGTGCGAGAATTGTATGGAATGTTCTAGCGAGTGTTAAATAAGTGTTTCCAGCGATAAATTGTAAAATAGTGTGATTTAAAGAATAGCATATTAATTTAATTAGTTTTATTAATTAATTATTAAAGCAACTTTGTCTTTTTAAGTCGAACCTAATGAACATTATTACATATAACTATCTACTTATTAAATGTATGAATTACATAGGCTACAACAATCGCTTCTACAGGTTAATATCTGTGTCGATATAGAATACTATTGATGTGTATGTAAACTTGTTTACTTAACATCTAGTATTTCTGAAACCATCCAGGATTTTTGGTTCTTATTTTCACATTCCTCCCTAGTAGCCCATTAATGTTTCACGTCATTACGTGAAAGTTACGCAAATATGTGGTAGGTAATAGGAATAAGGATAATAATTAAAGCCTATTAAAATATCAGAAATCGCTGTTTTAAGATCCCTTAACAATGTGGTGATGAAAGTCGAGATATATGTCAAACCCTAACCATGTGTTTATCTATGTCACAAAACATAGATTATTAGATCTATAATCCAGGCTGCCGAAACGAGTCATCGCCTTATTATAATAGTAGATGAAACACTTTTGGACCGAGTGAGAATGGATCCGCTATTAGTAAATCTAGAAAGGTCTCAAGGGAGTTAACGCCCCCTCCCCCCCATTGCTTAGAATAAGGGGATGAAAATTATAATTTTATTTTTAAGTCTTTAATTAATTATCCATGCTTAACTTATATTACCAATATTATTCACATTTATATAATAATTATATATTAAAACCAAATTAATTAATCAATTAGAAAGACATACAGAAAAATCTAATTCACGAATAAATATTAGGCTACTACTGGGATTAAAACCTCCTCCTTTAGGTCACCTCCTTTCCGGGGCCGGTGCTCTGACCACTAATTTATAGCAGCCCTCTATGTTTCCGTGAATATATCGATCTTATATGTTGTTCTCATGTTTATTAATTGATTAATTTTTATTTTTGTATGTCTTTCTAATTGATTAACTAATTTGGTTTTAAAATCTCACAGAACTTTGTTCTGGAAAATTACAACTTCACAAATATGAATGTGTTCTTGAATATATAATTATATTTTATTCTAAGATGCAGTTTTTTTAACTCTATGATATTTCTCTGTTTTTACCACCCTTCACCAGATTGTTTGTTTGTCTGGACGGAATCTTATAATCGATATTTCACCCGCTTAACAATGTCCGATCAAGCTGAAATTTTGCGCAAATTCTAAATAACAATATATGAGTCAATTATCAAATTTACTAATCAATTAATTAATTCATTATAATTAATTAATCAACGTTTAAAGATGACGCTAGTTTCCCAGCGGAGTGATTTTGTACGCTGGGTAATATTAAAACTAAAAAGAAGAAAATTATATTACATGGAAAAATAATAATTCAAAACCACGCTTGTATTAAAATGTATTATAGGTAATGAAAGTCGGCGTTTTCTCTCCATTAACAATAGAATTCTGTAATCTATATCAATGTCTTGGGCGCCCACCTTTTGGAGAGTAAGGCCAAAAATTTTTGTCCGAAAATTCATTTTATACATTTTTGTAGGTACATTTAAATATAAGAGAGTGGTTTTAAAAAAAATCTTGTATTTTTTTACATTCTCTGGTAGATTTATGTCGTTTGTAATATAAACAGTTTTCTGTATGTATTTTTTTAATTTATTTTTGAAATTCTTATTTCATTTTTATTTCTTCTACTATGTATGTTATAATGTTGATGAATATATTGTGTGGAATGTGTGGGACTGCACTAACCATAAATAAGAGAATTTAGAAACTAAGACATATATAAAAGAATTTAAAAAATCAAATATATAGTAGTGATTTATTTATTTATGATAAAATTACGTTTTAAGCAAGGCGAGAGAGACCTTAACTGGTCGTCGAAAAATTTCAAGTTACGTCGTCATCATTAAAATGAATATAAAAATGGAATATTGTATTAAAACCACCGTTATTTTTAATACACTTTTAGCTCCGTATCGGGAATGTTCATTTTTGTTACAGTCCCGAACAATAACTAATCTAGCCGGGAGCGGTAGGAAACTAACTACAAATGAAAAACATTAGCATTCCCCGTACAACCGAGGTAACGGAATACAACGGACGTAATTTGGTTTGCTCTTTATTGAATTTATGAATTGCGCTAATAGGATAAATGGTCTGAACTCAACTTCCAACTTCCATGTTCAATACGACACCGCTAATAGTGAATTGTGTAGTTTTGCGGATTCGATTATGCAGAGCACGCCATATTGCCCCCGATTCGGACACGGCCACGCGGCCAACTCATACATAGAAACCTGCATACATATACAGCGACAATTTCATTAAATAATCATTTTTATTTGGAAAAACGATCGGAAGTAAATTTAAATTTATCGAGTGCATAAATAAATGTGAAAATGTGGAAGAACTTTATTAATTAAAATTAAAAATTCGTCATATTAATAAAAACTGAAATTCGCAAGGCTATAAATTAATTAAATATGGCACATTAAGTACCAATTAAGTGAAATTTAACAATCACAATCACCTTTAGTATTAAAGACGGTGTCTAAAAGATAAGTATCAAATAACATTATCAACACAACATTATTTAAAGAAGGCCATAAGGTGACCGTATTTTCAGTCAATAAATATTTTCTAAAAATCTCTTTATAGTTCAATACATTACAACTAATAAAATGTATTGAACTCTATAGTGCTATATATGGAAACATAAAAAAAATTCATATCTACTTAATAACTATAATACAGAAGGACTTTTTTTTTAAACAGACATGCAAATACGGAATACGTATCACTTCAACATTTTTACTATTTTCAAACTAAGCTAAACGCTTGTGCTATGAAAATATAACTGAATTGCTGGTCTGGAGTGAGGTTCGTACCCGCGACCTTTGGATCACGAGGCAAGAGTCCTAACCACAAGACCAACAACCTACTCAAATATTAATTAAATTACTGTACAAAATAAATTCAACACATTAAATTATAAATAAGCAGATCAAGTTTTTATCTTCACCTGTCGATGAGTAGTACTGATTCTCTCGAAACTCGAGTAATGTTGATAAACTCAGGTAGAGCTATAACAGTGTTCTTTTTCAAAATTATGAAACTTTTCAATGTTGATGCCGATTCTATTCTATAATTATGACATTTTTGTCATTCCTTTTAAAAATAGTATAATAATCTCTACATACCTATAGGAATTTTCTTTATATTTAATTATATAATGATGAAGATAGAAAAACACAAAGGGCATGGAGTGAAATTATAGAGACCTTTTCTAAAGATATATTAATTATGGGGGAAAAAAACAAAGACCCAGCAATATCCAAAAAAGACATTGAATGCAGTCACCGACAATTACTAATTTAAAATGCACTGAATTTTAGATTTAATGTATCTATCCCTTCAAAATCAGGTATCCTATAAATTAATATACTATTTAAATTTGTATTATAAATTAGTAATCTTCGATGTCTGCATTTTTTGGAAATTTCTGTCTTTGCTTTTATACTCCACAATTAAAGTAAAACCAAAAAGATTTTAAAAAATTAAGCTATATTTGCATATACCTATTAACCGATTATTATATACAACTGTATTTGATCTGGATTACTGAACTCCGACGTTTAAATCTCTTGATTTTTTTCATTTTTTAGATGTTTTAAATTATTATACAAAATTCAGTGTAAATTCGTATTTCTGCCTTAAAAAAGGGTAAAAATAGTTTAAGCAAGTGCATATCTTGCGTAATACATATTTTGAATATATTTTTAATAGAGATGCAAACATGGAATACGTGTCACATTAATATACTTTCTAAATGCTTCTTCTATGAAAATAGGATAAACTTGTTAGTCTCCTGGAATGAGACGCGAGTCAGCGACCACCAGATCGCCGGGTCTTAACCACTACACCAATAAACTACTCGAATTCATTGTATTAGACCCCCTCTTTTAAAATTCATAGTTATATGTAACGTGATTTACTTATCGACAACAATTTTACAAAGTAATATAAAACAAACGATAATTTTACAAAGTAATATCAAAACAGACATTTAAAGTAGGAAATAAAAGGACAGTACGCGAGATTTCATTGGTCGAAGGTGTAGATTCATGACTGGTATGTATATATGGCATGATACTAACGAATAATTTCGGAACAGCATAAATAACTATGCAAATCGAATGTATTTGACATGTATTTGAATGAATTTAATATATTGACAGAATCATACCTAAGTGCAACTATCCTATTTTCAAAAAAAAATTGCGAAAACATTATTTTGTAACGAATAAAACGCCATCGTAATAGATTCTCAAAAAAATGGTGTAATCAATCTCCATCGCGTTACGGCATTCGGGGTAATGAGTAAATTGCTTTATTTAAGCTTCGCAAAAAAACCTTTGTCATTGACGAATGTAATCATTGTTACATCGTGTCAGTGGAAGTTGTTTTGCGTACGTTTATTTTTCGTTTTGTAAATGGCGAATTACGCGACCGCAGGAGCCTAAAACGCTTTCCATATATCACTTCAGAGTGGCCCGAATAAATCGCTACCGCCCTCTGAAATCAAACAGCCAAATGTCCGGGCCTTCCATTTATTTGTCCGGCAGTGACGGCCGCGGGACACATTGAATTAAACACCCCATTACAAAACAATCCATGCATCGCTAATTAAGTTTTAGCTGTCCGTATCGAGCTGAATTGCGAGCCTTTATTGCCTCACGTCAGGGGACAATGGACGTCAAATGTAACGCTGTTTAAAAGTAAACGGATATACAGTGATTAGCTTATGACACTAAATTATTTGTGCGTTGCCCTGTCGATATATTGGATTTGTTTTTAAGAGATTCACCCTAACTTAGGAGCAACTGAAATTATTACAATACTAGCTGCAAGCTGTCAAAAATGACGGAACATTGGTTCGCGTCTTTGCTATAGCCCTAGAATACATTTATCGTATCTTTTTGGCGGCCCATGGAGAGGCGGCCGTAGCAACATGCGTGAAGCGGCCGAGTTTGGTGGCCCTGGGTTCAAGCCCCGTCTCCGGCCGTTTAATTTATTTTTTTAGCCGTTACACGAAGTTACGGACGGACAGATAACGAAAATATTATGTTTGATTTAGCCACCTACGTACCATATGGTATCAGCCAAAACAGCTTCTTCATACGTTCTTTAATTGTGTTCTCTTCAAAAGTTCTTCCCAATATTAATCTCATTTTGAAATTATATAGCGTGTGTACGAGTATTTGGTTCCCCGACATTGATCCCCTGACAATTGATCCCCCGACATATCGTCCCTGTCCGGATCCCCCGGAACACTATTCCCCGGACAATTAATTCTCCATTAAATTCGCACACACCACCATTCGTGAATGAATAATTGTCACGAGATGTTAGAATCAGAAAGAATTACACGTAATCGATGATTTTACAGCAACTTACACCTTTTACACTAAAATTGGAAGTTACTAGGAGATTGTAGTATTCTGGAAGCATCTAGACCAAGTACAGTATAAATACGAGGAGCACTGCGATCCACAGTACAGTATTCGTTTGTTTTGACGTCCAATGAGGCTGATATTTCTAGCGATAAACCAGTGTGACCAATCGTGAATGACCGAGCGAAAGATATTAGCGCAATTAATTACCGACGTTTGAGAAGATTCTAGAACGAAATTAGCAAATTAGGAAATTGAATAATTAGTGTGTGAAATATTCTAGAAACATTTAGTGACTGTGAATTGATGAACAACGCTCCGATTTAATTCGTGTCCAGTGACTTTTCGGTGAATAAATTAACCTTTCAAATGTTTTAGTGTTTTATTTGCCTCCCACAATATTTTATATTCAAACAGGGTGGGAATAAACTTATAAAAGTATTACTCCCTCACAAAATTAGATATAATTCCAGATTATTACGAATATTTTCATATATAAACCACTATTAATTATTTATTTACTTCAATTCAGGTCAATTTTTATGCTATTTTTTCTATAACAGGGCCATCCTTCAATACCTGTAGTATCTGATCGTTCCAGATCTTTCAGGTCCAGACGTCCTCTTTTCCTATTGACTTCAATACTCGCCCCATATATTTTCTTAACCATACTTTCCTACACTAAACCCAGCATTCACTTCTAATTTATTCATTCCTCACTCTACTGACTAAAGATTTTTCACACAAGTATCTCAGTGACCGCATTTCCACCATATTCAGTCTACTTTCATTCCTTTTTTGCAAATTCCAGGCTTCACTTCCATATATCAGTGTTAGCACTAGAACGCCATTACCTACCGCTAGTTTTACTTCCTTTGACAGATTCTTATCGACCATAATGGCATTTAGAGCACCATTTACTTTGTTACCCGCAGTCAACTCTCCTTTCAATATCGTTCTCAGCCTTGCCGTCTCTACTAAACATACTTCCCAAATACACAAACTCATCCACTCGTTCTCAGCCTTGCCGTCTCTACTAAACATACTTCCCAAATACACAAACTCGTTCACTTGTTCTAATCATTTGTTGTTTACAATTACATCACACTTAGTCACTTTTTCGTCTCTCTCGAATATCATCACTTTCGGTTTGCTGACGTTCATCACAAGTTCACTCTCTCACAACCTTCAAAATATCCAAAAATCTTTTTTTTTTACTTTGTGCCAGATGTGAAAATGTGTTTCTATTTATGATTATTTATGTTTATATATTTTTGGAATATTTATATTTAAGTGCTATGTTAATTTATGTTTTTATTACTAGATATAAAAATGTGTTTTTGTTACAACTAAATAAAAAATATACAACCAAACAATCATATGTGGTGGGAAAAGGCAGCAATATCCAAAATAAATTGTATGCAGTCATTGAGGATTACTAATTTATAAAGTGCTGAATTCGAGATTTTATAGGAAACATAGCCAATAAGTTTATAAAAAACATGATTTCCGGAGGGATAGGTACATAAATTCTAGAATTCAGTACATTTTAAATTAGTAATCCCTTGACTGCATTCGAAACATATTTTTAATGTTTTCTTTATTGCTGCCATTGCTTTTATATACCAATATGATGAAATCAAAGCACATACGCAGTACAATTAAGATAACTGAATTGCATTCGCAGTACCCCTATTTCATTCATGAATGCTTTTGATCCCTAACTATTAAATACCCGCCGGGCGGCTCCCAATAAACTATCTTCTTTCTTTATTTCGTCCCTTTGATTCTGTTACCCTTAATTCCGTTTATTTCCCTGAAGTTGGGATGTCAAGGGAAGCCGGACAACGGGGATGGCGACTTATTATTCCGCGCGTATTTCGCCCGCGGTTGTGTTAGACAGCAACCCCGCCCGGCATACTAAGGGATGGAACACGGGACCCGCGCAGAAGAATAGTCCGTGGCTCTGGGAAAACATCGATAACATTAGCCTGTCACTAAGTGAATGTTTGTAGGTTTTTAAAAGTCGGCAAAATGGCATAAAATCACATCTCAAAAATATTTTTTGGACATGGAATTATTTATTATGTATTTGATAATATTATAAAATTAATTAAGTAAATTAATTAAAAAACGTATTCCACTGAGAGTATTGTTTTTACTTAAAACAGTTCCAAAGTTTAAAATTTCAAGTCTACTTTTCCTATATATAATATTACCAAGTCTCTGAATTCTGCAGACTGACGAATTATGTTCCGCATTGGTAGGGACATGGAAAAAGTATCGATATTTTTGAGCATTTAAACATTTTAATAGATACCGATACTTTTGTACTCGGTACTTTGGAATCAATATTTTTATTCATGAGTACTTTATGGTAGGTATCGAGTACTTTTATCTCAACTTCTAAAACTAAGTTTACTTCTAAAGCCGAAAATAATTCGTACCCAAAGATAATATTGGAGCAGCTTGTGTCATTCGGAGATTTCACAAGAAAAGGATATCAAAGTGGTTCGGATTCACAGACATAGCCTTCAAATGATCTGAAAGATGAACCTGTGATGACAGTATATTTAGCACCACTCATCAAAACGACTCATCCATTAAAACAGAAGAAGGATATGAATAATGTATGTTCGCAATTACATCTGTGTGTGCCGCACGGAACAGACTCTTTGCAACTTTCACGAAATAATACAGGATTACAAGAAAATCTTCAAAGAAAATTCTAAAACCTACCGATAATGCGGGGCTTACAAAAAATCTTCAAAGAAAATTTGAAAAAGTATCGATTCTTGGATTTCGATACTTTTATGAAAACGATCCTTTTCCACCGATACTACTCACGAGTTAAGTAAGTATCGATATTCTTCATTCGATACCATGTCCCTACGCGTTGATTATATTATTGATACAGTAAAATTGTCTAGGCATTGTAGGAGACTTGTATTTCTAGTATGTGCATGTCTATTAATCATGTTTAAAAGTGCAGTCACGTTTAGGATCATAAAACATTGTCAAGATGGCAATTGTTGACAAAATAAAACAACATTATATTTTCTGTTGGTATATTATAAATACGTAATATTTCCATACACAATTGTCATTACTGGAGTACTTCAATTGAACGTCAAATAAAAGGGTTTTATACGGGCCAGAAGCAGCATTGACACTCAAAGGGATTTAGAATACAACATAGATTTCTTTACTTTTTATAAATTCCTAAATCAGCCGCCAAAAACAAAAAAAACTTCTTAATGTTATATTTTTCCGTGAATTTAAAGTTAATTAAAGCGAAAAAAATTATTTATTTATACAAATAGCTAAATATTCAATACTTTGAAAAGGCGAAGAGACAGAACCGCGTGGAAAAGATAAATGAGAAGAGTAGTCGATACAGTAGAATACGCCAGGAAAAAGAATTGGCAATGGGCAAGCCGAATCGCTTGGATGACAGACAAACGCAATCATTCAAGAGTTCTCGGGGGGACTTTAGGGACGCGCTGAAGTTTTTTCTAGTCTTAGAAATCATCAAACATTACTCAAAACGGGCAGGCGGATGAAGATGATCGTAGTGAATTACATACTTGTTGTTTGATTAGTAGTTAGGGTAGTTGTTAAGCAAAAAACATAGATTTTTACGAAAACAGTTGCTTTAATTGATTGAAAACGCAAAAATCTATACTTTTTTCTTAACTCTTAATCTTGATCAAACTACCGGTCCTAAGAATTAGATAATGCATAGGTTTAAATTTTTTTACAAATATCTTTCTAATTGATTCATTTAATGTTTTTAACAAGTTACCTAATGAAACTAAAGAAATAACTCTACACAAACCTTTTAAACATCGTATTACTAAGTTTATAAAAATATCAGGTAGAAGGTATGCTGAAGAAGTGATCCGCCCTTGACCTCTGAATTGGCAAAAACTGATTTATATAATTTAAAGTATACTTTAATATAATATTTATTTTTGTAACTACTTAAATTCTTATCTTAATTTCGTATGTATATTTTCTTTTCTTTTTCTTTTCTTTTACATTTAAATATTCCTATGATTTACTTTATTATTATTGATCTACTTTCATTCTTACACTTTCTTATATTATACTTTACGCTTATACTTTCTTTAATTGTCATTTGTTAATATTACATAAATATCATATGAGAATAACTGCCACAGAACAGGTTTTTATCTAGTGTGGCAGTTATTAGTAACTTGTATTAACAAATGTAAATAAACAAATAAATAAATAAATAAAAATTGTTTTTAAAATAAATACGTTTTAGATTCCGAAATGGTGAACCAGAAGGAATTACGCACTATCGGAATCTCTCGAAAACTCCACAACCAATTACAGGCTAGAAAATTCTCATAAACACTGGAAAAGCTGAGTGAGTACTAGAAATGTAAAGAAACTTTCCGAAGCATTGCAAAACCAGCGTGTTTCGTATACAAAAGGCAAAGCAAGTGCAGAGCGCTAATATCGTACTGGTCAAACGTCAATCAATCAGTTATTGATTGACGTTTAATCAGTGCGATATCAGCGACAGCGTTTAAAACCGTAGCGAGCGCAGTGTGACAACAAATCATTAGTCGATTGATAAAAATCGGGCGAGTACCTACTAACAAGCGAGAAGTTTTTGTAGTGTGAAGTTGGACGAAATTTTCTCATGAAGTGATAATTAGTGCGAATTAAGAAAAAGTGTAATAATAAGTGTGTGAAATATCTAAGAAACATTTAGTGACTGTAAATTTAAAAAAAAGTGCTAGGACTAAATTTATGTGCAGTGATTTTGATGAATAAATAAAACCTTTATTGATTTTCAGTATTTCATTTGTCTCCAACAGCCACGTTTCATGATAGTATTATTACCAATATAAATTATATCCATAATACAGATAAATAAAACACGAAAAATAGTTTTTATCTCCAACGTTATACCTTCGCACAGTATGCAACCGAGATACAAATTATGAAAAACTATTCAAATTCATGCATAATTATTTAAATGAGTTTGCGCATCCACAGGCTTTCTTTCACGCTGTTTGTTTATTCACATGCTCGTAAAAATTGATCGCAGATACACGAAGAGCCGTTATCATTTTTCCATCACGATAGAATTTTTGATAACGGGGATGGCATTTTATCTTTCGCAGAGGAAAATATTTCTCTACAAAATTTAAGCCTCCATTGTGCGGAATTTCTATCAAATAAAAAATCGATCTCGCACGGGAAGCTGCAAACATTTTATGCGCCTATACGCCCCATAAACTTTTATGCCAAATATACTCATCGAATATTAATAAGGTATTTACATAAAACATAAAGTTTGATTTTTATGTACAGAAAAATGATCGCTTATTTAAAGGTTGGGGCCTAGGAATGCCAATGTTTGGAATCGTCCGGATACCTTTACCGAGTTATTTCATAAATTTTTCATGATTTTATTTGAATTTTGCTATTTTGTCTATTTTTTCTACATCCCTTGTGTAGCGTTTATATATAGGACCGGGCGCGTATATCAAACTCAAATGTTAAGTTAATAATAAAATTTAAATATGTACGCATATTACAAACTTACCTGCATTCGAGCACATGATGCTTCATCGATTGTTGAATAACCTTCTAATTAATTGTTTATTTATATCAATATCGTTCAAATTCTACTCACTAAGAGAAATGAGCGAACATAGGACGTTTTTGAAAGAAAAATTTGAGGCATATTTTTGGATCAGTTCTTGATAATGGACTACACCGTAAAATGAGCTCTATATTTTGTTTAAGGAGCTTAGCGTCACAAAATTTATAAAATTGGGAAGATTTCTGCAAGTCCATGCAAGATCAACAGGGCAAAGGAGCTCAGAAAGCCCAAAATTAAAGGCATATCTGAATTGGAAATTAAGAACTGGAGAGAGCTAACCGAGATGAGTGGAAGAAGACTTTTGAGAAGGCCAAAACCCACTAAGGGATGTACACCCAAAAATTATGAATAAATTTGAAATGATGAATATCTTTCAAACTGAGATGATATTAACAGAAGAATATTACACCGAGAAAATCATTAAATAATTATTTATATTATAATTGCTAATAAAACGATGCATGCAGTACGCAACCTTTTCCTTGCCAGTTTCAAAAAATAACAAAATCTTATGAAAGGCGAAAATGGACGATAGCCAATTACAGACACGGATAAAAGACTGAAATAGATGTCATCTCTGAATTATCAGAGATGATATTGACTATTACATTATATTCAACAAAATATTCATCGTAATCTCATTTTTAATAGATGTGATATTTGAATAAAATATTACTGCGTGATTGGTTACGATTCATGTAAAGTATTATAAAATTTTATGAAAAAATTAACAATATTGATTAACGTAATTAAATAAAATGATTCATAACAAGACTTATCTTTGAAATGAATTTTGTCTAAAAAAATAGAAAGTGAACACAGACAGAATTTGTTTCATTAATTTTGATTATAAGTGGTTTAATTAATTTTAGAACTATATATTTTATATTTCTTCAGTAACTAACTTATTTAGAAAACAGATAAAAATGTATTTGTGTCGGTATACAAAATCGTTCCACTTGCACCAAAGATATAAAGATGTGAGATTGGATGCAGAGAAGATTGAAAACCATCGCCGCTAGCGGAGGGAGGCGGATTCCCGAACAAAGAGCATATTAAGGCATTCGCCCGGTCTATGCTGGATCTCCCGGGAAAAAATAGATTACAAATAACCAAAATAAATTACGACAAAAAGAATTGCGGCCAATTTCGTTAATACTTTACACTTTTACGGTGTTTGTAGCAACAACATAGAACGCCCAATTCGTATCGAGGATTATTTCCGCGTAGGCATTATTACTCGGATATGGAACACTTCAGGAAGGCTGGGGGGGCCATGTCCGGAATACGTAAGGAGTATCGACCCCTGCGGGGGAAATTGGCAGTAAAATATGGGATATAGCTTTCTACGCCGTTCTTACCAACTTTCCCTTTCCAGTGCCATTATTTTACTGAAGTACATTTAGATGCATCCTTGAATAATTTATAGTTTGCATTCCTCTTTCTGCGCTTTAATTATTATGATTATTGGGTAGCATTATATTCGCTTGATATTTTTTATGGCCAGTTTTTTATTACTTTCGTTTAAATCGTTTGTTTTAAAATAAGTGGCTTTTTATCCTTCAGTTTATATATTTCCAAGAATACGGAGGATATAATATGATAATTAGTGTTATTATTTTAATACATGTGACTACAACACAAAGTGAAAGAATTTTATGACAATAACGAAAGCAACATGCAACAGAACTAATAAGGTAGAAGCTCAAATTAAGAGATATGGTTCCAAAGTCAACAAGGTTTAATATATTACACCCAATGGTTCTCAGCATAACCGTAAAGTGCGAGTTTTGTTTATGTTAAACTAAAAACCATAAAATATTATGTCGTTTAGTGCCTTATTTATAAAAAAATGACGCGGCATTAATACTTATAATGTATTGGCGAAGACATGTAGTAGGTACTAATCTGTATACTTATCTTAAAAAATATATTTTTGGCACTTATTACTTTATTCATTTCCAGTAATTATTTATTTAATTTACAGAATCGAATAGTTTTTTAATTTATTATTCTAAATAATAATATTTGGGTTGTATTAAAGACCTTTATCATTTAAGATTCGTGCTAAATAAACTTCAATCAACTAAACAACAAAAATTGGAGCTGAACTCTAAATGTTAAGGTTAAGTTTTATTCCTTACTAAAACAAAATGTTTTAAAAATTAAATTTTTTCGAAAACAAAAATATTCAAAATATTATTTGTAATAATTATCTGAAAATATCTGCGCAAATAAATGAACCGGATACGAAATACGACAATCTGTGAACGAAAACAAATTCATTTAAAAATGCGAATTTTAAAAATAATGAGACAAAGGCAGCGATTCCCTGTTGAAGGTCAAATTATAAAATCCAATTAGTTTTTGATTGAATTGGTAGAATCTAATATTGGTAAGGGTCTGGAAATGTACTGGTAATTGGTTTCGATTTATTGTTCACGTAGGCCAGACATCCCAGGCTAATAAATTCTCTGACCGATATTAATTTACTTTTGTTCCTTTCATTGACATTGATTAATTTAATTCGTTGATTCTGATTTGTAATTAGGTTTATTCTCCACAGTTTAATATGGCTGTCGAGTTAGTTTCCTTTGTGATTTCATTACTTTCATTCCAAAAAATTCTAACACTTGGCATACGTGAAAATTACTCAATTGACGCTCCTAGTTTATGATTCAATTGCTAAAGCTATAATACAATTATTATTTTAAAAATATTTTTATTTTAATTTTCTGCTATTATAACATGGAAAACAAGTTTGTTGTATATTCATAAATTAACGCGATAGTCTCTATTAACAACTTGGCAATAGTCGGATTCCTTGTGGAATATTCGGAGTATAGGAGTCATGCAAATAAACATAAAAGATTTAGGATAAAGAAAATGTTGAGTCAACACTCTGACAAATACGCTCTGTCGGCCTCGGCAATGCTTTGCTGATAATCTGAAGGAAAGCAAGCAAAAAGTTGAGAGAAACATGAAAACAAGACAATTACAGGAAAATATAGTGTCCTTATTCGAACCCAGAATAGCCATTAAGGGTAAAGGAGATTCGGGGGAGGCTGGTATCCTAGAAGGGGGAGGAATTATTTGTGTTTTTATGTAAGTCACTTACCCGGATTGTACATTTATAAGACAACCCTACAGCGAACTTTTCCCGTTAGTGAAAAATTTTATGCGTTTTCATCGTTAGTAACACAACAATCCGTGGCAATAAAATACCGATGCTCTTTTCGGCACATTATTATATTTCTCTTTTCGGCTGTTTTTCCAACTGATATATAGGTTCGAGTGATTTATATGATAGCTCGTCTAGACAGAGTGACTGGATGCATGGACAAGGGTGCATTGTTGCTTTACTGACCATTTGAAGGGTACGCACATAATTGAGTCTCCAAACAAATTTTGAAAAAGATTAGAAAATGAACTTTTAACAATTTGCTTCACTACAGAAATAAATAAAAAAATTCTCTCTTCTCTCTTCGAGTTCGTTCTAGAACTCATTTATCGTTAATGTTTGGGTAATTTCAAATACTTTGGACCAAAACTATTTAACGGCGTGTTAAACATAAATTGGTTTGATATTATTTTTCTATTTCTGCTACACTCAACTTGCAACTATATAATAATATAACTCTTGTGATTTATATGGCGGACCAGGTCTTGCACTTAAAACCTGGTTACGCTGGAATAAATGTATTATTTTTATTATTATTATTATTATTATTATTATTTATTTTTTAAATATTATTATTTTCATATTATATGGGTGCACTTAAGCAAAATAATGTATTTCATCTTAGCACTGTTACACAAACATTGTATTAGATGAATTGTGGAGATTGTTATCATTCTTATTTTAGCTTGATTTATTTATACATATTTAAAATCTATGCATGTCTCGAAGCAAATTTTTCTAGTGAGGCATAATCCAACTTAAAATGAAATGAAATTTTTTTTTATATAGACAAATTGAAAATTTTGTTCACAAATTTCCCTATATTTGATTATTAGGTGGATTTATCTCAAATAAAACGTGTATTTCGGGTATACATATAATGTTTATATTTCACGCTCAGAATAGAAGGCTAGACATAAATAATATATTATGTATTTGAATAGTTGAATAAGATGCGCGCTCTTTGAAGAACGGGTGGACTCTCGCTACGCGGGCGTTTCCTTTGATCTTCTCCAATACCTAGCGACCGAATGTTGTGATTGACAATATAATCCTACACAATTCGCCATACGCCAACGCGGAAAACTTTTGTCAGAGGGCATTTGTGCAGAGAGTTTTGATAAAAGTCCTTTTTTCATAGCTTTCGGTTTTTTATTACGGGACGCACATTCACCAGCGGGGATTTATAAATATTGGCGTATGGGGAGTGGAAAACCCCAAACCCGCCCTGTTAGCGCTGTTTTATGTACTCCAGTATAGAATTCAGGATTCTTTTTAAATATTTTTATCATTTACTATATGTAAAGTTTGAAGAGACTACTCGGGCATGAATAATTATATTTAAAATCGGTTCGAGAGTATCTATGTTCAAAGATCTGACCGTCAAGCTTTAATCGCTTACATTACGCGAATGTTTAAAAAGAATAATAGTTTCGGAGTCCTTAGTATTTATCACTAAGTTTTAAATAAAATTTGTTCTGAGAAAGTAGATTTTTAATTTTTTTGAAATATAACACATGTTAATGATATGTAGGTGTGAATTAGAGCATGAGTTATCAGAATCGAACACAATATTTACCCGTGTTCTATCATATTTCACAAAAAAAATTTAAATACCTAATCAATAAGAAGAACAAAAAAAAAAAGACAAGAACAGCAGCAATAGAATACAAAAATTGAATGTAATTAAGTAATGAAATAGTAATGAGTAAGAATATAATGAAACGAATATTATTAAGTAATAACATAATGATGTAAGTGACAATAAAACAAATACATAATAAAAATACCCAGTGAAACTTTATTTGCATCGCAGAGCATTTTATACGTGTATTTAGATACTAATTAAATGTTGCGAAGCAGAATAATATTCACTTGGATTTTTAGTTCACATGAAGACACGACAAAGATGCTATGTCTGTGAATAAGTCGTTGAAATCTCGACACATTCCCAGTACAGGTAAGCGTTATCCGAAGTTGGTGCGAACACCTTGCTGGGACGTGAATGTTTATGAGTAATAATAGGGATGGACAATTAAATTGGTTTCGGCAGATTGAAAAATATCGAGATCTGTTTTTTAAACTGAAAATGTTGAAATATTTCAATGAATCTGCGTAGGGCTGCCGAGGAATGTGCAATTTAAAGGTAAGCGTTCTTATGTTTTTCTTTAATATTTTTCAAGTTTATCAATATGTACATAGAAGATTCCAAATACTAGACACATTCAAGGTGCGGTCGGATAAAAGTTCGGTACAGATGCATGAAAGTTTTCGGATTTTGAAATTTATGGTGAAACGAAGATTAAATCCTGTCATGTTTTGTGCTTTACTAACTATGTTTTCTATTTGTATATGGAAGTGAATATGGGGGGGCAACGATTTCACCTAGGTATTTTATTGTATCAACAGGCTGTAGCTCTTTGCCACCGATATGAACTGGTGTACACATTTATGACGATTTTTTGTAAAACTGATTAACTTGCATTTGGTAAAGCTTAGACATAGGTTGTTTGTGATACAGTAATCATGAAATCTGTTTATGTCGCTTTGGAGATTTTAAGTATAGTTTTAAATCTTCAGTAAAGAGTAAGAATGAAGAAATTTGAAAGCACTTAGAAACATCATTAATGAATAATATAAAGAGGAAGGGTCCAACTATTGGTCCTTACGAAACACCAGAAGTTATTTGAATCCACTTTGAACAATAATCATTGATGATAACTCATTGCTATCTATTGGATATATAGGAAGCAAACCAGCGATGCAGGTTACCTTTAATACCATTTAGTGTGATCTTTTTGAGAAGAATATATGAGCTACTTAATCGATAGACAAAACAGGAACATCGTTTTTTAAAAGTGGTGTGTTTCTTAATTATGCGAGCTACACTATTGGCTTATTCAGTTGTCAAGATAGTTCCACCAATCAAAAGCCAGAGTTTTGATCCTTGTCAAAACTCGTGCCATTTTTTGGAACCTCATTAGCGTGCCCGACGCCAGTTTAAATTCGAGAGGTGTGAGGAACAGACACGTCTCTCTGTTTTATCAATCGGCGTATCGACGAAAGTTTTGTTCTTGAAATGACGTTCGCTGGAGGAAGGAAGATTCGATGCTGACTTCAACATCTGACAAACCTAGCAAAGCTATGTCGAAGGTACTGACGGTAACGCCAGTCGTCAGTACATCCAATTTTGTGAAATTAGTTTTGCGTTTGGTGTTTATTTTATGGATTGTTTGGACCGAAGCGCGTTCTACCGGCAGAAGACGACAAATAAATCGTCTTCTGACCCAAGTGGAGTGACGCGGGATAGCCGTCACGCCACATAGTATTATCACATACTCTATTTAAGTTTGGTAGTTTATCATTTTGCATTAAAACACAATTTTTTCTCATTTTCAAAACTAAGTTACACGCTTTTTTATTCAAATTTAACCATTACCAAATTCAAATTTCAAAGCCCTCTACGTTTTTTTATTGTGTTCCAAAAACATAAAATGTACTTATTTAAGCATTTCACTCCCTTTATTTTAACTCGTAGCGTCTGCTTGTCGGCTTGTCTGCTTGTCGCTTGTCTGCCGAAAAACTTTGGATCGATTTTTAACCCTTTTCCCGTGATCCAATCTAGCTGAAGCTTTGCAGGCAGACTTATGGCGGTGATAAAAATGATCTAACAAATTGGTGTAAAAAATTTAATAATTATAATATAATTTTGGATTTTTCGAAATTTTAAGGTTTTTTCGAATTGCAATCAATACAAATGAGTAATGATCCCGACGTGTGCGGTAGGCGCGGAACCTGTTTCAATCGAATAGTAAACAATACAAATTAGAAAGGGAGTATAATAAAAACTTGTTTTAATGAGTTAGTTTTTTAATATAATAAAAATATTTATCATACATGCATGAAACGATATGTATAAATGAAATACGTAAACATGTATAATTATGCGTCTTTTATTCTCTTGTGTTTTTCTAGATATTATTCTAATCTATTGCCAAGAAAAGAGAATCACAAAAGCATTTTCGAGCAAGCCGGATGTGAGCGACTGTCTGTATTATCATCTCGGGGTTGCATCTCTCGGACTTTTGACGAACAAAAGGACTGCGAACAAAGAAGAGATTATATTGGGAGGGATATTCGAGGGTCACGAAAAACCGAAGAGGCTCTTGTCTCTTGAATGCGGGAGATCGAAGAGTAACATTTATGTACTCAGATTTAATAATTTGTATAGGAGTTTGGCGTACGAGGAAAGTTATCTGGTCTCCATGTAAAAAAACGTTAAGGCGTATTTTATATAAGTCAACCAACGCCAGTTTGTTTTTTATTTTATTTTTTTATTTATTTGTTTGTTATATTTACATAAACTAATATAATTTAGCCTTTGAAATAAGGAAACAATTTATTCTACTATTTCTCGGAGACTCGTGTATAGAGAAGGAGTAAAGAAGGAGAGGTTTGAAATAGGACAAACTCATGGAAAATAAATATCCACCTTACTATGCCCATTCGGGCTACAACACATCCTTGACAGAATTACAAAATGTTCGAAAATGTTCTCTGGTTTTCATGGCCGTTCAGAATCTTCTGTGTGTAGTTTTCTTGGATATTTTGCGGAGTATATATATCTGACCTATCTGGCCGACGTTTTGGATCCGCTTGCGGGGTCCATCATTACTGATATGACGAGTAAGTGTTGATGTTTAGGTTAAGTATTAGCCGACAATACCATGCCGAAATGGACCTTGCAAAAGGATCCGAAACATCGGCAGGAGAAGTCAGATATACACCGCAAAATATGCCAGAAAACCAAAAAATGTTTTGTTTGAGTTCAGACAGACAGTATGCATTTAATGTTATTCTTAGATATACATATATCATATGTATATTTATTGAAGTTGCTGAATTCTCGATAAACAATATTTAACTTTAGAAAAAAATGTACCTATTGAATGCTATTCTTTTTAATTTATATTTAATAACTTCTCGGAGAATTGTCGAGGGGGTTTAGAATGGTAATGGTGAATATTTTTATAGAAAATTTATTGGGTGGCGGGAGGGGTATAAAGGGGGTGAAGGGAGGGAAGGTAAATGTCACCTACGTTTTTTTTCCAGATCCTAAAGAATAAGTATGCAAAATTTGGGTCCGATCTATCAAATGGTGTAGATTTGTATAGAGAACAGACAGAAAAACATTGAGTTTTATAAGTATTACTAGCTATAACCCGTCTAAAATTACGTACTTTTATTATATATATATATATTTTGGCTGTCACTTAAGGATGTGAGAACAGCCCTATCTAGAGTAGTGTAGCGTATTAATAACGTTGGTGATTATTAAATAGAGAATTATGTCTTGTTTGCTTCTTGTACCTCATCATCATATCGTACCTCATTTCAGCCATCTGGTATCTTTGATGACAGGCATTGTTACATTGAAAACTATTTTGGTTAATAATTAACACCTATATAATATAATAAAAATAATGCCATACGCGATATAATAGTGAATGCACTTATCAGTTACAATTTTCATTAAACTGAAATATTTTAAAAAATAATCTAAATCAGAGTATTTTATTAAAAAAGTTTAGTCTTTACTCTCGCTTACTAATCCAGTGGTTGGTGATTCAAGCCCCATTCCACAGAACAAGCGTTTAGTCTGGTTTGAAAGTAGTAATAATATTAATGCGACGTGTTCTCCATGTTTACATCAATGTATATATTTTAAATAGAAATTCGACGTATTATTTTAAAATAAAAATAGATAAGAATTTTTAAATTATTTTTAATCTTGACATTTCCAAAGCACTTTCCTAATCCTTCACCACACACAAGAATCTTAATTCTTTTTGGTGAGGCATTACATTTAATAATAATTTGAATGTTAATATTTGTTAGTTATCATTGTTATAAAAGAAATTATATAATTTCTTTTATAACAATAATAACATACATATGTATTATGTAATTAATAAATAAAAATAGATAAAAAAACTTTAAAATAAAATATTAAATATATAAAACCTGTTAACTCTTCAAGGCGAGATTTTTTTTGAAATGCAATTTAATGTTAATTTTTCCAAACCGTATGTATCAACACTATTAGACAAAAACTAGAACTGCATTAATAATTTTATTTTTTCATATCCGCGATTTGAATGCTACACTACCGAATCCAAAGGTCTACTGCAAGATTAATTTATGAACATGAAATTGATGTACATATTTTAACGATAAAAAAAATTAAGAATCTCTTATATTTTATGAATTATCTATCCTAATTACGAATTTTCATAAGATCACAAAAATACTAAATATTTTGATACAAAATATTATATTAATCTACCTACCCTACAAATTCTGTTGTTTTTTATATCTGTGGCCATATTTTAACTGTATAACCACTTTAGTTTATTATTAAAAACCAGCTGGTTTTAAAACTAAATCTCTTCCTAGTACATCACGGCAATATAAAAAACCAAATTTAACTTAATTAACATGTAAATATCAGTACACACCACAACAAGAGTATTATTTACACACCAACACCATAAAATACTCTTCACATGCGTGTTACTCTGACTAAAGGCTTACATGCTCTACTAAGGGTGTGGCGTGTAGTGATACTATGGTGCTAGTGTAGTGGTAAATAATACTATGGTTGTGGCGTACAGTGATATTTACATGCTAGTGTAGTGGTTTTCCTGACGAAGAGATGGATGAGGTCTCGAAACCGGTAGACAAAAAAGTAATTTTTAGTGGTTATATACTAACATACATATCATTTTGTTTAAATGTCTGACCACAAAGTAAATGCTTTAAAAATTAAAAATATTAATAATATGAACTTATTTGTTTTTTCATTCAATAGCTAAGTTAGATCTATAGCAGCCGCATAGAGTAAACTTTATATAACTCTGCACTCTCACTTTATTATATAACAAATTTGTATTTGATTTTTCAATGTGGTTCAAACAATAATGCTAAAGTGAAAAGTTATACAATATTTATTCTTAATATTCTTTATCATCAAAATTATTGCTATAATTGATTAAATAGTTTCATTTATGCTTAAATTCGATCTTACGTGGAAAGTCGACGATTTTTCTGCGGTTGTTTTCTTTTTTAATAATCATCGAAAATTTTATCACTGCTTATTCAAAAAATGAAGATATTCCATTAATCTGGGATTATATATCATACTGGAAGAAAAGTAGAGAATTTTCTTTTGTTTAAGGAGCGATTCCTGGCTTTATTTGGGAGGCGTGACTTTCGCTTTCTCAGTTCAGTAATCCATAATACCTTTATACAATATTGCTGACTCAACTTAAACATCAAATTTGCGGCTGTCAACCAAAAAATAAAATGAAACACGTAATGTATTAAATGATTGGATAATATATTACGTAAAGTCATATTTGCATCTGAAGAAATATTTCAATCATATATGGTACTTTTGCCACTTAATGCCACTAGGGTGGTGTTCAAAACTAAGAGTTCAGGTCAACTCAACAAAGGGTAGGTTACGACAAAATAATGAAGAGACTTTCTTTGTATGTTGCACTTTTTTTTACATGTATATGTTGAATTCATACCACAATACAAAAAACCACCAATCTAGGCCACACACACACAGTGGCAAGGAATTACACATAAGCAAATCGAGACACAAGCAAGACACGCACGCGGCCTGCAGTTCATTGCATCATCAGCATTTCCGATGAATTCTCGACACGCACACCCAGCCGCGCTTCAGGAGACTCCTTTGTTCATAAATTATATAAAAAGAGGCCCACACCCTATGTGGGCATGTCAATCTTTCATCTTTCGTCTTTCATCTACCTCCGGCGGGTGGCCGGAGGCTATCGCCCTTCGAATATCTATTATTGTCTTTGTTATCGTACTCGTGTGTAATTTGTACTTGTTTAATCGAGATAATAAATCATCAAACATTCTACTCCTTTGGAGCTTTCCCATCACGTGACAGTGGTGACCTAAAAGCAATTGCTCCAAAACACCTTTAACCCCCAAGTACATGATATATGTAGGTATGTTTAAAGGTATATATTATATTTAAAAATACATATATATCGCAATCAAAGCATCACTTAAGTTACTCGCGGAAGTAAATTTAAAAATGCTTACTATGCGGAGCGGCGCTCATTGTCAATATGATTTCCAACCTATTCTATACCTTCTCAACATTACGGGTTTTTCGGGTGCATATAAGTATTAGGCATAGTCATATATCAACAAAATTCTTTACTGCCTGATATTTTAAGATTTTCTGCTATTTTTTTGCTATCACTTGACCACGAATAATATTAATCTGTCTATTATTGATTAAGTAAATCAGCCTTTTTTTAATTGAAAAATATATTTTTAATGTTTATGCGCAATATGATTTTAAATAACTCACGCTCATTGTAGTCCAACTGAAAAGAACCGGAGCTCAAGGTTTAGACGTTTAGAAGGTTAAAAATCTAAATTATCTCCAGCTCACGTCACGGGTCCCATTATTTAATATATCGGTATTCTTATATTCTACAAACCAGGCAGAACTTCTGTTACCTGAAAATTTTTACGAGTAATATATTTTTAACTGAAGCTACTACACAGTTGCCAGTACCTCGTAATAGTTAGGATCGCAATGTATAATTTTGCAAAAAAATAATATCCGGCTAACTAAATTAAGTGTAGTATGCACAATAAGACTGCACTTTAAGAATATAATATACTAGCTGTTCATACCCGGCGTTTCACGGGTTAAGGATTACGTTTAAAATAAATTTGTGAGGGTAAACAATGTTTCGATTCAAACGGTATAGATTTGCATCGAAAATATATCAGGGGGAGGAGAAAGGGTAAAAGAATAGGGGGAAATGTCATCAATGTTAACCACCAGGTTCTAAAGAATAAGTTTCCAAATTTTTAGTCCGATCGGTCGAACGGTTCAGATTTGCATTGAAAATATATAAGGGGTAAAGGAAGGGGTAAAATAATTGGGGGGAAATGTCGCATATATTACCCGCCGAGTCCTAAAGAATAAGTTTCCAAATTTTGTGTCCGATCGGTCAAACGGTACAGATTTGCATCAAAAATATATCAGGTTAAGAAAAGGGTTAAAAGAATAGAGGGGAAATGTCGCACATATTACCCGCCTTAAGAATAAGCTTCCAAATTTTGAGTCCGATTGGTGAAACTGTATAGATTTGCATCGAAAATATGTCAAAGGAGGGGAAGGGTTAAAATAATATGGGGGAAATGTCGCACATGTTACCCGCCGAGTCCTTAAGAATAAGTTTCCAAATGTTGAGTCCGATTGGTCAAACGGTACAGATTTGTATCGAAAATATGTCAGGGGGAGGGGAAGGGATAAGAGAATAGGGGGGGAAATGTTGCCTATGTTACCCGCCGGGTCCCAAAGCATAAGTATGCAAAATTTGAATCGAATCGGACAAACAGTGTGGATTTGTATAGAGAACAGACAGACAGACATTGAGTTTTATAGGTATAGATAATTATAATAAATAAATTATAAATAAATTATTGTTAAATATCTACCAAAAATTTGGATGTGTTGTTTCTATATGTAGTATGATTGGGTAGAATGCTTTAGATATCCATCCGATCGAAATGTTAACCCTTTATAGTTGTGTGTTTTGATTTGTAATTCTTTTATTGTTTTTTTTTGGAAACATGGCGACTTAAAAACATGTCGCATAAAATATTCCACAAAATACTTCAAACTGCATCAAATGATTAGAAAATTACCTCAATTAATTAATCTTTTAAAACAGAATTCTTGTTTTCTTGTTTTGTATTTGAATTTAAATTTTAAATCAACTACTTTTACAGTGGTTATAAAATCGATTTGAGAGACGAAAGTATGAAATTTAATCAAATTAATTATATTTTAGACAATTATTTATATTTGATATTATACGCCTTAATTTCACAAAAACCGTTATATGAGCGTCTGAACGCATTTTAAAATAATTAGGTTTTTGCTAGTTCTATGGAATGTCTAGACATTTTAATACCTTAATTATTTTGTTTGGCTTTATCAAATTTAATAAAAATAAATTTAATCAAAAGGTTCTTAATTAATAAAAACATTTTCTTACTTTTCAGTGATTAAGATACTCATCAGTAAAGCGCCTAACCTTGTTTGGTCTCTAAAAGGCTCCCGTTGATTGAGATGAATATAATCTGCTCCCGAAGCGTATAATCCAGTAATCAATAGTTGTCACCTCGCGCTATATTCATGAGATGTTTTGGAACTCGCTTTTTGGGCTCAAACCATAAATCCTGGGGTCATAAAAGTTTCTTGTAAGAGCTCATATAATCCCCAGCCATGTGACTTATCCTCATGTTAAAGGGGAAAGCAAGGGTAAAGCTTTTGGGATTTGGAAATACGCAAGGTAAACAATGGTAATATCCCAACGATGAATGCTTTTCATCTACATACATTCGTATTAAATACAATCCTTCGGACAGACAACATCCCTTGAGGGCTCATAATTAAGGTCAATTTTTATGTAAGATTTTTTCTTAAAACGTATGTCTTAAATAAATCGCGCTTTATTAGAAAAAGACGTTTTTGCTTAAAGACTCGAATTGGAAAGAAAATTTTAAATATTTAAAAAACAACGTCTTTTGTAAAAAATATGTTTTGTTTACTAGGAGATTTAATCGTGCAATAATAAACACTTTAACTGCAATATAAATGTGTACTAAATATACGCGAGAGGAGATATTCTTTCGCTATGACCCAATTCCTTTTCCTTGAGAAGATTTAGTACATCTCTGTATAATTTTACACTCTGTGTTATTTTGATAAAAATATTATGAGATATATGTTTTATTCGGATTTTTTTTCAAAATTTATATTTACGTAAAATGCATAGTTCAATGTACTCACGGATCTGTAATCTAGTTGTATATGTTAAGTTCGGAATAGATATTTTTCGAATTGAATACAAATTTGGAAAAGTGAAATGCTGCAGTATGAAGGCAAAAAAGGTAAAAAGTATAAAATTATTTCAAACAAAAATATGTCAACGCGTTCACAGAAGTAACTAAATTTCTTTCTTATCCAATACAATGTTCTTTCATTAAAAAGTAATCATTTTTATATTTGAAATAGAAATTTCTATTACATTACCTAAAGCATACTTTTTTTATGTGTTCATAAATCATGCAATTTTCATATTTGTTTACGCAAGGAAAGAATATGTAATATTGATTTTGTACTGAACTTTCTTGCGCTTTCTCGAGAACCTACTCTTTTTCATAGAAAAACACGTCATACTTTTTACGACCTTAAGATGGAAAACGGAGGGAAAGTAAAACGCATAAAACACACGCGGCATGCGAACTACCTTCGACTAGTCAATCCAAGGAGGTAAAAAGTATACCTCACTTCAGGATATGATAAAAAACTATTCATCCTTTTTTGCATGTACTACCCAGGGGGATAGGAATGAGAAGGGCTATCTTGTTATTTGCTCGTCTACTGAAAATGTACTGGCATCAATATTGAGTTCACTATGAAGAGAGTATATTTTTCTTCGAAAAAGTAACGTAGCTTCCTTGGAATGCACAAATTGGTTATAGAAAACTCTCGACTTATTTTCTCTAGGAATAAATTAAAATGCAACAAATCTCTGGAAAGTTTTGTGTATAAGGTATAATTATAAAACCCACAACATCAATATTAAGGTTCATTATCTATTAACGAAATTATTAAAAGACCATTTTCGTTGTATTAAAGGGAAGATAAGTGACGTATGAAACAAATTACACAGTCATTTAATACTGAATTAACCATAGATAGCTAACTTTCGGGCGTACCCCATTTAAGCTAACTATCTATCGAAACGCGAATACTTGAAAAAGTGCACGTGATATTTTACATAATCGTTAGTTAAAAGGTTTTTCAATAAAAATACACCTTATAAATTAAACATTACTTATTTATTTAAAAACTACAGTAAAACTTCTGAAAAAAAAAATTCCTGTAATTTCCAGAAGATATTGTGTACTATTTTCTCTTACTATACCGTTTTCTTGTGCAAAATAAAATAAATGAAAGAGTTAAGTAGCTCTACTGTGACCTCCTCCCCTTCATCCTTCCCTCACGTAGTCCAGCGTAGCATTCTACCGAGTACACACTATAGTCACGTTCTAGGACTGCTTAAATTTTTTTCATAATTGATTTTTGTAAGCATTTGACAAATCCGGTTAATTTTATTAAATGTACTCATGTGGTTACTACAATATTAATTCTGAATTAAATTAAAAATGACTTCCCACAACATTTTTACAAGAAACGTGAATACGATGGATTCTTTCATTTCATGAATTTTATTTTTTCATTCACCTTATTTGCAACATTTCTACATGGTTCGAAAGGGGTTAAATCTACACATCGTGGTAGATATCGAAATGAAAGGGTGTGAGAGATTGCCAATGATGTAATTATATCTCTGGCAATGTTACCGAGACCAAACTGAATCGAATAGTATTTGCCTCTTTCACAGACAGTAACGGGAAAAACCCGTCAAACATCGCTAACGTTCTTAAGTTTAAAAAGTCCGATAAACGTATTTTTCGGTCCGTATTTCGCTGACACCACATACCGCAGAACATGTCATCATCGCCCCCGATCTGGACTTTGGATCTCTGTGAAGGGCATTTGTAAAATCGTCCCAGTGTATAGGTACATACATTGAAACTTTGTACAATCCGCATGACTATCCACCTTCTCAGAGGAATACCAATTCATGTACTCTACATGGGACATACAGATTGCTACCCACTCCCATGGAACTACACTCGAATTTGTCGAGTTTATATTTAAGTACATATATTTTTCTTCTTTTTATCCCCTACCATTCGACGGACATTTGCTATCACGTTGGCCAAATTACTGTCTCAGGTTTTTCAGCTTTTTTCCTTCTCCTTTTTCCAAGGCCCCGGCAATCAACCAATATTTCCCTTCATTACGAGATGATCTAGTACTTCTCTGGATGTCTTATCACACGTCCGAGATATTAAAGTTTTCGGAGTTTTGTTGTTTTAATAACTTATTTTTCTTTATTCATCCGAACCAAAACATCTTCGTTCGTAACTCTGTCCATCCAGCTTATTTTCAATATTTTTTTCCATATATCCACATCTCGTATGCTTCAAATCGCCTGATCAATTCTTCGGTAATTGTCCATGTCCAACACCGAAAACACGTAGCATCTGACCATTCGCATTCGTAATCCAAGATTGAGATCATGACTCCAAAACATCTTTTTTATATGGATAAAGGTTGCACAGTTTGCTTAATGCGGTATTTCACTTCAGCTGAAGGATCCCATCTTTCATTTAAATTGCAGCTCCAGTATGCAATACTCTGTAGATTCTCTAGTTTTTTTCCAGCAATATAAAGACTTTCATTGTTCACAGCGTTATTTTTGCTTTTATTTATTATACGAGCATGTATTTCGTTTTAGTTATATTAGGTTCTAACTCAAAATCTCACGCACCTTCACTACTTGAGTCAACATTAATAAATTAATTAATATTGAATTAATAATTAATTAATCAATTTTTTTTTCTCACGAAATACAATAATTATTCGAGATTTCAGAAAAATTATAAAATGAGTTATGAGGCAGCCTTTTCAGAAATTAATAATTCAACTACAGAACAATTATTCGTCCATTCCACTTGTTTGTTGAGTTGTTTTAATATATTATTTTATCTTTTATAGGAATCGTTGTTTCATTTCACGTATACATTAAATTTCTAACACGTTTGATAAAAAACGAGTACAAAATAATTTGCATGGATAGAGAATGTATATATTCAGCCAAAGGCTATTTATTTTAAGACTTATTTTACTTGTTTTCACTGTTGTCAAAAAGAACAAGTCAATGTATTTTCTTCGCCTATACGATTTTCTCGTGCCTTTTAACATTATCGTCGTTTTTTGAGCAACAAAATTTATATACATAATGAATGAAAACATATGTTAAAGGCTCCAAATTTTTTTTTTGTCGTGAAACCAAATTAGAAATCCGAAAAGCGAACTAATCATTGCTTTCGCTAGAGCTAAGCTTTATTAGCTTTTAACCTGCACTTTTGAAAAATCTTCACTTGTGATTTTTATAGATTTTCTTTTAATAATTTTCTGCCAATCACTAATCCAAGAACGTGGACATTCAAATTCATACATGCACACACACACACACACACACACACATATATAATATATATATATATATATATATATAGTTTATTTAATTATACATATATATTTATATATCTGTTACTGCAAGTAAAAAATACTTTAAAAATTGGAAACAATTAACTTATCAGAACTTATTAAGAAATTTATCAGAAATAAAATAAAAATATTGGAAGAGTACATGCAGTATTTAATTCAGTTTTCAGGCGGACAGTAGTGTACGGCGACGAGCACTGGATCTTGACCGAAAAAACCCACTTAAGGCTACAGGCCGCCGAAATAGGATTTCTACGAAGAATAGTAAGAGTTACCAGAAAAGACAGAATCATAAATACTCGAATAAGATAATGTCTCGAAGTAGATCCCTTATTGACCTTTATCGAGAAATCACAGTTATGGTGGCTGGGATATATCTAGCGGATATGACCCAGCCGAATTGTAAATTGGTAAAAAAGGCGTAATTGTAATTGCCGGCAGATAGACAGCCAAAGCGGATACTCTAGGCAAAACCAGAAGGAAACAGTTGGAGGACTGTTGCGAAGCTCGGTTGCAACTAAATTGCGCTGGCGTGGAGGGCGAAGCCCGAGACAGGAAAATTTAGAACCTTCTGTGCGGTGCAGGGACCCCGACTCATTAGGATAAGAGGTAGAAGAAGAAGAAGTAAGAAAGTAAGAGTAGGTAGCAATTTTTACTTAAGTAACAATAATCAATATTCAAAAATTTAATAAAGTCCCCAGACAGCAATTGTACGCTAGTATGAGGGAACATTAAAATTATATGAGTTATTAATAACTACTATAGTTTCGAGAGGAGCAGTCCCTCCCATCATTAGTAGAGATAATAACTAATTTAAATATCAATCTCGTCGGGTAGGTCAGGGGGCGCGCGGTGGAGAGAGTTTTTTTGGCAAAAAGCTCTAGGATTGGTGAAGTGGACTGAAATGTGATATTATTTATAAGTGTGTTTTTAGAATTATTTTTTTTAGGATTTCAACGATTTTCAAACTATTCGTTATCCATCCTCTTAAGAGGAATCGAGTGGAGTATTTTCAATTTGCGACTATCGAAAGAATGATTAGTGTTAATTATATGATAGGCAAAGTTGTTATTTTTTAAGCAACGGCGATGTTCTTTTGTTCGTGTATTTAAGTTTCTCGTGGTTTGGCCTATATATTTTCAATCGGAATCTCCGAAAGTTATTTCATATATCCCACTTTTTTCCAATCTACCTACCTAAAATATAATATTGCACCACGAAGTATCTCCCAAATCTTTTAATGATATTAAAATTAACTTTTAAAATTAAATATCGGCAATCTGAAAGTAATAGGTGAATATTAGTAGGGAAAGGGATTCTAAGCTCTACTAAGTCCAAAACGAGAATTAGGGTACCGACATTTATGGGGCAGTTAAAATATACGTGGTTCAGATCCTATATATCGCACAGTGATCAGAAGCTTGGCATTCATGGCGTAAATTACCGTGTGGCAAGAAATATCTAAAAAAGTAGTCTCCGAGCCGGTGGGATATAATAATATGGCTAAAACTAACAACATGTTGAAAATTGCATTTGCGGAACAAGAAAAAAAGGCAATCTTCATTGCACGGAATTCTCTGTGGCACCAATCTTCATCGTTCTAACGACCGCTAGCGAAATTGAATTGCGCGGTCAAAACGTCGTTCTAACGGCAACACCTACTTGCAACGGCCGTTGCAGGAGCGCTCTTTACACGTGTGGCGGGTTCCAAGTTTTTTAGATCGTTCTCGATTTTCTTTAAAGTGCTTCCGCAACAGATTGGATATGTTGAAGATAGAAAAACCGTTTCGTTAGAAATGTACTTACACAAGTACAAGAGAGGGAAATATAAAATGCATTAAAATCTGCAATGTATAAATAATTTCAATTCAAATTTATTAAAGTTCACATTATTCTCAAATATTTATGAAATAAATAGGATAATCTAGATACATTTTAAAAGTATATATTAAATAATTAAGATAAGGATGATTTTTTTTTAAATTGGGTGTTTATAAATTAATTTGTAATGTTTGTAATTATTTTCATATAGGAAAACCATGTGAGAATTAAGGAACACCTAAGGTGTATACGTAGCAATAATTATTCCGAATTTGCGAATCATCTTTTATTTTTGGATCATTCTTTTGATATTTATAAGGGTTTACAAATTTCACATACAAATTAAATAGAATTATAGTTTGATGAATTAGAAATTTTGGAAATAAGAATGACTGTTAATATTAAATTGAATATTATACCTAACCAGGTCCTTTTTACATATAGTTATATTTTCAATTTGTCTTCATGTTTGTACTTAATTATCTATTAATTTCCCATTTATTATTTTTCATATTTTTACTGCCCTTACTTCGATTTTTGATTTTTAATTTATTAGTATACTTTGTATCCTGAGGAAGGGTCCATTGGCCTTGAAACATGTTGATATTTTTAATACATAAGTGGTGAAAACAGTATATTTTTATTAAATATAAGGATAATTTTTCACCACCTCCAGAACTGTTTAAAAAAAACATTCAAATTAATCAAAGATAAATCAATAATATTAACACATTACTCTGCGATTATTTACTAAACTTTTTAACACTATCACAATTGATAACATAATATGAAATTGATGATGAACAATGACAATGGATTACGTATGCATATTCAACGAAAATAAAAAAAATCTAATAGATTCAATAGAAAATAAAAAATCAAGTATATACGTTACGAAATGTAACAAATTTTTGACACGTTTTCTGATTGCCTGTTAAACTATTATTTAAACAATAATCAGTTGAGTGTTCTGATTATTTTAAGATTTTCATATTTCAGTTGCATTTACTTTATTATATTTAGTTTAGCAGGCGTAACATGGCCACAAAATTTATGCGTGATACTATAACGTATTTTCATATAAAATATTGTCATATTTCTCTAAATAATGTACAGTTATATACGTATTACAGTTATATATGTAGTTATGTATGTAGTAATTTGTAATAATTAATATTTGTGTGTTATTTCTCCAAAAGTCACATTCGAATGATGTATTCGCATCATTAATGAATGGATAATTAATTGTTGATTGAAACTTAACAAGATACTTCACAGAGACCATTCAGGACAAGAGCCCAGGAATAAGTTAAAAGCCTTATCGTGTATATTTAATCCAGGATGGAAACTTGGCTAAAATAATTGGCCTCGTGGTGGATGTGGAAGCCACCCTTCACCATGGAAAGGGTGGGATGATAGTTGAGTAATTTATCAACATCATCAAGTAAATCCGACCCCATTTCACTGTGTCATTTGAGCAACGGTGACAAAACATAAAGTCTCTTGAAATAACCCACTTTTTTGAAAGACTTCTTTTATATTTTAGGATACTGTTTTATCCAAAATGTAAAAAGTTTTCATTAAAAGTACAACATAACTCTTACATGTTATAAAATGTTATCATTGCCTACATTTAAAAAAAAATAATATCAGAAATAGATGAAGGTGCATTGGAATAGAACCTTCCCAAGAAAAGGATGTACTACGAGGATTTTCGTTCATGCAAATCTCATTATAAATTTATTTATTTTTTGTTTTGATAATGGATGGCTTCCGCAATTTTCAAGATTCAATTTTTGGGTTCCATGATTTTTATGCCTTATTGATTTTCCAGACAGCATTTTGACAGATATCACATTTAATCTAATCAAAAAATGTTATTAATTTATTTATACATAATTAAACAAATTAACTTAGTTTTTGGAAAAAACCACCCGGTTTCGGAAACAACGTTCCTTCATCAAGGCATTCTTAATACTTGTATAATAAATACAGAATTAATTATAACCTGATGAAGGAACGTTGTTTCTCAAACCGGTTGGTTTTATGGAAAATAAAGTGGTGATAAACTAAGTTAATTTGTTTAATTATATTCATAATGAATAACAAAGTAGTAGCAAAATACAATAGTATAATTTATTTGTGCTTATAACAACGACATCAAACGATGATTCCTTTGTCTTTAGATTAATCGTAAAATTTAACGAATAATTAATTATTTAATATATTATTACGTGTCGTGGCTGTAGGAGGAATTAATGAAAACGCTGGAATTAAATAATGGATTTATTAATTACTGATTAATTAGTTAAACAAACGTATAAAGTCTCTTAATACTATTTAACTTTACGCTGTTGTTTAAATTAAACTGTTTCGTAAATTTATCACTCGTAAATAGACACAAATAATCGCTTTAACACTTTATTCATTATTCGCTAGAACAATCCGTCCAATTTCAGCACGTATTACTATTCGCTCCGGTTTATTTCGCTACGTAAGAACTTTTTCCAGAATATTTGCTCAAATATCGCACACGGGTAAGTACTTTACTTAATTATTTGTCGCTTAGTTCACACGCCTGATGGTAATACTGTTTTCGCTTCTTATTTGATTGTGGATTGTGATTCGCCGCTAGAGCCGCGTCGTTGGAAACGTCAAAATAACAATGGCCCTCCGCGGCCCGGATCCGTTTATTTATACCCGATAACGTTGAATTTTCGAACCTTTGAGAATTCTCTAGTATATACTACTTTTAAAGTGTTTTCTCGCAAGTTCTCGTAATTTCCAGATGTACCTGGAACTTTGGAGACGTCTCTCGAAAGCTGTAGATTACGCCAGGTTGTTCTGGAATCTTCGGTAGTATTGTGAACATTTCAAACAACTGTCACTTGACATGAGTGCGTGATTTTTTGTAGCCTCGTTACAATACTCCCAATTTCAATGTTTTGCTATCTTACTGAAGAGATGGAGACAGCTCAAAAAAATGAGCGGTTACTATCCATTGATCGCGATATTTTTAGATTAATAAAATTCTCCCAGTCTATACGCTCATCCATGTATGTGGTATCTTGGTCTGCTTCTACAACGCTAAAAGCACCACTCTTAGTTTGGTACTTCTATCATTTCTTGTGTATGGTCTGTCCAAACTTGTTTTAGATTGAATGTAGTCAAAATTCGTTAGTGTAATGTACAAGGATGAATAGCGAAACAAGTTGAAAATCTATTGTAAATACTTTCCACTACGAATAATCAAAATATCATTTATAAATGTAATAAAAATCTTTCCCTTTTGTAGCCAACTATCACTCAAACACATGTGTACCGCCCTAGGCAGCCCAAAGAATCTAATAAACATTATACGATTAGATCAATCCCTTCTAGGATTGGCCTAGGATTTGGTCCATCAGTCTCCAGGATATCACTCAAGACATAGATGGATGGGTGTGTGAAGTTACATTAGAGACCCCCTGTGCATTTAATCAACGTTCGGTTCAGTGAACAGGACACCATCTGGGGGAAAATAACCACATCATTCTCGAAAGGTAATCGAATGCACAAGACTATTCTGTTAATTAACGCAGTGATTATTTTGAATTTAGAGTAATGAGAATCCTAGAAGTTACCTAAATGATTTTTAGTTTTTAAGAATTAGAATTAATTTATGGTATTATCACGGGTTGCGGCGATGGGAGATGGAATAAAACCCTTAGAAACAATTAAACTTTTATTGAAAAAAGGAGGTCACTGAACACTACACTGTGATTCGCATTAATTTAATAAGCTCGAATATTCTTCGAGAATATTCCACTTGTCTCTGGTATATTGATGCACGTCGTTTGTATCGCTCTGGCTCGCACTAGAAAATTCCGCATGTAGGTACCAAACTGGGCCGTCAGTTTGTGGTTTCGTTTGCGTTTTCTGCCGACTTCTGATTCATTCCAACATCGTCAGATTTTCTCGATTTAAGTATCTCGTGACAATATTATTCAAGTCTTCTTTATTTTTTCTTTTTCCTCTCAATATGAATAGTCGTAATCTCGTTACTTCTTCTGGTTACTGTGTATGACGCCATGAATAATTTGTCGCCCTCGTAACCCAGTGAGTACGATACTAGCTTCTCACACCGGGGGTTCCGGGCTCGATTCCCAATGAGGTCACAATTAATCTATGTGATTTACTCAAGCCTGCGTGTTTTGTGATGTGTTTCGTTTCTGTAATTGGGCCTTTTGGCCTGTTGAAGCGTATGTAAAAAAATAATAGAGAAAACGAAATTTTATCCAGATCAATTCATCGTGTTGGTGACCTTCCACGAAATGTGATTTCTTCTGCACTTCGTGAATCATATGACAACTGACATGACATATCTTTGATTTTGGAGCCATATAACAGCCGTATGGATAGATCGTGCTCGATTTTTAATTTCTCTATGATACAGGCATTCATTGTGGGGTTATTGAACATGATAAGCCAGGACCATATTTTCAGAACACATATCCTCTCACACTCGCGTTCGCAAAAGAAGTCTTATTTCAACACCGTCGAGTGTTTATTTAGGTCTCTCTTTTAAAATTATTTTCACTTTTTAGATTTTTTTATCATTTAAATAGAAAATATATTTACAACAAATCTATTATCCTTAAATTAGTTGGAAAACATACATTAACATACCTCTATGTGAGTTCACTATAATTAAATATATTACTAATTTAGTTTCGAGAGTAACGAAATTTCTCATCGACAGGTAAGTTTTAAACTATTTGTAAATATAAAATTTTCACGTGGAAATTAATTAGGTAGGTGGTTGTAACGGGAATAATGATAGATCAAGAGAAAAGTTAGTGAAAGTAATATTGTTCTATATTCTCTCAATATTCACGTTACAACCAACCTTCCACCAGTATCTCCTGCTCATTTTGTCAGTACTTAATGTTAATTGTATTTCCATCTAATCCATTGAAAAATTCTACATATCAAATTACATACGTAGTTTAATACTTCATTTGTCAATGTTACTCTCGAAATTTAGGTAGTAATGTATATAATTATAATTAAATTTTCGTAGAGGTAATATATATTTTTCACCTAATTTAATGATTATCGTGAATAATCTCTACTATGTAAATCCAATTCTATTAAAAATTTAACAAACCTATATTTCATTATTCATTCCATTATTCTATCTAGTTAAGAATAACCAATCTGTATGCTAGTTCATCGATAATTTTATATTTTTTAGCACAAATTTACGGATTTTTCTTTCATCTTACACAGTGTTTGCTCTGTTGGTTGTCAATAATATACTCTTGAATTTTTAACCGAATTAAAATGTGTTATTTTCTTCGTCGAAGTCTTTTTGAGAATACCAGATTTTCTTTGCCTGCCTGCACTGGGAATCAACAATTCAATTACTACGGAAGTACACTGAAGAAGCCGCCCTGAGAAGAAACTATCTCTTTCATTCCCAGCACGACTGTAATTGGAAAGATGACCTAAGACGACAATTATTTAGTCACACAGCCAGAAATTACAAAAAGAGGCTTATACGAATATATCAATTAATAGGCTTCCTCAAACTCAAAAAAAATAACGCTATCTGTTATATTTAGTTTAGATGGTTATTAAATGATACACAAATTTCTATTCAATTATTTTTGTGCTCCACCAGTCTCACTAAAAAAAGTCTGGGTCGAGATAGGCGAAGTTGATAAATGTGGAGAATAAAAGCAAAGGCAGTGGAAGAGATCCGCAATGAAACGGCCACTTTCATAAAAACTTCAATTTTATTAAAACTATAGCCTTGAGACACAAAACAAAATTTTTAAATTAATTAACAATCTGTTTACTGTACATACCTATTGAAAATAAAATTGTTGATAAAATTATTATAATTATATAATTATTAAAATTATTAAAATTGTTTTTTTAAAGGTCTCGATTTGTCCTTTTCAAAACACCATTGCTTTGAAGAAGACAATTGGTGTTTTAAAACGGACATAGGAATGAAATGAAGGATTTACCAATTTAAACATAAATTAAACATCGCAGTAATTTTTGTAGGAAATAAATTCAAGCATATAGTATGATTAGTATAATTATATTATTAGTGAAGATAAGTAAATATTCATTATGAAAGAAAACAATTTTACTTATTTCAGTTGCAATTTTGACAAAAAAAACATTTCAACCAGTCAACCTTACATTAAGAATATTCTTCCGTACAAATTACACAACAATTATTATCTGACCGATGTATTGCGTACACTGTTTGCAAATCATATGGACAAAAATACTTGTTAATGACTTTAAACAAAAATACTAATAATTGTAATTATTTCTACAATAACATGTTAATATAATAACATGTCATGAAAATACAAAATCCCAAGTAATATACTTTTAAAATTGTTGACAAAAACATGATATAATTTACTTTTTCTTATCGAAAGCGACAATTGCGTGACGCTTCCGCACATCCCGCTCAAATGAACTGTCAGTGGAAGGGTATTGTCTATTAAGAGGTGCTGTCAATGTAAAATTTTGAAGAGACTGGTGCGAATACTTTAGGAATAACGTGTGTTGGCCGTTTCATAGCGGATCTCCTCTAATATCCAAAAAAAATTAATGCAGTCATCGATGATTATTAATTTATAATGTACTGAATTCGAGATTTTATACGAAATATAGCCTATATATAAATTTATAGGAAACGTGATATTGGAAGTGATAGATACATAAAATCTAAAATTCATTACATTTTAAGTTAGTAATATTCGGTAACTGCATTTAAAATATTTTTTTAATTTTTGGATATTGCTGGCTTTGCTTTAATACCCCTCAAACGAAGTTTAAAATTTACAGGGATATATAATATTTACAAAAATACCAACATTTTTTTGAAGATATGCTTTTGTACGCTTTATTTTCATATATTTGCAATCGATTTTTTAACATCACACATGCAGTATCCAAATATTAAACATGTCGTTTTAAAATTTAAAACAAATTTACGATCGGAGTTCAGCTGTTTCTGCGGCTCTTGCTTTGTGAGTGACGTAATAGAAATAATGACCAAATCATGTCGAAAATGATTTAACAATGTATTGTCATCCACTTTACGTAAAAATTTCAGAGTTTTAGCTAGTCTGAGAGTTAGTGAAAAATCAATCACAAGATTCTAATTTAAACAAAACCTTGTAAAAAAAGGGGAAAAAACGTATTATGTTTGCAAACAATCGACTTTCAACATTAATTTTATTTTGTATCGGTGTGGTGCACCAATAACTATTCTATCCATCTCATTTTGGTTATGCTATCTAATATTTTGTTTAAGTATCGAGGACCAAAATATTTGGTCGTTGCCATTGTCACGGATTTACGGCGGCGGCGGTGGAAGACGAAATAAAACATTATAAATCAATAAACTTAATTTAAATCACGATTTTGCTAGGCACAAACGGTTCCATGTATTGTAACTATTGTGTTCTTGAATTTTTGAACATACTCAAAATATTCTGAATGAATAATATTCACACATACTTCATCATCATCATTATTTCCACTGCTGGATGAAATGCTCGTTTTGTCTTCTCGTTTTCTTGTCATCCTCTATCCATTCACTGTATTTTTGTAGATTTTGATTATTTCCTTAGTACAGCAAGTTTTAGGGTGACTTAATTTCCTATTGAACGCCTGTATCTATTCTACAATTGGCCGTCTCCGAACAATACCATTTTATTTTCCAAGCATTTTTTGAGCAACTACTAACTCTCGCTTGTTCTCTTAAATAGATACATGTTTACTATTTTAATATACAATATCAGCATAAAATATAATAAGAAGACGAGGCATGCTTCGCAGCTATACAAAAACATTAGCATCCATAAATTGAACAGTTATTATATTAGACACAGAAAGATCACTTTCGAAAGAAAGACGTTAAGACGTCTAAACACTATGTGGCTCAATATCTGGTCTATGAACAATGTCTTCGAATAAGCATCCAATTATGATCATTGGTTGTCCTAGACATAATTTAGGATTTGTTCAAGGAGAGTTCTATAAAAATGAATAATTATAGAATGACACGAATGAAAGCAGTTCATCATTATCATCATTTTTGTTGCCATTTGTAACAGTGAAACGTATAACTTTTGCTTTTCAAAAAAAATTTGTTTTTTGCCTAAAGTATCTAAATAAAATCGGTAAAAACACACGAACAAAAGTTAAAACTTGTGTTTAGCGAGTAAAAAACCACTGTGCCAAGTCCTCATGTGTATTTAATGAATTAAGTGACAAGTAAAAATATTGTTGCAAAAATTTGATAATCAATAAAAAAATATAATATAAAAGTGTTCACTAGCAAATATATATACTTTTATCAATAATTCACATTAATTTTATAATATTCACTCACAAAAATATGCCACCAAAAATAATTAAAACAACAGTGAAATAACAGAAATAATAGATGTAAAGTTTGCTGAATTCAATAATGAATTAATAAAAAACGTATGTGAAATCATTACACAAAAAATATAAGACAATTTATCACGACAGGCGAATAACTTACAGAAATTAAAAATAAAATTAGAGAATTGATTAAGGGGGTCAAATACTGCAGCTCTAAAATTGATGATTTTGAAAATAAAATAAAAACTATGGAAGAAGATAAGAAAAACATGTAAAAATTAAACGAGGAACATGAATACAGAATCCTAAACCAAAAAGAACGTGTGCTTTACATGGAACAAAAAAATCTCAATAAAAATGCAGAGATACGTGGTGTTAGTTCCCCAAATCAATATGGAAAATGTAAGGGTAACAAACGACTGTTATTTTAAACAATTAAAAAATAAGGACAAACCAGCTTTTTAATCGCGAAATTCAATAGCAAAATGGAAAGGGATGAGTTCATAAAAAAGTTTAAAAAGACACTTAGCCAATGAAATCTTTGGAGGGAAATCAACAACAAAAAATTATTTATAAAGGAAAGCTCAACAAAAGTAAACAAAGACCTTCTCTGGCAAGCAAAAAACAAACCAAAAAACTTTAAATACGTCTGGTTCAAATGGATTAATGTTCTAGCAAAATGAAACGATATAGATAAATAGGTATTTAAAACTGTGAACCTGAAAATGATGCAGGATTTTTGTAAAGAGTAATAAATTTAAATAAATAATTAAATTAATCCAACCACAGGCTATGCAACATAAAGAACATACAATGGCATCAATTATGAGCAACAATAATCATAATGTTCTAATTGATGAAAAAAACATACTTTGTAGTGATGTAAGTGAGTAGGAGAAATATGCTGATACTGGTGGATTTAATATTTTCCAAGTTAATATAAGATCAATACAAAAAAAACTTTGATCAATTCTGAATCGAAATAAATACTTGTATACATGAAATTCAAAATATAACTTTACTGAAGTCAATATTAAAGGGGATAAAATAGAATTATTTAAAATTAGTAATTACAATTAAATTAGTTAGAAATGAAAGAAGGAGGGGGGATAATTCTATACATAAGAAAAGATATACCGGCAAATAAACAAACAAAAGATTTTGATTGTTGTGAATTCTAAAAGCAGACTTCTTCATAATGAATAAAATTACAAATCTATTTCGTGTACAAACCTCCAAATGAGAATAAATAACTTTTTAATAATGACATAAATAAACTATTCTCGGAAATTGAACGAACAATATGAACAATAGTGAACTACAGAGGTGTGCAGATTATTAGACTCATTCACAAATTTACATGTTTTTCATCTTAGGAGGTACATAATTTTAACACCCGTTTTATAATTTATTAATCTAATTGTTTTTTATTTAATTGAAGCTATGTTAACTCTTTGTTTTTTTTACATGGAAACCATGTTTTGAGGTTTATTTTGTTAATGGAATGATTATTGCAAAATGTCACAACTTTCAGTGCTACCCGTGTAAGTTAAGTACGTTGAGTTTGGAGGGTATTTTTTGCAATTTCAGAGGTTTGCGTATAATAATATTGTAATAATTTACTTAATTATTTACTGTGGAAGATATTTCATGCATTTTTAATGTTTTTAAATAACACTGTACCACCCGTTCAGTTGTTTTTTGACCCGTTGAGAAATTTTTATGCTATGGTGAAGAGAAGTGACTTATTCCCACGAAAAGTGGTGAAAGTTAGGCTTTTATTGCATGAAACTAATGACTCACAAAGAGTAATGGTCAATAAATTGAAAATATTACAAAAATCTGTTAGTAGAATTCATCAGTCGCTGCAATATAATGTCCTGACTGGGAACAACCGAGTGGGAAAATGTGGCAATGAGCCAATTTTGACCCCCAGATCCAAAAGAAAACTGGTGACTATATCGCTGAAGAATCGGAAACTTACTTCTAAGGATCTGAGTGATCAAATGAATGTAAAAACAGTTAATATAAGCACAAATTCCGTCAGAAGAACCCTGGTTAAAGAAGGGATGCCTGAACGGTGTCCAAGGAAAAAGGCAAAAATCACACCAAGAAAGGTTTTTTGGACCAAAAGTATCAAAAATATGTCAGCAATTGACTAGGAGAAGGTTTATATGAAACTATCTCAGAAATAAATATTTATTTTCAGATTAGAGGGTCACGAATGGGCCAATCAGAAGTTGCGTTCCCAGACAAAAAAAATTTTTTTTTTGGGTATTATATTTTAATTTTAATTCATGATGATGAACCCAAAATACATAATATTGTTACAGATATGTTTCAGTGATGAATCGATATTTCAAGTGTCGCATGAATGCAGCCAGTACTGATATGAGATATTGTACAGTGGCGCAAACTGTACAATATCTCATATGGGTTATGGTGTGTGGTATGTTCTCTTTCCATGGACCAGGTCGCCTCTACATTTTGGAAGGTACCATGTGAAAATAACAATATAAAAAAGCCCTGGAAAATCGAATGCTTCCGCAATATCATGAGTGGTTTCCAGATGGTGATGGAATATTCATACACGACAGAGCTCCCTGCCACAATGCCAAAGTTATCCACAAATAACCTTAAGATATGCAAATTCCAACGCCTCCATGACCTAGAGATAGCCCTGATATGAACCCTATCGAAAATCTATGGTCAATTGTGAAGAAATAATTGAAGAAAAAAAAGATAACCGTCAAGCAAAATCTCATCGAGGAACTTATTCAAGTATGGCACCACAGCCGAGAAATAAAAAACAGCTGCAAAAATTTGGTGCACAGTATGCCACTAGAATTAAATTTCTTCTAATGAACAAAGGAATGTTCACCAAATACTAGATATAAGCCATTACAGTAATTATGTCATTAATGTTTGAAAACTAAGAAAAAATTGTTTGAGTCTATTAATCTGCACACGTCTGTATGTGCATGCCAACTATTTTTTTTATAATTTTATAAATTTTTATGTAAGCCAACACTGTTAATTAATGGTTATAAAGTATATTCATTATCTTCTGTGTATAGTTTTCTGGGATATTCTGGCGTGTGTATGTGACCTCTCTGGCCGGCGTTTCGCATCTCATTGCAGAGTCTATCATCAGGGCTGATGTTTTTTCTTTTTGTTTTCTGATGATTTATATTCATTATTAATAGAAGTAACCCACTGAAAACTAATAACTAATTCATAGTTAGCAAGATCTTTGTTAAGTTTAAAATATGAATAAATAAAAATAATAATAAATTAATTATGTAAGTATTTCAGACTCAGAAATGGATTGTTTGAGAAGATCACAATATCCGCATAATTTACATGACTATAATGACGAAAATTTATTATTTATTAGGGAAACTAATATATTCTAGTTACACAAGGGTGATTACTAAAAGTAAAACATGTTATAGGTTTCCACAACTTTGTGATTACCTCCAAGCCAAACTGTTGCGCTTAGTAATTTGGTCCGATGTCAAGAAGAAATTAATTTGAAGTTTAAAAATTGGTTATATTTTTCTGGTTGATTTTGTGATGGTCGACATAGAGATAGGTTTAATAAATTTAGAAAATCTTAAAATAATAATATTCAAAAAAGCCAAGTATTGACATCAAAAATATATTTCTTCCGGTTTGAATCGTTTAAAAGTAAAAGCCTGATATATTTCTTCTCAAGATTCCATGTATTACAAGAGGCTAACAAAATATTGAATATTCAGCTATACAAGTAATATTTCTTAGGTCTTTATTATACCTTAGATATAATTCTGTGTCAAACTAAAATTGTTTATGACAATCCTAATAGACTCGACCTTGTGAGTAGGTGCGAACGAGCCTTTATTATTTATGAATCGGAACAGCAAGTCTCGCGTGTAGCGGGTGCTTTACTGTTATTTTAACGAAACGGACCAATCACAGGCGCGCTTTGCCTTCGACGGGTTGAGCCGGAGGCGACCGTCCTGATGGCTGAATCCGGCCAATGGCGAGCGCCGGCGGTGAGGTCATCGCGCATAGGATGAGTCACTGCACTAGCGTGGATTTCAGAGGTATGGTGAAATCGTTACTATAAAAGGAGCGAACACGATATACTCTGCCCCCTTCAGTTCGAGACCAGACTTGCGAGCGGGAGCGCTGCCCAACAGACTACCGACGGAGCCCTGAGTTCCAGAACATCATTTGCGGACGGAGTTGCTGCCCGGACGTATGGAGGAATCTACCATTCATCAGTACCAGAGAGGATCATACCGCCACTGTGTAACAGCTAAGGAACACATTTATATTATCTATCGATTAATTATTTTCACTATTGAAATGTATTTATTTTGGGAAGATTTAAAATCGGAGCAATAATGTTTAATTAATATCACGATTTCTTGTGTGATCTTGGCTCAATTCGTACGGGAATATCTCCCAAACGAATATATTTTGATGCATGGGGATTTTCATACCATTTGTATTAACAATTGATTTTACGGAGCTCTATAAGCAGTGCTTAATAGATTCATAATATTGTCGACGCGTTATGTATTGCATAACCAGATATCAATCCAAATCGTACGAGAAATTCTTCCGAACGAATATATTTTAAAGTATGGGGATTTTCAAACTATTTTTACTAATAATTGAATACACGTAATTCTATAAGAAATGCTTAGTAGCCTTATAATAATTGTGTTGCATAAGTATTGCGCAATCCAGTCTTCAGCCAAGTCTTTATGATTTGAGTACCTCGGTACATCTGGCTTAACAAGTAGCTTCAGAACGACGAGTAAAGGACAGAATGGGGAGATCTAACTAAAGATTGGGATATCTGGTTTGTGATGGCCTAGCTGGTTGGGGCGTAGATGCTTGCCGGCACTTGGGCGTGGAACCCGCACAAGCCCCTGCAGGGTCCCTTAAAGGCGGGGCCCTCCTTGTTGCTCGGGGTCGTCAATAAACCGACCTCTTTCCTCACCAGGCGCAGGGCCACATAACCCACAAAAGGTTCCCTTTGTCTTTGGAAGGATTTTCATGCCTGAATGCTGTAAAACCTTGATAGAAAACGTTAACTTCTATTTCGTCCTCTGTAAGAAAGACAGGGCCAGAATAAGTATAAAAATCATTCACTCATGTGGAATAGCTGGGATATTATAAATATGTTACTAACACTCTAACATTGACCAAAGTAAATGTTGCAAGATGCAGAATCGTGGGACGCCGCTCTGAAAAGGCATAATGAGATTGCACAATAATTTGTAACATCGCTGACTAGGCCCGCAAAGGAGGCTAATGTCGTCATCAATTCGTCATCAAGAAGTTGGTCACCGGGTTTAGGCGGGCGCAGAGCCTCAACCCCTCTCAGCAGAGATGCTGAGGGTTTAAAAAATCAAAACTTAGCATTCAAAGAAACTATTATTTCATATAAACTCACGGGCTGTTGTAGAATCCTTTCGAACAAACTATCCCCGAGACCTTGTCTACTTATTAATAAAGAAGTTTCGCTTCAAAAATGTCGTATTTCGTAAATAGCAAATATATGTATTATTTTCTCACGCAATTAATATGAACAGGTTCATACACCTCTAAGATGACACCATTCAAGGTAAGAATTTGCTAATACAAAGTGTTTATGATTATTAATTTCAATGTTATTTAATGTGTGAATTTTTCCCTTTGCGCCGTTCGAACGATTTTACTGGTTTGTCTCCAATCGAAAATGTTTTATTTCTAATACACGAATTCTTTCTAGTGAACGTATTTTATTGTAACATAAATGTATAGATTATTAGGTTCGTTAGATGTTTTATTACGTAATATTATGCAATTGTTTCCACACTGCTCCTATAAAAGAATTTGAAGTTATTACAGCCGTTGGACAAAAAACTAACAAAATACATAAAAACATTGTAAAAGACAAAATACACCTAGAGTCCCATGGTTTATACGAAATACCATGTGGATCGTGCGACCAGACATATGTTGGAAAAAGCAACAGAAAGATATCTGCTAGGGTTGCTGAACATAGAGTTGATATGACCAACAAAAAACTAACATCGTCGCTTGTCCAACACACGCTCGAAGAAGGCCACAGCATAGACTTTAATAATACACGAATAATAGCGAACGTCCAAAATGAAACAGTAAGGATATTTAGAGAAGCTATAGAGATATATAAAAGAATAAATATTATCAACAATAGAGATGATGGTATACGTCTCCCAACGGCATGGAAAAGCATTTTATTCAACAGTAGATTTCTTAGTAAAAATAAAAATAATATATTAGCGCGCAAAAATCAATTAAATATAACCACCGACACAATAGAAGCAACATCAAGTACAAAGCGCATCACAAGGAGCCAAACAAACGCCATTAAGGCCAACAACGGCCGGGAACACCCATTATTTAATACAAAATTCCCGAAAATCATTAAGGCCAATAATGACCACAGTACCCAAATTTAGACTTTGACTTACTAGACCTCACTTGGTAATAAGCTTCCGATACGAACGGACGTGTTCGCACTGCCCCTCGTGACGGAAATTTATTAACAAGCAACCTGAAGATGCCTGTTGTGATTCAGGCGAAACGTCGGTTGACGAATGGTCCTTCTGAGGACCAGATTTTGACGCGGGTTACCCCCAAAGAAATCAATACTAACATTTCTAACACCCGTGAAAACCTTCATTATAACATATATATATATATAATATTTTGATCTATACTTCGATTTTTAAATATTATTTTTGTTATCCTGACGAAGAAGCCATTGGCTTCGAAACATGTTGAATTTTTTTTTTTCAATAAATAAGTGGTTTTAACAAAGTTAATTTATATCAATTATAATTATGTTACCACAAAATAAATTTGCTATATTTGAAGAAGAAGTCATTTGATAATTATTTGGATATTGCTGCCTTTGCTTTTATACTCCACATTTTACCAAGTAATTCAAGCTTTTGTTGAATTTCTACATTATTTTGGTTATTTCACTTTTTCTACTTTTTACGCGATGGAGAATTTTTTTTTAACCCTCATGAAGTTCGCACATCAACATGAATGAATCACTAATGCAACTTGGGACCACTTAGGAGACTTGGAGTACCACCAGACCCTGGCGCGATGCTCTGTACTCAGGTCGCGATGGGCTCGGTATTAGATGTATAAAAATATTCCTAATAAAGTTCTTTCCGACTTTCAAAGTCAAAGTTTTCACACACGGAGGGCATTTCTCAAGTTGCTGGGAAAATGAACAGTAAAGAAATACCGCTCTGTGTTCCACCTCGAGGAAACTTAACCCATTTCCATCATTTTTATGAAAATAAGAAATTGCGCTTCAGGCCTCCCGCCGCAGACGAAGTTGGAGTGATTTTTTTATTTAGGTCCGTCATCAGTTTGAGGGAAATCTTTCTCGAAAGGTTTGTAGTGTCGTAAAATATGAAGGCCGTTTGGCGAAGGGGTGTGTGAACTTATCGTATATTTTTTTTGGCACGAATTATTACTAATTTTTTTTTATTAAGCGATGATTGTTATCCTATATTTAGTTAATATAATATTAATACCCTACCAGATGCTGACATATATGACATCTATCAGAAGAAAATTAAATATTGTAAATGGCATATTCGAACCTCCTGACAATTTAAGGGAAATTGATATAATCGATATTTGGAAACAGTCGCTAATAAGCTGTAAATAATAAAAAAAATATTTTCAATGTTAAATCTTCGTTTAATAGTAGATATTTCTTATCTCTATCATTTTATTTAGTTTTTCTAAGGCAAATAGAGCCCCATATGATAAAATTTATATACATATGAAAAAAAAACATTTGTTTATTATTTAACTAATTTAATTGACTTTATTCGATCTGTGAGTCTAATAAAGCCTTCATAATTCTAAACCAGTCTCAACTAAATAAAACGAGTAAAATTAAAAAACATAAGGTCAATTTTAACGTTTTTTTCTATAATTTTAACATTTATTTATATATGAAGAAAAATTAGGTTCTTAAATATACTTACTTATTTAATACCTACTATATTTTTTGAATTCATTATAAAGTTACTATTTATTTTCCACGGTTAATCATGTTTATTTATCGTATAAGAACACTTCATGACAACATCAATATCATCCCTGGCCATACAAACCGGTTTGGGTCTGGCCTCCTCATGAATATCCCGGTCTCTACACTCCCGTCAGTTGCAAACACCTAGGATGAACAGGTCTTATTTATATTGTCCTGCCGCCTTTTCCTTCATACAATTTCAGCCTTAGCGGATATTTTCATAATACATTTTAAAATCAAACTTTTGGACATACTTATATTAAATTAATCATGGTGGTGCTTTTCATAAATGCTAATGCCTAATCTACGCAACATGATTTAAAAATAAATATTTTTGATCTTTACAGCGATCTCTCGATATATATATATATATATATATATATATATATATATATATATATATATATATATGACGAACTACTTTCTGGGGGAACCCGCGTCAAACAGTCCTGAAAAGGACTTTTAAACTCCCGACGTTTCGAACAGGTAGCACTGCTCATTCTCAAGAGAACCTCTTATTTTGATTCCTGCCCAAAACTGGACGAGTAAACCCGACTGTTCGGGGCAAGAGCCAGAACAAAAGTTTTGTTCTGGCTCTTGCCCCGAATCAGCCCACATCCGTGATGCGCGGGATTCCAGAGGGGCGCCGACTACCAGGAAGACCACCAAAGAGATGCAGAGAGAGCTGTACTCGACCAGGATTGACCTGTCAATACAGATCATTAATCTAATAAAAGAAGAAGAAGTCATGAAAACACATATATGTTTTGCTATTTTCATCCCGAGCCTGTACGTGTTGCCCTCTAAAAATGATGGACTATATTTTAGACTTACTAAAATCCCTATCAAAGAGCAATATAAAATATTGCGAAATATAAAAATAATAAAATGTTTCAATTCTCCCCTCTCCGTAAAAACCTAATAAATCTCGCGCCATCCCTGATTTCGATTCAGAGTGCGAAAAACGCCACATAAAATATTCAGGGATGTTTTCTATTTCCTGAGTAAAATGTATAGTCGTTTTGAAGGCAGAAGGGCACACAGGACGTTTTAAGCATATTCAGTTAGGTATATGAAATACTGTAAATCTCTAATTTAGTATGAAAGTGATGAGGTGCACTTTTCATAATAGAAAAGCAACTCCACGTAGATGAAAATCGATAATGCCCTACAATAATAAATCTCTCGCCAATATAAGCTTTCATCCACGCAAATATAATTTGCTAAAAACAATATTTTTTGCTTTGTATCTTCTTATATCAATTAAAATCACAAAGTATAAAATGAACAGAGATTAACTAAACCCCCTTTTTAACTCGAGGGGATTGGGAGACAGCGGAAGTATGTCCATTTATATAGGCATTTTAATCCACGCATGTAGGTGTATATTTCATATTTATATGGCATTTGAAGTATATATTCTTGCACAATTAAATCCCTAGGTAAACAAATCGTATTTTTAGACTAGATGTTGTTTTTGTTAATTTTTTAAACTTTCGTTCCAAACCGAAATAAAACATATTTTTGTAATAAATTGACTTATTTACCGAGATATTATACTTTTAAAGAGTATTAAGTTTGACCTTATCAATGTTCCAAGGTTTACAAGCGCTCGTAGCCATTTTTTAAACAAGTCAAACGTATTGTAACTGTGGACCAAAAATTTACGTTAGTTAACTAACTTACCATCACGCCGTTTCCCCGCAGGCGTAGGCAGAGAGGATAGAACGACATATTATTCTATTTTGCCACAGTACTTTTGCTTCGGCTACATTCATACATCTTCTTATACAAGTTCTACGGTTGATGAGGCTTTTAACAGGGCCATCCTCAAATATTGGTAGTATCTTATCGTGCCAGGTCTTTTGCGGACGCCCTCTATTTCCGTTGCCTTCAACACTAGCCTGATACATTTTCTCTACCATCCTTTCCTCGCTCATACATTCCACGTGACCAAACCATCTCAGCACCCCTTTCTTTATTCTATCTACCACACTACAGCCAGCATTACATTTACTTCTAATTTGTTCATTCCTCACTCTATCGCCAAATATTTTCCATACAAGCGTCTAAGTGACCGCATTTCCACCGCATTCAGTCTACTTACATTCCTTCTTTGCCAATTCCAGGCTTCACTTCCATACATCAGGGTTGGCACTAGAAAGCCATTATGTACCCCTAGTCTTGCTTCCTTTGACAGATACATTAGTTCATGTCTAATGAATTTTTGTGCATCTTTTAATTATAATAAAAAATTGAAAAAAAGATTTCTTCTTCAACCATAATAAAATGATTATATAGTGTCATCATTAATATAATTATAAAAATAAATATTTTGGATGGAATACGTATCACATGAACATTCTTACTATACTATACTAGCCGTACACCCTCGATAAAACAACGGGAAATAATAATAACGACCTTTGCGTGACCGCGCAACATGAGCCGCGCACTGATTGCGTGTCATACACTAATTACCTAAAGTTCTCATTCCATCAAGTTACGGACACAACGAAATTATTGTATTTAATTTTTCAAACCAAGCTAAACAATGGGAATAGAACTAACAAATTGATCTCCTGGAACGGAACTCGGAACTTTCGACTTTCACTAGGCGATTATCTACTACTATCAAATCAGTTATCAGCATATAATTTATATAATTTATTATTTTATTAAATACCTAGGTTATTAAATATTAGGTTATTAATATTAATTACTAAATTACTAACACAAAAAATATATGCGGATACATAGAAGCTTCAGTGATATCAATAAGTATAGCATACCCTTTTGTGTATGTATTTCCACATCTGAGTAAATAAATACTCAGATGTGGAAAATCTGAGTAAATAAATACTTTTCGTTCAATCATATTTTATGCCTTTGTTTTTTGGATACTATTTTTTTTTTTGTAAATCTGTACCCCCTAATGTGAAATTCGTATTTTTTTTTTGTTTATTGTTTTTGCCTTTCGCTCAGCGGTATGTAATCACTTTAGTCAGGGCCGGCGTATGACGAGATGCCGCCGATCTGGAACAGAGCGCTCCCATTCCACTATCGATTTTACACTTTCCGCACACAGATTACACCAAGTGTATTTCGATATTAGACGCCATTGTAATCTTAAATTTGAGAGATACCTCTAACTCACAATATTATTCAGGATTTCTGATCTTTTATTCATTTCAAAGCTTTTTTCTCCCCTTAAGCCTTCCCTGGGCATGCATTCAGACGGATCTACCGAGTCAATGAAGAAGTTCATGATATTGATAATACTATATTTAACTTAACGCAATTAAAATAAACCAACGAAAAAAAAATCGGAGTAATTAAAAAACGGAGAAAAATAATGTTAAAGTTAGTATTTTTTAGCGTGCAATGATTGACCTCCAACTCGACTGTGACGTCACGCGTTCGCATAGCCAGTCGCCGGAGCACGAGCCGCGATATACACTCGGTACGAGATATGACGTCACGCGACTCGACCGTACGAAACAAAATTATTCATCCAAAACGCCAATTTAGAATTCTATAACTTTGCTAGTTTTCCAGATATCTTAATTTTACTTTCGGACTTTTGTTTAATTTCACTAAAATGTTAATTTCCATTCATTGTAAAAAAAAGGAAACTTCTCCATTAATCCTGTAATGCTACCGTAAATGCGCGCAATATTAAATTCATATTTCAGCTCATCCTAAATTTATCCTTACGAATTATTAGTGGTAAACCAATCATGTGAAGCGAATCCAACCATACAAAATTGAATCGCCGAACGTCAGCTGCCAAATAAATATCATTTTTAGCATGGCACAAAACGATCACAAATAATTTAAGTGTGAAAATAATACAATACATACAAATCTAAAGAAATGACTTACGAAGATTGTTTATATGTATAGACTTATCTATAGTATAATTGCTTCAAAGATGGTGTTGCATATTGTGCGCATGCCAGTTTAGAAAACTAACAAAGTCATATGAAAAAGGTAGCTATATAGATGTACAAATAATTTTAAAATACATACAGAGATTATTTAATATATGCAAATATTATATACTTTTATCTCTTATCACTTGAATGGTGAATAATGTACATCATATATGTACACTTTAAATCTTTATATTTATTGTGAAATAATCTGTACATCTCTTCTACGTTCACATTCCCTATTTTTTCATTGTTTTTTTTTTATACTGGCATTATGGGCGTATGTCAAACGTTCCAACAATGAACGGAGAAATACAAGTCGAAGAATTAAAAATATGACTAGATATCAGCGTGAAAGGAAGAATGCAGGCTCACGCGAGAGGAGGAATGCAGGTCGCACAAATATGACTGGAGATTAACGTTGACTTGCACGGTGAAGTCCAAATATAACAGCAAACCAACATCAAAATAGAAATATTATTCGAATATCTACATATGACAGACAAGGATTGCGATAGAATAAACACTAGGTAGAAAGAAATACTCATATTCAGAATTCTTTAATCGCCTACAAATTGTCTAGAAAGCAAAATTACTATAGTAAAAACATCACAAAAACACGCAGACTTCAGCAGAAAAATCACAAAGACGTTTTGTGACCCTCACCTTTATCGGCCACGGAGGAGCCAGAATAGCCGCCGGACATAAGGAATACAATATTTTAATTGCTTTTCTGAATAAACCACTTCCCGTTTCTTTGTTATACAAATTATGAATTCCGCATTGAAAAATGTATTCTACACAAACTGTAGCACCAGACAACAATAGCTACGTTCGGCAGCAACGCGGGCACTATGGCCGCAGGGTCTAGACATTGCCGGCGATAGCCGATTGCTTGCTGTTGGACAATCGCCGAATGCGTGATAGCCGCTAGAATGATTATTTCTAATTTCACTTTTACTCACTGAACAACCTTCTGTCTTCTCCTCGCTGTCATGTTCTCCCTACCCCACATTAAACTTCGCAATCGTCGGCACCGTTGGCAGTGATAAACTTTTATACTGGCATTGTCCATTTTTCCTGGCCCTTAATAAATGCATAATTGTAATTTGTAATTTTAATCTGTAATTTTTTCAATGTACGAGATACTGTGGGAGAAAAAACAGTGTGTGGTCTTTTACGTGTCAACCTGGTGAGTAGTAAGTAGAAGCGATATGGGAACTTTCGCTCATGAAATGGTTCTAGGCGTGCGGTGGGCGTTCATTCACTGAACAAACTTTATTTTGGATCTTTATGTGTGAGAAGTGCATATTTTCAATTTTCAAGTCACAAAGTGTCTTTTTATGTACGAGACTTGTCAGTTGGTATATAAAAATTAAATTAAATATCAGGTGCATAATATATTTTATTCATATCAGTTTATCATTTTCACTTATTGAACACTTGAGAGGTATGACGTCTTACGCTTTCAAATATTTAAAAAGACGAACTCTATCATGATTAAAATACTAATTTAGGTAACTTATTAAGATCGTCTGTAAACCTCTGCAATAAGCCAATTATAAACTCGAGAGATTCCTCTATAAACACTTCCAACCCCCTCTCAATACTTCAGCCCCACCAGGCTAGAGTAAATATTCGTTTGTGCCTCGGGGTAGGATTATAACATTACTATTCTACCGTTTCGTCTCAGAAGGTTCATTCCCCGGTTTGTCAAATTATTTTATATTCTATTCTACTCGTCTCATCTCTCGGGGCGGACCTATTGAAATGATCAATGGGTCCATTGCCGGGAGATAAATAATTCATTTGATAGCCTTCCCCTAAAGTGGACAAGATTAAAGACGAACTCACGATAAATTGTGATCACTCAATATATACCTACTTTGCGTATTTCATGAATTTAGTAAATCTCCAAGAGGAAAAAATTACAATAAATGTAAATATCTAGATCAATATTTGTCGTATACCTACTATATTTATTTATTAAATCCCAAAAGAAAATATAATATATATTATATACTTTATGAATATATTAAATCCTAAAAATAAAAACATAGGTTCGGAAGATGAGAAGTTAGACATGTGTAATGATTTATTTACACACAACTAAAACTCGATAAAAACTATATAAATTAGTAACTAGTGACTAATATTAATACCTAGCTTTCAAAATAGTGACTTGAATAATAATTGTATTATGTTTACAATATACATTTATAAGGATATCAGATGCGCTTGTGTTTTTCGTTGTTTTATTATTTAATAAAACAAGCAAAAACAATAAATACCACGCACACGGCCGGTTTTTCCGTAAAACTTATTTTTTGTAATAATGGTAACAAATTTTTATCGTCGTATATCTCAGTTTGAGTTAAGTGTATAAATACATATTATTTCTGAACATCGTCTACATAATTAATGATTAATTTTTTACTAAAATGAATATTATCATCATCCTTTACTTTTGGCTCTACAATCCCTGGTAGATCTTGGCCTTCTCAAGAGTCTTCCTCCACTCATCTCGGTCCTGTGTGAGCTCTCTCCAGGTCTGAATCTTATTAAATACTAGATTCGCATTAATTTTGCATCCGCTCGAGCCCGATGTCTAATGCCACTAGAGTTAAGTGATATATATATCTGAAAACCCTCTGTAAATTTATATATAATATAATATATAATAAACAAAGAACAAAGAGATCCCAATTAGCCTAAAAAGAAAAGCATTTGAATCATGCATACTGCCAGTGATGACGTATGGAGTGGAGACTATGGCCCTTACAAAGAAAAATGTAGAAAAGCTCAAATGCACGCAACAATCCATGGAGAGATCCACTTGGAGTAATTATTATAATATTATAATAATTGACGAAATTAGGCGCAGAACTAGAGTAGTGGATATCGTGGATTGTAGCGAAGCTAAAATGGCAATGGGCAGGATATGTTGCAAGGCAGGATGCTACAAGAATGGAAGAGGCATGGAAGACCTCAAAAGAGATGGGCCGACGATATAGCCACTGTGGGGGGTAAGAAATGGCTACAGTTAGCAAACAACAATGAAGGATAGAAGGGTATGGAAGAGGCGTATATCCAGCAGTGGAGAAATGAAGGCTGATGAAGATGAAGAAGATAATATACAAATACATATTTTTGCATAAGAATGATTAAACATTATGAATTTGCCAACCAACACAATGGTGAGAGTTTAGTACAATGCATATAGAAGCCATATATAATAAATTACATAACATTTCATTCACCTGGCCACATAATAATACTCAATGATTTTTGAATCCTCAAGTACATAACGACTAAAATTAGCATGTTAACTGTGTAATAACCTAGTAGTATTTTGAGAATTTTCGATGTTATCGAACTAAGGAATCTATCCCCACGTCTTCTTCACAGCAAAATCCAACCGCAAGAAATACAACGCAAATACAAGTTTGTGTGTAGAACGTTTATGAAAACATTTATATTTAGTCTAAGATACATAGTAGATAGAGTCAGATAACCCAAGCTGAACTTTTTGTAGGGTTAAATTTAATAAAATATATTTCGAAAAAATTTACATCAGAATAATATTAAAAAAATAATTTACTTTTTTACCACGTCTAGATTGATTGCTTAAACGTGAACTATTGCTTCTATTTTACTACGAAGATGGACGTAAATTTACTAATCCATAAAATATAAGTAAGACAATAAACTAGACATCGACGTGGCTATTGGTGGTGAGGAGTAGAAATGAAGACTTTGAAATGGGAAATGCAGTTACTAATGGGTTATTTATTAGATTTAATTGATTATTATTATTAAACTTCATTAGTCATTTTCTAATTTATAAAATTTCAAAATTATAGGATCCTCCGATCCGAATCTTCATGTGTAAAATTTCTTTAAAAAAATTCCTATATTAAAATCGTGGCTTGTCTCAAAGGCTTGAAAACTCAGAAAAAAACTATCGTTGAGTGTTGTATTACAGAATGTTATATTATTCCAAAATTAAAACTATGTACTGTTATTATTATAACTATAAATTAATTTGTTTATACACATATTTTTATCGGTTATATTCATAAAGAAGCCATCTAGGCCACGCTTGAGCTGAAGCAAAACATTGCACACTTTTTACACTAAATATTAAAAGGATTTTTTTTGTATTTGAAACATTTGTAACATATTTTAATGTTATAAATGGAATAAGCCGTTTAATTTTATTAACTAAACAATACATGTTTACAATACTGAAATTTATAATAAACATCGTTTATTATACATTTATTAGACGATAATACGGAAACAAACATTTCATTCATCATGGTGACAAAAAACTAATCCTTAATATTAAATTTTTACCTAATGTTTATAAAATTCAACTTTTTAATAATAAGTACCTGAATTTACCGGAGCATATAAATATAAAAACATAGTATTACAAAAAGATATGGAAAATTATTAATTGATATTGAAAGTTATTAGATATATTAGACTGGTGTTAAAAAATATTGGAATATTACTATTGAATGATGAATGAATGAATGAATGATATTTTAAATTGAATGAATTGAAGGAATGAAACTATTGAAAAAATTCTAGATTGGAATTGTGGTTAAAGGGAATTGACTATAAATAATATTTCGATTATTTTCACATGCTTTACTTTATTTGTTTCAAATTTTATTTCTTACGATCGGTGCAAAATTAAAAAAACAAAATCTCTATTTTTTTTAAAAAATCTAATCATTTTCCATTAGAATTCTAAAATTTCCAAATTAAAGTATTGTTTCTGAAACTGATTCGATATATATATTCAAGTGATTATATAAAAAAGTTTATTATTTTGATCGAATAAACGTGATAAATATTAAAATATTTTTTACAACACAAATGAAATATTAAAACCAATTTCATATACCTTCTTTTATATTTTTTGGATAAACAAACAAATATGTAGATTAAAAATTTCAAATTATAATGTAAATATATAAATGTAATGCAGTGTACATTATCCTGAAGTATCCAGAATTTTCCGCTCGAAGTGAGTTTATCCTGTGACCTGCTTCCACGAACGAAACGAACTCTCATCCGTGGGAAGCGACTGAGGTTAAATAATGACATTCTCCTTTCGCCGGGTGAGACGCTCTCCGTAATAACTATGTGTGACGTCACAGCGCGGAAGATATTTATATCCATCGTAAATTACAAATAGCATCGCGTAAAATTGAATCAAGCAATAATAATCGAGAATGTACGTCCCACTTCTGCAGGTGAAGTCGGGCTTTCGATGCTCCACATTCCTTCGCAAGGAATGGTATAAATCGATATGGAAAAGCACAAATGTAGAACGTATACCACCGTTATCCGTGGTACGTCAGTTGAGCATTTTAATAAAACTTTACTGTGCGCAACATCTAAATTATCAAAAATGGAGGGATTTAAAAAGGAATTTTAAAAAGACCAGTACATTAGCATGAGAGAGAGAATAGATATAAATTAAAGGCTCCATATTGATGCTCCCTCTTACGACTCAACTACCACGTCAGTAACAACTTGGTAACTATTTGAATATCGTAATAATATTGTCGCGTGAACTCCATTGTTACAAGTCAATAAATTATCTTGAAGCAGAACATCGAGTTTATCTACAAGGTTCGATTTCCTACAACCTTCTCCTCAAATTAAAGGACGAGAACATCGAATTAAGTATAGTGTGTATGAGTAAACGTGTTTCTGCCTATCAAAGTACGAGTACACAATAATATATAAACAGCTATAGGATATGCACATTTATGCTTCACAAGTAAGTAAGAATTACATTACTCTTATTTGATTTTAAATAGTGCAAAGCAGGCACATAAATCTCATTCAATATTCAACAATAATATTGCATCACTTGCGTACAATAAACAGCATAAATCTAATTGTAGTGTGTTTTCGCTCCTTTATCCATACAGTACACACAAATACAAATTATGCAGCCATGATGACATTACACAATTCTGATTGTCACATTTCATTGTATGATTCCATAGAAATGACTGTTTATTTCATTGAAATCTGTTAAACGGTAGTAAAACATAATTATTATTAAAGTTTTGTGAAAGGGAACATCTTTATTTAGCATTTTTAGTCAATCACTATAAAAAAAACTCGAACTATAACTACTTATGCCTAATCATACTGCACACGTTAAATTATAAAACACAAGCCATCTAATTGTTTATTATGATAATAAAAAGTAAACTCTAGCGTACTTACATTATATATGCTAGTTATTATTACTTCTACATCGGTTTCTGAACACTGCGGAATGACATTTTCTGAGAGACCTTGTGGTCATCTGCTGCTCGCTGGGCCGAGCTCTGAGCTCCGTCAGCTCCTTCACTACATCGTTCAGCAATCGTTCCTTTGCTCCCTTTATAGGACACTGCCTAAGATTATCTACTAATCCCTTCAGTTTCTCTGGTCCACTGTGCATTGTGAGACCATACGGTATTAATATACGCGTTAAGCATGTATCTTTTATTTTTAGTCGTTTTTATTTAATTTTTTGCTACAACATTTCATGCAGCTTATTCACTGTAGCGAATCACATAACATGTATTGTAACCTCCCGGGAAATCGAACCCGGAGCCCCCGGTACGGGAAACTACTGCCATCCCCACTGGACTATGAGAGCTGTCTTTGATGATTGATTATCGTTCTTCTGACAGTCAGTGAAATTCTGTACACTCTGATCCAGAGTCAAATCTCAACATTAAATAAAACACAATTTTCAAAGTTCAAAAGAATATACATTAAAACCTTGCGTAATAAAAATAATAAAATCTACATTTGCTTTAATTTTGTAGGTACGTAAGTCCGGTCAAAATAGACATTTTACTTACTTGCTTAGCATCACGCCGTTTCCCCGTGGGGATAGGCAGAGACGATAGAGCGTCACACTCCTCTGTCCTGAAATACAACTCTCGCCTCATCCACATTCATACATCTTCGCATGCAAGCTCGCCGGTTCGTGAGGCTTCTAACGGGACCATTTCCAGAATCTGGTTAATCTGGTCATGCCACGTCTTCTGCAGTCGCCCTCTCTTTCTGGCGCCATCAACGTGTGCATATCTTTCTTACCATTCTTTCCTCATTCATTCGCTTAACACGCCCAAACCATCTGAGCGACCCTTTTTAAATTCTATTAATTATTCTAAGATTACATTTATATTCATTCCTAATATCTTTATTCTTTTCTCTTTCATAAATGGGTTTGCCTCACATACGTCCAAGGGATCTCATCTCCACTGCATTCAGTCTACTTTCGTTCCTCTTCTGCCAGCTCCAGGCTTCACTTCCATACATCAGTGTCGGTACCAGAATTCCATTATCTACTGCTTGTTTTGCCTATTATTTATTGCAAAGCACCGTTTACCCTATTTCCCGCAGTCACTCTCCTCTCGATATCTTTCTCAACATTCTCTCTTCTATTGAACATACTTCCCGAGTACACAAACTCATCTAATTATTCCAAATATTCATTACGTACTAATATTTCACACGTTTATTAACTTTTGACATGTTTACGTTCATAATAAGGTCACTTTCCTTGCATGCATCATACCTGCTTACTAGACTAAGTCTCGTTCGCTATTTGCCATTAATACTACATCATCCGCGTACAGTAAACAGCAAACAATCAAATCACTCATTTTCGCTCCTACATTCATACATTCCAGTTCTTTCACACAATTATCCATATACAAATTGAACAGCCATGGAGACATTACGCAATTGATATTACAAAAGGTGTCAAAATAGACATTTCAATTTACAATAATTCGCATAGACCTGAAAATTTGTACAGATCTTGAGTACACTATTACAAATAAAATTTCAATCTCATCATCAACCAACAACCAATCAATCAAAACAAAATCTCTACCAATCCTACATCTGCTAAAAAATTTATTAAAGGTCAAATGTTGAAATTATCGGTTTTTCGGATTTTTCTGGTGAACGATAAGTTTTATCTTAAAAATAACAAAATTAAATTGTAGACCATATAATTATCTAAAACAATTATTTTTATACTTTTTTTCTTAAAAATCACCATTTCTGAGATATCGCGTTTCAAAAGTTGAAGAAGTCGTATTCTGCATAATATGCCATAATTCCGCAGCACGTAAGCGTAGGCGGTCATATTATTTAGAATGCGACTCTTACGTGGCTTCATAGACTCTTAACCGATGTTTAGAGGACAGCCACACTCCAATGGATTGGAAAAGTGTTGTTATCATGCATCTATATAAAGGAAAAGGATCGCGAATGGAATGCGATTTGATAGAAGGAGTGAGAATGACAACGAAGGAAAAAGTGTGGGATGTACAAGGAGCGTTCATGAGTGGAAGAGGATGCACGGACCAGATTTTCTCACTACGCCAGATGACGGAAAAGTTTTTATTAAATAAACAAAAACTTTTTTGTGCATTTGTGGATCTTGAAAAAGTGTATGACAGAGTAAAAAGACGAAAGTTATGGAAGGTTTTGTCTGAATACGGGGTGAAGAGTAAGCTCATACAGGCAATTGCATCCCTGTGTGAGAAAGTAATGCTAGCGTGAGAATTGACCATCTTACTACACATGTGATGAGTCATTAATTTACAGTATAAAAAAATTATAAATAGGAATTAAAATAATACAACATACAATAAAGTAATATAAACACAATGAACTTCATAATAAACACACTAAGAATCTTACAAACAGTTAGATTGTATCAACAAAGGAAAAATAATGCTCGTGTAGGTACCTACTATTTTTTTATTATTATTATCTCGATGAAATGCATTCTATTTCGTTTTAAAAATTATGTTATTTTAAATTTAAATGAGACTTATTTTTCATATAGAAACACTATGTTTCGGTTCATAGTCACGCGTTCCTACCCCTTGATTCCCTTTTTTTCGAGACATAATTTCTCCTGCTGCTATCCCTATGACCCGGTTCCGGCGGCGACGTAACGGTAACATAATGCACCAGATAGGGATTACCCGAATTCCAGGCGTCGAAACAAAATAGGAATTTTGATGGAAGATAAAATTCTTTTATTTTGTGTTTCGTATCGACGCCTGGAATCCATTATGAGAGATCTGTTTGTTATCACCTGGTAGCCTGTAATATATGCAGTAATGTATGCGAAATAGAATGCTAATATTGGGAACGAGATATTGTATTTGACGATTTCTCCGATAAAAGTAATTTAATTTTTAATTTGTCTGATGACAAAAGTGATGGCATATCTAATTGTGATGCGTACATACAATTTTTTAGATACGTTTAAATGTTTTTTTTTGTTATTTTTCCTAGTTAACATTTTTTCCATTTTCGATAGATATTTTTTACACAAACCATTTTGATTTTTTTATTATTTATATAATAAAATGTATAAATCGTATTATTTTGTTTTAATTTTAAAAATATAGGTATGTGGTAATGTTAAAAATAAAATCAAATATTTTTGCATTTTTACACCATGGTCACCCTATGAGCTTTGACATCTTTAACTGGTGGACACTATACCTGCAGAGTTTTTTACCATTACTTACAAAAATCGTTTAATATGATTATTGGCAGCAATTTTATATTTTCAATAATACAATTAAGTTTGCTGAAAATTATGCGAGTGTTTATTGTTTTAAAATATTTTTTATTTTTTACATTTTTGATGTTTGGCTGGAAGCTATAGATGACGATGATATATGTTCTATTATGCAAGGAGTATTAAACATCAATTGTTAGCAAACTTTATTATATTATAATAATATCATAACCTAACATTGGGTTTGAGAGATTTGTTTGTTCTAATATTCATCCTCGGTGTATTTGTTGATTAGGAAATTAATGTATGTCAATATGTACATATGTATGTTTGATTTCTTCATATTAATGTATCATACATAAAATTGTTCAAGATATTTCCTTGACACAGAATGTGACATTTAATCTTTTTTTTTAAATAACATTTTATAAAAAATAGCAAGATTTTTACAATAGTAATTGTTTCCCAACACTTGAATATAGAGGGGACGTATTTATTTACGCCCGTGCAATTACTCAATTATTTAACTTATCTACTTTTACAATTTTTGCGTTTTTAGATAAGACCTTGTGAAAGTATTCGTGAATCTACATAGCATTAAGCGAACGCAGAGCATAAGGGATTTATTGTCATTAAAACCCCAAGACGAGAATCAGAAATTGCATTTTGTGTTTCTGTGTCTATGACGCACTCACTTTTTAACACCCGACAGTTCGTGCGTAAAGGTATATAAATCATTTAAAATCAAAATAGGTACCTACATCAATATTTATTACACATATATGGATTGTAGTAATATACTTCCACAATGGCTGAGTGTTCGAAAAAAATTACCTGTTTATTTGATGTCGAAGCGACACGGATGTCAAACAGATATCTATCATCACGCAAAACAGTCATTGCGATCTGGAGTTTTGGCGAAAATATAAGTGTTTAAATCATTTCAAATGTCTGTCAGTCCGTAACGTCCGTGTCTTGCTGGAATTACAACATTAGCTAATTAGAGTGTGACACGCAATCAGCGCGCGTTTACATGCAAGGGTCGTTATTAATTATTATTTTATCCCATAATTTTTCATGGGTTTCAATATTTCGTCATAATGATATGAATATTAACATTTGACAAATGTCTTTTTTTGGATTTTTGGGTAACAATCACTATTAATAACATTTTTTATATTTTAAGAATAAGGCCCACTTAAAGGTGGGTGTGTTTTTGCAACGTTTGGTCACCAACGTTTCTAACTAATTAATTTACCACCACGCTGCTTCCACAGGGGTATGCAGAAACGATAACACGTCACACTTTTCTACCCTTACATACTACTTTTGCCTTATGCACTTTATACATCCTCTCATGCACGTTATTCGCTTGGTGAAGCTTCCAACATAACCATCCTCCAATATTTGATTCATCTGGATATGGTCTTCCACGGACGCCCTCTGTTTCTGCTGGTTTGTTCACCTTACCATCCTTTACTCATTAATCCATTCCACATGGTCAAGCCATCTCAGCGATCCTTTCATTATTCTATCAATTACGCTACAGCCGGCATGGCATTACATTCACTTCTAAATCGTTCATTTTCCACTCAATCGTCTACGCCTAAAATATCAAACTAACTATGTCTTTTTTCGAAATTATCGTATTAAACTTTGTGAAACGCTCTATTAAATTATTTCAATATTCAATATTATTAATTCAATAACGACGATGTACACTTACATACTTTCAGCAATACTATCTACCTAAGATTGTTATTATTTTTAAATATAATCTAACTTTAGGTCAGTCAACCACACAATACTTTAATAGTCACTTTTTTATTGGACAATTAATTGCTTGACAAAAACACACATAATAGATTAATATAAATATAGGGTAATATTTATCAAGTCTCTCGGCCCCTACCTACTTTGCTAGATATATAAAAATACCTGTTCTGAGGTAGGGGGCCTTTTTTTATCATTTTCTACCTTATATAGTAACCTAATAAGTATTTAGAAAGAAAGTAGGTACATACAGTAAAATCAAGACAAAAAATATAAAGTGTGCCTACCTAATGCGAGATGCAAAAAAAAAAATCGAAGAAAAAATGTAAATAAATACAAACGGTAGTTTTACATTTCATATCAAAACAGCATTATTAACGGATTTGGCGTTAATATTGGTGAGATTATTCATGATTGTGAATTTAATTTTTAGATATTAATTAATTAAGCCTGATCCAATGCAAAAATTCTATATGAAAAAGTAGTCAGTACCTACATCACCGGTCGATAGAGATTCTGTTTCTCTCGAAACTTAAGTAGTTAAATATAAATTTATTATTTAACTCATGTAGAGGTAACAAAGTTCAAAGTTTTTCATATAAAAAAATAATGTATACTATTTTATAACTAATATTCATTTAATTGTCGTTGAAATTGATAATTAGGTACGTTAAAATCATCGTCCAGTGATTTTAATTTTAAAAAAAATTTCCATCGGTTTTTGGCTTGTGCACATCGCACATCCCGCGAATATATTTTAGTAAATTAATAAATGCCTGCGGAAAACATTAATTTCTATTAAAATAAAATACGTTATGATGAAATAAAATAACAATTTTCACAAATTCTTCACAGGAAAAAATATTATGTAAACAAAAATGACATAGTAATGTTTTATTTAATGTACAAGAGAGTATAAACATGACAACACTAACGACTTAATGATTCAAAGTACCTAGACAGTTCACTTGAGTGAATTTCTCAACGAACGACAATTCAGTTAACTGAACTAAAATTCCATCTCTATTATACGGCCCTAACCAGTGTACGATTCACGGGCCGGAATATAAATAATTCGGACACTCCGCCGACAGGGACGGCGAGTACCCTCGCTGATATTTTAAGCCGGGGGTTCAATTTTTCGTGGCTCACGCCGACCCGCCACCCCGGAGAAGAGGTCCAAGAAATAGGTTAGGTTAGTCACCTCGGTTCGAGAACCGAGCCGACCCGAAGGTAACGAAAGCCCGTCAAGCGCGCCTAGTGGTAAATCTCTTTCCTCGTATCGTATATCAGTGCTAACAAATACCTACCTCGGCTCACCGCTGTGGCGCTGATGGCATAAAATAGTTTCAACGCACACCGATAGATGTCATTATTCCTTTAAAATATTTTATCGATATTTTTATTTTGAGTTGACTGATAACACCAACGTGACAGTAGCAAGAATAAAACAGTTTCATTATTTCGGCGTTATACTTGGTCAACTAAATTAAATAAATCACATTTTATCAAATATTGTAATATGAATTATTAATCTATTTTCTTCAATGATGTCTTTAATATGTATTTTTTATTTTGGAAGTTTTGAAATCACATGCATGTATCCCAATTATAATAATTTCGTTGTTTGTCCATTCGTCCATATGCCCATCCGTATGTCTGGCTGTCTGTCTGTCTGTTGCCGTAACTTCGTGTAACGTCCGTAACTTCTTTATAGTAATTTTTATTCTTCTTTACAGTACGATTTTTTTTCTTTTTTATATAAATAATTTTCTTTTTCCATATAAAAATTAATAAATACTTATTCCTCAGGAATCACTAACTAACTAACTTACCATCACGCCATTTCCCCGTGGGGGTAGGCAGAGAGGATAGAGCGCCATACTCTTCTGTCCTGACATACAACTCTCGCCTCATCCACATTCATACATCTTCGCATGCATCGACGGTTTTCGAGGCTTCTGACGGGACCATTTTCCAGTATCTGGTTAATCTGGTCATGCCACGACTTCCGCAGTCGCCCTCTCTTTCTGGCGCCTTCAACACTTGCATTATATATCTTTCTTACCATTTTTCCTCATTCATTCGCTCAACATGCCCAAACCACCTGAGCGACCCCGTTTTATTTCTATAAATAATGCTTCGATCAGCTTTACATTCATTCCTAATATCTTCATTTTTACTCTATCATACATGGATTTGCTCACATACATCTAAGGGATCTCATCTCCACTGCATTCAATTTACTTTCTTTCCTCTTCTACCAGCCTCAGGCTTCACTTCCATACATCAGTGTCGGTACCAGAACTCCATTAGGTATCGCTAGTTTTGCCTTGGTAGACATATTTCTATCTGCTCTCCTCCAATCCTAAGGGGTGTGGCTCTCCTTTAAACATTGATTAAATAGAGTACTTTCTTCTTTCCCTGCTTAGCTATTCCACAGACTTCCTTCGCTGATTCGCAAGGGATATTTTTTATGTGATCCCATGCATTATCTATCCTAAGGTCATTCACCCTCCTTACACTTTGCCTTTCAACAATTTTCCTATCGAACTTCTCCCTAAAATCGTCCTTTTTGTAAATTCTCTTTTTTGATACTAGTCGGAGCCGGTACAGTCTTTTTCTGGACCCCCAGCCTTGAAACAAATTAATTCTCGAGACTAGAAAATGGTCAGTTTCCATCTCGGCGCCCCAAAAAACCCGAACAACAATAGTAGCGGCCCTTAGTCTAGAATCAACCTCAACAAAATGAATAATCGATCTTTCATTCCCTCTCTCCCATGTGTATTGATGGATTCTTTTGTGATCAAAAAAGTTCATTAGATCTCTAACATTCGTACAAAATTCATTTTTCACTTCGTCCTTTTCAGAATTAACAGGGGCCATAGCATATAATTAGAAACACTCCCATAACTCCAATTTTGAACCGGATCCACATTAGTCTGTCACTAAAAAATTCATATTCTCTCATACATTCCACCATTCTTATTTGTTTGATTCATTTTTACAGTTGGGAAAGTTTTTTAGAAAATTTTTGTCATATTTTATGTGAGAACATCTATAAAATTATAATATTTAAATAATGTACTTATTGGAAATCTAATTACAATTAATTAATATTTTTTGTGTGGGTAGTAGTCGGTTTCATCTATAATTATATAGGCATTATATTGTTATTTGCTCTCTCGCTTTTTCAGCCATGGTATTTTTATTAGATAGAATTCCTTTAGTTTTAATTTATTTCATTTCAAGCTTTGTTTTAGATTCCTCTGCACGCTCTGCGTGAAGCGCGGCTTACAAGAAAAAATTCAATTAACTATGTGAAAATGTTTCTTGGAATTTTTTACTCAGCATAATCTCACTTCCCACTTACAAGCGTATTGAAAATAAGACTTAGGGCTAGTTGTTTAATCAGAAGTAAGAGTAATAGTTAAGAAAAAAGCATAGATTTCTTGGTTTTTTATCAATCAAAACACCGGTTTTCGTAAAAAATCTATGGATTAACTATTACTCTAACTGCTGATCAAATAACCAGCCCTAACGGAGCAGTTATGTACCATCAGTGTTTTTCCATTATTGAACTGTTGTTAAATTATTCATATTTCAGTTTATACAAAATTTGTTTGTATTTATAAATAAATTCACCGCTATTATTTTAAGGTAAAAAATTTGTTTCTATCAATTTAAGTAAGTAAAATGTATAAACATAAAATGTAAGTATTCTTGAATGAATTACAACGATTATTTAACCTCCACCAGTTCTAATACCATTATTTCTTTGGCAGGATAACTGTACAATACTTCTTATAATTTTTTTGTTACTTTGCATTAGTGATGATCAAACCGTTTTCTGTGTGTAGTTTGCTGCGGAAGCTTCATCACGACTGATGTGATGGATCCTGCAGTGGGATCCGAAACGTCAGCCATAGAGGTCAGATATACACGGTAGAATATCCCAGAAAACTACCGTGAAAATCTGTGAACATTTTTGATCAAACCGTTATTTTAACGGTGATACACTAACCGTTATTTAAGATTTGTATCTGATTGGATGATTGGTAACTGAGATATAACTAGTAACGATGGTTGCACGTCGAATTGCGAAAAATCAGTTACCAATCATCGATGTAATCAGATTTTAAATAACACTGAGTGTGTCACCGGTTAAAACGTCATCACTATTGTGCGGTACCAAAACATGGATTAATAATAATAATAATATTGGATTATTTATATAGCGCCATTTTTGTGAAAATTTCACCTCAAGGGCGCTTTACACACAAAAAACTCTTACATACTAAAATCATAGAATCACAAAATGAAAAAGAAAAGAGAAAGAAAAACAGTTCAAAACATAAAATAGTAAAAAAAAAAAAATAAAGTTAAAAACAACAATATTAAAAAGGTTCTGGGAAAGATTTTGTAAACAAGTGCGTTTTAAGTCTTTTCTTAAATAAAGTCTCTGAATCCGTGTTTCTTATCAGGGAGGGCAAAGAGTTCCACGCTTTGGGGCCCGCCACCGCAAATGCCCGTTCGCTGAACCTAGTTTTCTGGAACTGACTTGCCGGTTCCACAATCCTTCCCACCGCTGAAGTAGACGCTGACCTAAGAGTTTGACGTCTCCCATTTATGTTGTCTGGAATACAGAGCTCCTGAAGATACAGAGGCGCCATGTTATGAGTTGCCTTGTACATCAACCAACACAGTTTGAATTCTACTCTTTCAGGAAAACGAAGCCAGTGCAATTCTCGCAGAAGGGATGTTATGTGCGAGAATTTTGACGTTCCATATATGATCCGTGCTGCAGCGTTTAGAACAGATTGTAGTCTATCGAGCTGAAAAATCGGTAGGCCAGCGTAGATACCATTGCAGTAGTCCACACGTGATACAACAAATGCATTAATGAGTAAACGGGCTGCCTCAGAGGGAAGATGTCTGCGAATACTTTTAATCTGTCTCAGTTGATTGGATGGATTGACATTAAAAATAATTGATATGCTTTATACAAAGTTTGTGAGTATTTTAATTCAAGTATGTAAAATGTGGTAAATATACTTACTTTAAAATGTTATTTAGCAGAAGCATATTTAAAAAAATAAAGGGAGCTCTGATAACCAGATCGATGGAAAAAACCATGAAGACCACAAGCAGCGTGGATAACTTCAGTTATAAAGATTTGAACTATACCGAAGATGTAGGTAGCTAAGAACAGAAGAGTAGTGCTATCGGATGATCCCTGGGCTCTTCTAGGCACCGTAATCCTGGTGCTGAGCTTGTCTAAATACCGGGATTACAGAGCTGGCAGATTTTTTGAAAATATTATATTTTTGAATTTTTATTACACATTTTCTCTTCTAAGGCATTGCCTTAATCGTGGTTTTACTACCTTCTTTCAACCATCGGATTATATTTTTTTTATGAAACCTTAGATACCTTGTTCTTATTTAGCTCGCAATTTAAATCTCAAAACATTAAATAAGTTTTTTTTGTGTTATGTATTTTTACTTTTGTGCAGTTACTAGTGTGTTAGACTCTCATGATAATACTTTGTGTAGATACATGTACAATACCTGAAAAATGTAAACAAAAATATCTCGCAATATAAAATTATTATCCATAATTGTAACAAATTCTTCAACTTGCGTGTAACAATAAAAATAAAATGCAAAGACTCATGTTCAATCATAAATAAATTAAAAGGAAATTAAATACCTCGGTGTTTTTATAGATCGACAAATAAATGTTACAGCTATATTAACAATTGTCGAAAGAGTGAGAAAATACAGATATAATATTTTATTCATTACTTTAAGAAACTTTTTAAGTGTAAAGGGGGCAACAAAGAAAAAATAACTTTTTTCAATTTTTGCAAGGTTTTTATCATTTTATTCGACTTGTATTAAAGCGAAAGAATTTTTCATAATCGACATAAGTTACTGTAATGATAGTTCAATTTTTTGCCAAAAAATGTTCGATTATCCAAATTCTTCAACTATTGCTTTAAAAATTGCCACAACACAATGTTCCATTCGATTTAGCACAAATTATTAGAAAGAAAAAAAGCGCCGGTACCTACCTTTATATTCGTATGAGACAAAATATTTACAACGATACCAAAAATAGCTTTTTTGTAAAACAGCGCCATCTATTGGACGTAAAACAACACATACCTATAAAACTCAATGTCTCTCTGTCTGTTCTCTATACAAATCTAGACTGTTCGATTCAACTCAAATTTTTATACTCATTCCTTAGAACCCGTCGGGTAACATAGGCGACATTTCCACCCTCCCCTTTTACCTCTTCTTCTCCATCTGATATATTAAAATATGTACTGTTCTACCGAATCATGCTTAAATATTCTTAAGGAGCTGGTGGTAAACATAGGCCACATTTCCCACCTGGACATCCCATCCATCCGAGCCTAGATTACATGGAAACATGTTTCTTTTATAGGCTTTGCAAAACAATGGAATCTTTATTTCTCCTCGTAATCTTATTTTTAACTTAATCCTCAACCCGTGCAACGCCGGGTACGAAGGCCAGTATTAAAAAAAAATTAAAAACATCCGTACTAATTAATATTTTTTCTAATAATTTTATCATTTAATATCCCGGGATTGAAAATCGTCAGCACCGTAATCTCGATTCTGAAAAATCCTGGAATTGAGTGAAGCATACAATGGTAAGTCGCTGACTCCAGATGAGCAGAACGTGGCGAAGATAAAGAAGAGAGTTCATTATCAATGTTTAAACAATACAATTAGCAACCGATCTGGATAATTAATTGTTGGGTCGATATGTCAGCTTTCGCTGATAAAACGACCCTGGGAATGCGGTGGGTTTCCATTCACTGACCTGGATAATTAGGAAAAAATCCTTGCCTAGACTGTTTGAAAACTTCAGTCAAACTGCATATTTTTTCGTTAAGATTATACAAATCTACCTACAAAAATGTTATGTTTGGGCTTTACCTACGCTGTCAACATTTATGTGATGGGCACAGAAGCTATTTGCAGCAGAGTCGGAATATTCTTTCTTATCAATTATTTGTGAACATTCGTGTGCCCGTTTCCAAAAATGAACTGTCCAAATAGCGTAGCGGTGTCAAGCAGAAATGCATCTGCCCCATCGCCTCATGTGAAAACTGCATCTGCATAGGATATTAAATAATATATTCCACCAATCCTGAACACAGAGTGTTTGTAATATTTTTCACTCATTTTTATTTTTTGGTAAGCTTCCATTTCCATAATGGTATATTGTTTTCAATTATTATTCTCTACAGTTGCAGGCCGTGGTGAAATTGGTAGTTGAGGTGGTATTTACATCAGTTGGCTCAATCTGCTCTCATTAATCTATACCCAGAGATCTCTCTGTCTGTCTGTCTGTTCTGATAGATTTGACCCAAATTTTGCGTACATATACATTAAGGCCTCTTGGAAAATACAGGCGCCATTTTCTCCCCCCCCCCCCCTCCCTTTACCCTACTCCCTCCCGCAGATACAAATGTAATGCACTCCAAAATAAATTGAATACTATCCATTCCACATTTTGGTACTCCTATACAGTTAGCTCCTTGCGAAAACAAAATTTCCGTCCCACTTACCTATACCACTTCCTGCACTTAAATAATTTTGCATCCAAATAATCTATTTCAAATTAAATTGAAAGCCATCAAATATTTCTTCAAAGACCGTCGATATGATCAATTTAATTTAAAGAAATATATTTTCAATTGTATTTTCATTGAATTTTTGATTAAATTAAGGGTACAAAAACTATTACCTTCCTTTCACATTTGCTTATTTTTCGTACAAATAACTTTCTCTAAACCTAAATACAGTTTTCCGTCTCGTTAATCATAAACCATAAAATTGGAGATGATCGCAATCAGATACCTAATTACGATCATTCTCGCAGTGTCTCACATGCTGTGGGCAGACCTTATCATGCATATCTTGAATCTTGAATGCGCTAGAAATGCGACCTTTCATAATATAACAAGTAGTGTAGCTTGTCTTTATCTCCGGTAATAAAAAAGAATAAATTATCGTTTCTTTCTACCAATTGTTACAAAATCGTATGTCTTAAGGATACCATAATTAGGTGGACTTAGTCGTGTTTTTTTCCTTGATAATTAAAGATTTGCGTTTAAATTAATTAAAAAATATTGTTATGTTGCGCAACACAATGTTTTCAAATTTACACAATTTTCTAGTTTTATAATTTTATTTGACATATAATTTTTGCATTTAGCTTATAAGGAAACATAAATGCTTAAGATTGAAATGACTTAGGCCCGAATTCAGAGTCAATAATTAGATGACTTAAAGGTTGCGGTACGGCTTAAAACTGTTATTTTGTCCTGAAAATTACGCTTTACATGTTTAAAGAACTGAAAATGTGATTTTATGTTCCATGTCATTTTTTCCGTATTTATATTCAATTTTTTTTTCAGGATTCCAATATGTAAGACTCAAAATCACAAACTGGCAATATGGTGGAGGAGCTATGTGGAAATGATTGGAGAAATGCAAGACGAAGAATTTCAAAGATATCAGAAGAGGAACGTGAAACCTACCACAGACATTTTTTTATATCTGTGATTTTATATCTGGGACGTCATTTTAACGAGTTCTGTTAACTTTTTAAGAGTATTGATGTTCGATTTTTCAGAATTTGTATGCGATTAATAGATGGAGCGGATTTTTTTAAAACTTAATCAGTTTTTCTTTGTATATAAAATATATAAATTTGCTGTATATATTTCGTCTTTCGTTAAATAGGTCTATTCGTCTTAAATAGGGTTATGCTATTGTATACAACTTTCCTTTTCTTGATATTTTATAAATTTTATTTTCCGTATTGAAAAGTGGACACTTTTGCCATACAGCAAACACAATTGACCGCGGAGCGTCCGACGTAGGCTCCCGCAGGGTCTAGCAGAAAGCAATCAGCGATAGCCAATTGCTTACCTGCTAGTGTTTTTATTATTTTTACTTCTTAGTGTCGTCAAGTGCAATCTAGAGAATGGATTTTAAGGTAATGTAGATGTGGTATTTAAATATTCTTTTTTTAGGGATTTAATAAAGTTTCTTAAAACAATTTGTGCCCACCCTCTGCGCGGGCCGAACAATAATAAAATAGTGTTTTGGTGCGCCATTCCCGGTCCAGCCAAATGCAACCATGCCACATGGCGGGTACTTTCAATTGGAAATACTCCCGGAATAGAGAAATTTAGTGCGGGGAATGCTGACGGAGGCCCATCCCGTCCGGAATGCAAAATCAGCCTCGGCGTAATGGGGCCTAAATATACCTCTCTATTTTTGTCAAATAAAAGATGAAAGAGTTCACCGTACCTTTATATCTGCTCTTATTTACGTACAGAATTGCCCAAATATTTTATGTAAAACATAAGTACACATGACTTATAACACGAGTGTTGATAGTACCAAAAAAGAAGATGGCCGCGGAAGACTTGCATGAGAAGGTGTATGAATATGGATGAGGTAAAAGCTGTGTGTCAGGATAGAAGACTCTGCCTATACCGCGAAAAAATGGCGTGGTGTTAAATTAATAATTGGATCAAGTGTGTTAGCGCAAATCTTTTCTTATTGGTTTTGAGTTATCATAACAATCGTGTCTTGGCCCCAGGGGCGTGCAGTGTGAACATCGCAGCATGACTTTTACGTAACCAATTATTTGGGAAAAAATTGTAATGCAACATATATTTCGTAATATTTCCATCACAATTGTTATTATTGTTATTTTAATATATCATAAAAATGTGAAGCATAAATATTTGATTTCTATTTCTTTTCCAAAATATACGTTTACAAAAAGTCATGCTTCAATGTTCCCACTGCACGCGCCTGCTTGGCCCCTATTATATAACATTGTACACTTCGTCAATTTTAACTATCTCTATCTATGTTTTATTGAAATTGTTTACGTTAACGTTGTACACTTTGTATTTTAAAGCCATTAATTGCATTACGATCCGTATTTTAATATATGAGCGTAACGTCCACCGTCATTTCATATTTGATTTTAATTTCGATCGCATAAATTATTCATAAAGTTATTAAGCCTTAAATTCGCATTTTGAAATTGGAAATTCAATCCCAAAAATGTGTTTTTTTTTAAATATATATTGTTACGTTGTAAATTTTAAATGAAGCATCCTCCATGCAAGGAAGATTATTCTGAGGTAGGTACTGGAAACATCGTTTGCAAAATCAAGCCCGGGTAGACGCTAGCCATGTCAGGACGTATGTCTAGCCGTTACCTCTATGGTACCCGCGTATTAGCTAGGTTATATATCTGACAGAAGTCACACGATCGACATTTTAACTGAAACTTTCAAGATGTAACCATTGTAAAGTCCGGATAGACTACGGCAGTTTTTGCTATCCGGTAATAATTATAGAATTTACGCGTAACATTTCCGATTCCAACAGTGTAAGTCAAATATTATATAAACTGTGTCTGTTGCAGGACTTTACTTTACCGTTGGATGACATTGTCATCTCTGCATTTTTGGTGCATCATATAAAGATGCAGCGGAAGCTTTATTATATCCTACTACCCGCGCAGGGCGTATAATCCCACTATTATCAACGTGCACGGATCCATCACGATAAATCTCACATATTAACTTGGGCACGGAAGACCGGCAATAAACAAACACTTGGGCTGATCATCTGAGACCTCAATTTCACAATGGAATCATTCGCATTAGAACAGTATCCACGTAGGGGACGACTTCAGATTCCGGGGTATGACAGAATAATTTTTTTCCTCACTTGTCTGACGCAATTTAATCCATCTCTGCATTCTACTGGAAATTCTCTGTCGGACTTATACGGGACAATGAATAAATAAATATATAAAATATTAATTGAAAAAATAACAATGATTAAAATAATTATTATTATTTTCACTATTAAAAAGTAGGTGTGGTAGTTAAATGTGTAGTTAAAAAATCTGTTACCCGTCAAAAATGACGGAACATTGGTTCGTATATATTTGGCGGTACACGGAGAGACAGCGGTAGCAACATCACTGTCGTTGCCGCCTTCGGATTTGCTGGCCCGGAATTCAAGCCCTATGTCCTGCCGTTTAAATTGTTTTTTTAGCCGTGAATTCGAACGAAGTTACGGGGACAGACAGACAGACGGACGGACGGACAACGAAATTATTATATTTAGATTAATTTCAATTGTAAAGATGATTAATAACTAAAATTTAACTATTGGAGGTTTAGTTTCTAGTGTACCTGTGATAGCTCGCTAAATTACAAACAATCAATTACCTACATTGTTACAATCTAACACAAATGTTGCAATCACAGTTAAAATAACAGTTAGCTTATCACTAAAAGTAAAAAAATTATACGGGGCATCTTCATAAAATCATTTTTAAAAAATCTTTAAAATATTATTGATTTGGATATTTCTGTAGAAACGAAAGGAAACTCGATCATTATTTTTATTTTTGGCAGCGCGTGGATCCTGCGCACGCACCTTATTTTTTGACAGATTGATGTTGAAATTCGAATAAGATGACATAAGGATATCCTTGAATCTAAGAATAAGATTTCTGATTGACTTTAACCACTTTTAGCATTCCTTCAAATGTTCTTGAAGTTTCCTTGATCTCCTTTCGCTTTCCACAATCCTTTCGCGAAGTAAAACATAACTTGCGCAATATTCGAGCGAAATTACGCATTTAACGATTACCTTCGCTCCAGCAACTCAAATCGGCGTAGGTTTGTCATTTTTTAACCAATATACAAATATTTAATAAGTTTCTGTATAAACTGTTTCTCTTCTCTTCTCTTCTCTATAAAAAATGTTTCTTCGGGTGAAGGTTGCCAAAGATGAAAAACTTGCGATATCAATTGATGAAGTTTAAAAAAAAATCTGGACCCGTGTTCAGTTTTTTGATGAAAATCTAAATTATGTTTATATTTAATATACAGTAATGTGAATATTTAACAAAAAAATTACAATGGTTTAAGACAATGCTTTTTAAAATAATCATTATTAATATTGATTGTGTAATCACATCTTGTAACGTCAACATATTTTATTCTCGAAAACAATTCCATAGATGGCGCTAAAAGGCCAATCCTGATCATGGCCCCATCGTCAGGATATAATTGTATCCTGACGAAGGGGTCGTGGGCTCTGAAACATGTTAATATTTTTCAATATAAAAGTGGTGAAACTAAGTTTATTTTTATTTATTATATATATATTATCTTCCAACAAACCATGTAGGTATATAGATATACATATAGGTATTTCCATGTAGATATTTAGATATACATATACACGACTTCAAAAAACAAAAAATTGAAAATACCAGCTCTGTCTTGTGTGAATCTAGTATATGTGATCTTATTATTTTTTGAACATAAAACTACATAAAACGGTACCCAGAATTATTAAACAATTTTATATAGGTAACATCATTACGGAAATTTGGTTCGTAATAATTTGCGCAAACGACGGTGATATCGATCTGCACCACCCGACGGACAGCCTAGATTTTTCGACCAACTCAGATAGTTTTTATTATACAAAATGATTATACTTTAAAATCTAAAAACGGCCGCAGACACCGGCATTGATTGATCGAAGGCTATATTGGTAAGAGGGGGTGGTTGGCGGGAAGAGTGGGGTTTTATGGGTCGGTTGTGAGAGACAGCACACCACCGCACGCTGGAGATACGCAATATCAAAGTTTGCATTTTTTTCAATATTTCTTTCTGCAAAATTTGAACTATCATTACAGTAACTTTTATCGATTATAAAAAATTTATATTCGCTTTAATACAAATCGAATAAAAGGATGAAAACCTTTTATTTGAGTTGTGTTGAAGCGAATGAATTTTTCATAATCGATGTAAGTTACTGTAATAACTTTTTGAAAAAAATGAATCAAAAATATTGAAAAAAAATGCAAAATTTGATATTGCATATCTACATAACCATTGATATTATTGTTATATATAAGTTAATGGTTGCTTGAACATTTTCGACTCACTATAAAAGCAGGAATCCACCTGTTAAGTTTTTGCTGCTAGCTATGAGACACCTGTATATATTAGGGTACTTCAAAAGTGTATGAAATCTTTTAATATTTTTTTTCTATGAGGCACCCTTTCACGTGTTATCAGATTTTATAAATGACTTTTAGAGGTCGCTAGCAGTTGTGAAAACGTAGGGCTTAATTAAAAAATATAAGTCAGTGATTAAACTGTAAAAAATTATTTTAAGCAAATTTTTACACAAACAACAAAAACTTTTGAACAAAAGTTACGTTATTTTTCGAAAACTCTATTTACAATACGTTTAAATGTGATTCCGAAGGCTCTCTAAAGCAAACAACCCCCAAAATGCTCTCATTGTGGTTAAAAATACTTGATTTTGTGTACAAACCCGACGTTGAATTTTTTCAACACAATCGCCGTTTCGTGATTTTTTGACGAAAGGTGATAATGATTACAATAAAGCTGAGATTCAGATTGATATTTAGATTTTAATTGAGATGGTGCATTCTAAAAAAGTTGTAAATAATATAATATAGCAGCGCTCATGGAAGAGTCGTCGGTGGTAAGACATTGTCTTCACTCCACCGATGAAGAGCAGTAGCAATATTTACTCTTGAAAGTTAAAGATTATTGATGAAAATTTCCTGACTCAAAAAAGTTCACGTTTTCGTCATCTTGAATAATTATTATTCCTTTTGGTTGCATTTATTTTTTAAATGTCATTATTTCATTGAAATTAATCTAAAGTTTAACTTTATTTTCTTGAAAATTTGCTTAAAATATTTTTTTACAGTTTAAATATCCACTTATATTTTCTAGTTAAGCCTTACACTTTCGCAGTTTGTAGCGACCGCTAAAACTTCTTTAGAAAATCTGAAAAAAAAATAGATATATGAAAACATACGAAAGAGTGCCTCATTAAAAAAAATATATTTAAAAAATTTCATACAATTTTGAAGCACCCTTATATAAATATATTGTAGGTATACAGGTACTCAGTTAATATATCAACATATTATTCGTGGATACAGGTCGAAAGATACGATGTATTTATTATACACAAATAGTATTTTTATATAAATTAAATAGTATGGACTATATAATTTCGAAATTAAATAATTGGACCTCTATTAACGATTTTTTGCAAGACATGGTTTCCGAGAGTGTCAGGTTCTTAATAATTATTTTCTGTTACCATTGTTACTGGTGAACACCTGCGGTCCCCAGCGTAACATGTCCTTCATTAGGGTCCTAATTGTGTTTCCGGTTTAAATACGGTTTAATGCAAATCAAGAGCAGTGGAAGCTTAAATGTTTTCACCATGTTGTATTATAAAAGAAAAATCATTTTAAATTACACTAAACTAAACTTTTTGCTGCACATACTTTGAGTTATTTTGTCACAAACATAGTTTCGAAAGGAGCAGTCACTTTCGTCATCAGGTGTAATTAATAACTATTAATAAGTTATTATTAATGTTATGTTTATTATTAATTACACTGGTGACGATGAAAGGGGCTACTCCTCTCAAATTATGTCAGTGACCTAGCTTAACTAAACAAGTTAATGTACTTGTGGTACAAAGTTTAGTTTAGCATAAATTTAAATAATCACGTTGCACCACACCATTTATAATAACTATTATTATTTATTTATTTTTTAGAAAATTATCTCACAATGAATAAATATTTTGTTCATGGATCATTATCAGTTTACTTCAAAGGCATGTAACTAAGTTAACATTATGGATTTAATACACAAACATTTAATATTCTTAATGCGTGTTCCATGAAAATAGCATTTACTTGGTGTTCTTCTAGGAAAAGGCACGAGCCCCAGACAATTCATAATTATCAAATTAAGTATTTAATTTGTCTGGATAAAATTAATAGAGGTATGTTGGACTCCCCTGATCAAATGATTTCTTATAGAATACCTGTCTGTTTTTCGAAGAAGCGGTCTTTTTTGCGACATGGCGAGCTATTTTATATAAATACCCAGAGCGCTAATTGTTTTATGAAATTACCTATACATAATACATATATTCCACCGCCTAGGCAATCAATATAACCCTGCCGACATATTTAATACTCGTACACTCCACATACATAAAAAAAAGCTAGACCAGGCGCATCGTCATGAAATGCCACAAAAGTTCTGCTGAACATTTTAATGAATAAACAAATCTTAAAAGCATTTTATAAGTCCGTTTCATTGGACATAATTTACGAATCTATTTATGAATTAAAATCCAATAAACATTATTATTTGTAATATGGCTACACGACGAAACTCAATTACCAGGCAACGAACGGGTGGTGGAAAATTTTCGGTCATTGTTTGATTTCCGCGCAAATGGAGCCTGTTTTAAATAATCTGTCGACATATTCAGGTGTAATTTTAAATTTAATTGGTTTTTATTTGCTACCCTTTCGGGCATCCTTGTAATAAACTAATTAATATACAAAACGCCAAAGGCTAAACGCTGAATATGCAATTAATTTAAAGTATATTCCATTCATAGGGTAATCAAATCCCAACGATGCCCCAACAAACTTTCAACCTGTTCTATAAGATTCTAGTGAATTTTTATTCCCAAATTTTATTTGTTTTTTGTTATTGTTATTCTTACAGCTGGCTTTTATATATCACTAGTTGTTCGTGCCCGGCGTTGCACGGGTTAAGGATAAAGTTGAAAATAGATCTGTGGGGGAAACGGAGGTTCCATTGCTTTGTTTGCAAAGCATCTAATTAAAAAAAATCCATTCAATCAAGTCTGGGATGGATAGGATGTCTAGGGAAGAAATATAGTATATTTTTCCGTCGGGATATTCCGTCGACAATATATCAGGGGGAGAGTAAGGGGTGAAATAGGGGGGAATGTCAGCTACGTTACCCGCTGAGTCCTAAAGAAGAAGTTTCCAAATTTTGAGTCCGATCAACGAATGGGGACCCACCACTTTCCCAGGGCCGTTCTATGAGCCGACGGCTCCCATATCGGCCCTACTCTTGCGTCGCCAGGTTGACATTTTTCTTATTTAAAGCCATCCCCGTGCGGCGCCCGTGTATAGGGCGAACGCCGCAAGGTTCTGGCAGCAAAAAACCCATTCGTTGTCCCCTCCACCAAGAACTTTCTTTATTAAATCAAATACAAATACAAGAAAATTAAAAGCATATAAAAGAAATAGATTTGTGCAGCGGCAAAAAAATTTGAGTCCGATCAGTCGAACGGTACAGATTTGCATCTAAAGTACATCAGGGAGGGGAAAGGGTAAAAGAACAGGAGGGAAATGTCGCCTACGTTACCCGCCGGGTCCTAAAGCATAAGTATGCAAAATTTGAATCGAATCGGACAAACGGTATAAATATAAATATAAAAATACCAATTAACGGTATTATTAGATGATGATGCCTTCACATTTCATAATGAGAGTATTCAGTATTTGTGTTGTATAAATATGCAGATTGAAATTAGCCATTCATTTACATCATCCTCTTCCATCAGCACCCATATTCTTTCATCATATTTTCATACATTCTTGTTGATTGTTGAGGCTTCTAACAAATTCACATTCTAGTATCTGCCCTACCTGGTCTTGCCAAGTTTTCCACTTTACGTCCTCTATTTCTGGTACCAACAATACTCGCTGTATATATATAATATAAGAAGAAAATTTTAGAAGTATGTTTGCATTGCCATTCTTTCCTCATCCACGCCCGTAAATCCTTTTTAGCTTGTAACATCAGTAAATTTCATTTGAAATTGGAAAAAAGAAAAGGAAAAACAAAAAAATCAACTCAATATGATATAATAAGCTTATCTGATTCTGGAAGGGATACGATAATCCTTAGAATTTGATATCCTGGATAAAGAATAATCTGGACAGAGAGCCTTCAGCGGGAAATGTTCACGATAATGAAATATGAGTAATGAAAATATTAGCCGAGCTTCGAAAACATTTTTCAACTATTCTATTCCAAGCGCTTTGAGGGGAATAAAGGACCTTTCTTATAACCCAATTACACCGAAAATATTTTTCAGCAGAAGATAATTTAATAATTTTTGGATTATGGATTTAAAAAAAATATTTTTAAAAGATTTATTCTTCATCCGTTTGGATCTCATTACCGAGGATTCATTAAAATTATAATAATTTTAATCTCTTATCACTTTTTATACAATGTTTGTGTTATTATAAATCACACTGACAATTTATAACTTAAACTTTTGTATTATTAATATTTAAAGCATTAACATTGTGGTTAGACATTATAACACATTGTTAGTTTAACTTAACGTTAACTTTGTAAAAACCACTACCAGATTTTAGGTCAACCGGTTTCGAGACGTACCCGTCTCTTCGTCAGGACCAACACTACACCACTACATTCACAACTCTACACACCTCAACCATAGTATTGTTACACTTCCATGCCATGCCATGCCAACCACCTCATAGAAAATGATCATAAATTTGAGGCAAAAACAGGGGTAAAAATATTAAATACTAATAATAATGGTTTAAAATTGAATAATTTAGAAATTTTTTAAATTAGGGAGGCGGTAAATAATAGAGCACCCCTAATTAACAGCCAAATTAATTTTCCATATGGCCCTTTGTTCAATTTAATGTTCACGAAAGATGGCGTAACTTTAGACCCACTTTAGACCCCGCCCCCTCTCACTCTCTTTCGGTAGATCCCTGATGGTTCATTAGGCTAATCAGTGCATGTTTGTCCCTGACAAGACTAACACGCATGTGATCAATTATTGGTGGAAGTGTAACAATACTATGGTTGAGGTGTGTAGTGTTGTGAATGTAGTTGTGTAGTGTGGTCCCGACGAAGAGACGGGTACGTCTCGAAACCGATAGACCCAAATCTGGTAGTGGTTTTTACAAAGTTAAGTAACAATCTGTTAAACTGTATTGATTTTTTTTGCGCTTTAATTATCATGTCTAAGCTATACATATAGTACTTACTATGCATACGCCTATTTCATGTCATTACTAATAAATCGGCGTTTATTGAACAAAAGACATTTAATTCCTTGATACATACACACATATTATATATAAATATAGGATAATTTATAGCCAGCCTCTCGGCCACTACCAACCTCTCTAGAAATATCTTTTGTTCAAACTTCATTTCGCAAATATTCAATTTTTAAATGGTTGCGTGTCGATAGTGGAACAGGAAATATGTTACACGAAAAAGTTTCAAATCTTCTTAAAGAACCCTTTACAATTGCAATACGTTCTGAGAGCTCGATACAAAGACGGCATCGAGGGTTTAACGGAAAGAATAAGCTTTTCCTCGAGAACATTCGGAATAAACTTTTTAGGTTAAAATCCGACCAATCCGCGAAGTTCGGAATTCAAACTTAGCGCTAACTTTTCGTAGGCCGTAGATATAATTGTTTCAAGTGTCCCATTCTCAGAAACGTCAGAATATCAAAGGAAAAGAGACCTTTTGATAATTTACTTAGACTTTTCTCTAAAGCGGGAAAGATTCGTTCGATTTAGCAACTTTTAATGACTCATTATCGTCGAAACTCTTCCGATTTGTGACAACTTCAAACCGGAATAAAAATATTTAGAAGAACTCACTTGTGCGATAATAGAAAGTATTAAAATGATCAGAATTATTTTGAATTGGATTTACAAAGTTATAACGAAGTAAAATATTTTTGGTATCCTAACATGACAACGGTTATGTACACAGAATTTCATCTTTTATTTATCGTTGTTATTATTCTTCTTACCTTTAATGTGTACCTTTTCCTCTTTGTCCCACTTTTATAATAAGAAAAAATATCTCGGTTAGCTTTGAATATTTTTGAAAAGTTAGATTTTTTGAAAAGAAAAGAAAGCGTAAAAGAAAAATGGAACAAGAAACAAACAAAAATTATCTTTGAGGTACTGTGAATGTCTTTCACGGCTGCCGTCGCTTACGACGAGCGCTCTTTCTTTGTCTCGTGTCCACTCAAAACATCTGTTGGCGCCATTTTCTTTCACTTTTGATCGCTCAATTTGTTCAACAATTTTTTTCCCGTTATATACAAATCTTTTTCAATAACGTGGGCTTTATATATTTTTGATTAGGTACACAAATTTTAACAGAAAGGATACAGTCTGAAATCTTCTGTTCCCTTCAAAAGCAGTCTCCATAGCATCCCCCTTCCACTGGCCTTATCTGATGCTCGCCCCTTGTAACATTCCCCGCACCGACATTACAAATCGCTTCCACGGCACTGTACTATCAGTTTTCTTATGTATATGTGGCCTGGCCTATTCTTCCTTCTCAAATTATAACAATTATTTTATTACAAACTTTTTTATAATTGCTCCAAAAACGATATATGAAGTGCGCGGCATTTCAAAAATAATGAAATCGTATGAAAAATTTAAAAGAAGAAAGGTGCACATATTATTTTAAAATACACTTAGATTTTATTTAATATATAATGAGATAGACTGCTTTTCTCGAAACTGTAGCAGTGACAAAATAACTCAACGTGTGTTTATTAGAATGTTAAATAATACACCACAAAGTAACTGCCATATCTATAATACTAAAAATGTATTCTTAAAAATTAAGCAAATAGGTATGAAAAATTTATTCAACTTCTCCAACAAGCAGAATAGGCCACGCTGTTTGCCCGAGTGCTAAGGTTGTAGAATATTTTCATTTCATAAGGCCGTTGCTATACCATGAAGACATTTCAGGTTTTTCATAATGGTCTAGATGTAGTTAAAGCTCCAACATCCACGTATCGTAGAGCTATGTTAGGAAAAAGGTGCTATCTGGGAGAGGAATCGTCTACGGGAAGGAACGTGAAGAAAAGTAATCAATAAACGAGTACCTACGTATTATACACACGTAGCTACCTGATTAAGAAAAAATATAACGCAAACCCTCATCATGTTTCAGGTAGGTAACAGAAAAGTATGCAGTAAGGTGGTGACTTCGTGATATGGTTTATAATTGTATTTTATAAAAGCATTGAAATTATATATATAAATGTAGTAAAAAGTAAAAAAAATATTTTCGTCCATAAAAAATCTCCAAATAAAAGGTGGACGCTTATGCTATATTATAGATTACAGAATTCTGTTGTTGATGGAGGGAAATCACTCACGCTTTTATATGAAGAGTGAAGCAAAATTTTCTTGACCGAAAATTTATTTCTTACTTTATAGTACATTTTTAGCAGGTTTTTTTTAAATTAAGAAATATTTTAAATCAATAATAAAAAAATCTTAACGCAATATAAGTTCTTAGTCTAAATATTACCCAACGCACAAAATCACTTCGATAGGAAATTAGCGCCATCTTTTGGTGAGCTCATTAACTAATTTTCCATTTAAAACTTTGATTAATAAATAATGATGGATTAATTGATAATTTTGTCATTATTATTGTATTGTCATCGAGAATACGTCTGTGTGCAAAATCTCAACTCGATTAGATAGACATTAGAAAGCGGGTGAAAGAAGATAATATAAGCGTTTTAATATGTCAATCGAGAAATATTTTTGTATTATATTTTTGTATTGTATGGAAACAACACTTAATTTATTATATATTTTTGTACATGACAATACTATACAAGCAATTTTCACAGTACCCTCAAAATTAAGTAGGTATTAAAAACAATTTAAAAATATCCTTGACAGAGTGGTTAAGACACTTGCCTAGTGATCCAATGGTAGAAGGTTTGAGACTCATTCCAGGTAAGCAAGTTATTTCAATTTTTCACAGCACAGGCGTTCAGTTTACTTTGATAATAATAAGAATATTTATGTGACACGTATTCCGTGTACACATCTCAATTTTTAAAATTAAAAATTATATTTCACTAAATAATTGAATAAATTAAGTAAAATCATCATAAAGGTGTATTAAACCTACTTCACATTTAGTGAATATGAAATAAAAAATTATTATAAATATTTATAATATTTTAATATTCTATTCGAATTGCTCAAATTCGATTCGAAATAGTACAGAGCTAAGCACGAAGTGACCTACGATTCACTGTCGCATATATTTTACACTAGCTGTGGATTCGCACGCATAGATTTTTGGTAACTTTTAGTCATATTTTATCAATTTGTGTATTTACCTTAACAAATAGATATAATAATATATTGTTGCGGACCTTTTTAAAGAACCTTTTTAAGTTTTACAACTTTTCCATAAAAAGTTTTTAAATATCTATTACCGTTAAGGCAGCGTTCGTAAAAAACGCATCGCTCGACCATGTTTTCATCGACCTTAATTGTAAATTAGGTTTACCCGAAAACCTCATTTTATTTTAACGAGATAATATATATATAGCCGTGTCTACTCTGAAAGTCAATTTAAAATATTGGAGAAAGAATTTTTTAAATCAGATGAATAGTTTCGGAGACCTCCTACATCCAAACTTACTAACTTTACCTCTTTATATATTAGTATAGATATATCGGCAAATCTTTGAGATGAAAGATCAAAATCATATGCGTGGACACTAACCATTACAATTTTACTTATTTTTATACAGTTTATATTTTAATATAATATTTATGTATACAGTTTATATTTTTATTATATTAATAAATGTTTCTACTTTCTACTTTTTTTTTTAAATAGAGATGTGAACACGGATTACGTGTCACATCAATATTCTTACTATTTTCAGACTAAGTTAAATGCTTGTGCTATGAAAATAGGACAAACTTTCTAGTCTGGTGGTAGGTTCGAACCCGCGACCTTTGGATCACGAGGCGAGAGTCCTAACCACAAGACCAACAAGCTACTCATTTAGTTTATATAGATTACTTGAGTTCTAGCCATGATGGAGTGACTTGTCACCATGAAAATGGAGTGAAATCGTTCTCATGCCATCAAAGATTATAATACAGATGTACTGTATCGACGTACGTAAATTTTTTAAAAACAAAAATAGAATAAGAAGAAAATAAAGAAATCAGAAAATCGTAAAAAAACTTAGATATCTCTTTGATTAAAATAGATAACTTTCGAGCAAAAAAAATGGAAAAGAAAATTTTTACTTTAGAATTTTTATATAAAAGAGCTGCTTTAGTAAAATTCGTTAAAAATTGTAACGTATATATAAAATACCTCCACATTAATGCAATCGTACGGAGCAATCTGTGCCTTTGAATAAGATAAATAGATTTTTTATTGGGTTTTGCGACGTGGAATGTCTTCTTCACTCCCCGGATTTGGTGGCGTCGGCTGAAGGAATCGGATAAGGTTTTCACGCTGATTGATTTAATGAAAAATGACATGAAACGACCCTTCCTTAAAAACAGTCGTCCTTTGCTTCACTGAGATCATTTTTTTCAACTTTTTTTCTTAATTTATTTTATTTTTAAAGAAAAACATTTATTTATATGTACTTAATTACCGTACTTTCTTTTTTATGTTCATCGCTTACTTAAATCAACTTATTGTACATACAAGACCACTTAGTGCAATATTTTTAAATTAATAAAAAGATAAAAATTAAATTTTAGAACTCTTGCTAATCGTATCAAATCTTCTGCACAATTATGTTAATAAAAAAAATTGAATATTTCTCATATAAATATAATCATTTAATTGTTAGATTTAAAACAAATTCAATAAATCAATTAGAAAATTTTCAATTAATTCCATAAATATTCTCAGGTTTTCTCGACCGTAGTTTTCTGGGTTATTCTGCCGTGCGTATCTAACTTCTCTAGCTAATGTTTCTGATCCCATTGCAGGGTTCATCATCAAGGCTGATGTGTCACACAATACATCAGCCATGATGATGGCCAGAATATCCCAAAAAACTACATGCAGATAATTCAACGAATTAGAAAATCAGTAATTTTCATTTCTATTCCGAAACGGTTCTGGGTTCAAAAAAAAAAGATACAAACCATAATTTTTATTTTAGTATTTATTCGAGCATCACCTGATTCATTGGAATACGAGTGTAAAGTTCATAGCTATTTGAAAATGAAATAATACATTGGTAATTTATATAACACTACGTAGGTGGCATCAGATGCAGAAGAAGATCTAGATCACTATCCATTTAGAACTGATACGGATAGTGGCGCTTTTACATCTAGACGCCACATATATTCGTATAAACCTTCTTTTTTTGTAACCATAGTTTGTAACTATGGCGAAATTAATAATAGCTAAATAATTAGCGAAGTTCCGGGTAGGTATTGCAGTGGGGAATAAATATTATTTCAATAGATAAATTTTTCTGTATTTCTCTATAATTAATAAAATTTATTTGTTTCAAATATCATAGAACTATGTTCTAAAATTGCCACATCACACTAGAAAGCATTTCATTGAAAAGAAGATAAAAAAACATTTTAATTACATAAGTAAGTTTTCATCTCTTGTTATGAGGTAGGTAATTACCTAATAATGGTAAAAAAAGATAAATATAAGATAAATAAAGATAAAAAGATTAATATCTACCGAAAATATTTTGTATATGATACGAGTGAAGATTTTTTTTTAAAAACTGTCTGATTGCAAGATACAAAATGTAACTGATTTTTATTCCCGATAATTTATCTTGATAAAGCAGTACTTATATACAAATCATGTAAGAGTGTTCGTACTATTCGTTTCACAGCAGAAAGCAGTTGGTATGCCTGTGGGCAGCTTTGTTTATAGAACTGTAAAGGGACCAAACTATTTTCTTATGCTGTGCAAAATCCCGTTAAGCAAATAGTAATACCAAAAAGCTATTGCAGGTATTTTTGGATTTAATAACGAAAATGAACTCCTGGAACCAACACTGATGTATGAAAGTGATGTCTAGGGATGGCAGAAAAATATCGAAATAAGATATACAATAATGCCTGAGTAATTCCATTTCATTCCATTGCATCAATTATGAAAACTAACAGAGAATGTAAACCTGAACTTAGCATGAATATGATTCAAAAGGAATTAAAAAAGGCTCGCATTGATGGTTTAATCTTGCTGAGCGAATGAATGAGGAGACAACAGATAGAAAGATATATGAAACAAGTGTTCATAGCACTAGAAATGAACTACGTCTGCGTAAGGCTTATTACCAAAAGATAAATGAGATACTCCTATTAGAGAGATGGTCCTATTAGAAGTCTCACCACTCCGAGAGCTGCATGATAAGATTCTTAAGTGTGGATTGGGTGAGTGTTTTGTATCAGAACAGAAGAGTGATTGTGGTTTAGTTAAATAGTTAAATTAAATAAATTTGTAATCTGTCGATCACCGTATAATGAATTATGAATTAATGAATTATTAATGCTCACTAATTCGGTTTTAATGAAATGTTTGTAATAACTTCGCTTTCACCTCCACATTATCACTGCTTTCTTTGTCCGAATGTTCAACGAATGAATATTTTATTTTATACGTACTTTTTTGATGGCCGTAGCTGGAGAAAAATGTAGAAGTGACCAAAACAACGCTACCACACTAAGTCTAGCGTGGAAAATCTGGAAAACTCTAGAAATGGGACATACTATGAAATACTTAGTAATGAAGCAGGATTCACGTTGCAAAGGTGGAGGTGTACAGGATGCGCATCACCTCTTTTAGTGTTCCCATTGTCACCAATCCAGTGCACCCGAGAGCGCAGAATGAGTGCGACAATGCAAGCTAACGAAGCGAAGACCTTGAAAAAACTACTGAAATGCGACGATTGCATAAATGAGCAGACTGACATAAAAAAAATTAGGTGTCTCGATTCACACTACTATTATGTGTACCTCATGAAAAAAATTACCATGCCAATCTCTTAACTTGTTGATCAGTGAACTAAGTGATCATAATTGTCATATTTAGTGATACAAAATTTAATAAAACGAACGTTGGCTGAAGTATTCTGGTCGCGATATTGCATCTTCTAAAATTACCAGATCAAACGTGTAATAAAAAATTTATTTTGCATAAATTCTCAGTCTTTAATCTTTTACCGAACTTAGTTCGACATCGGTCATGATTTTCACATTTCCTATCAACGTTTTTCCAACAATTTCATATAAAACTCTACTGTACATGGGAGTGATATCTATTTATTTTGTCTAGATATTATTTTCAATTCATACTATTATTAAAGCATTTTTTTAATTTACCATAAAAAGTGTATTACGTACGTACTGTGTAAAAACTTGTTAATCTGGAACTCATTCCTAAAATTGTATATATTGATTTTCTTTAGTCGGAATATTATTTACAATTTATTTAATCATTAAGTCATTGTTTACTATTTATTATTTGTCATCTATTATGTATTATTTATTCATTTTTTTTTATTTATGGAAAATAAAATAGTACATACATGTTACAGTGAATATTACATTTTTTTTAATACGTGTTTAACTGTCCCCAGAAAAGTAATACTTGTGTTTGGGGACAGAAGTACATAATACATAAGAACTTAAATAAATAAATATGTATAAGTCAATAATGGAACAGTGTAGAGAAATACAAACATCATTAGATAAATATTAGTAACTCAAGTATACTAATTATTTTCGGAGTACCGTTATTTTTTTTAAACTCTAACTATTTTTTGTTTTAATTATGTATATTCTATTTGCTTAATGTATTTCTTGAATTTTGTATAGTGTTTTTCAGTTCTGATATTCATTTGTAAGTTATTGAAATATTTGACACTTAGATAAGTGTAATGGCGTCGTGTGGCTGTTCTGTTGTATTTGGGAATGTTTATACATCCTATTATTTGCGTTATTTGCCTATGAATATGAGTATTATGAGTTTGTGGTGTATTTATATTTTGTTGAATGAATGTTTCTTTATGTATTTGTAAAATTGAGGTGTATAGTCTGTCTAATGTTGGAACATTAATTTCTTTAAAAAATAGATCTGTAAGGAAGGCTCTAGGTTTTTTAATATTACTTTGATAATTAATTTTTGATTTATTTTAAGAGTCTGTAAGTTACTTTATTCATTACTTATTATTAGGTCCTTACATATGAAATTGGCGTTTAGTATGGGAGGAACATAAAGCCGATTTTTTTTATTTGTAATATATTTATTTAATCAAAGTATGTACCATTGCTATCTATGCACTTTTGCCATCTCATAGGTAGTTCATCGATCCCTTTACTAAAAAAACCATTCGGACGGGAATCAATAAAATCTTTGAAGGCGGTTTGGACTGCCCCATCGGAGTTGAATTTTTTCCTTTGCAAGAAGTTATCCAAATTTCGAAAAATATGGTAATCTGTTGGGGCAAGGTCCGGAGAGTACGGTGGATGTCTTAGACATTCCAATTGAAGCTTCTCTAATTTGGTAGCCGTCTGTTGTGCAGTGTGTGGTCTAGCGTTATCATGAAGCAGCAGTGGCCTAGAGCGATTAACCAGCCTCGGTTGTTTAGCAGCTAGCTTTTCCATCATGGTTTGCAGTTGCTGACAATAGACATCTGCCGTAATCATATGGCCAGATTTAAGATTTAAAATCCCTTCATTATTGTGCCGGTTGAGTAATGCAACGCAGCAGTCAACGCGCGTTTGTTGATTTGCTTCACTCAATTCGTGAGGTACCCACCTTTCAAGCTTTTTCACCTTACCAATTTGCTTCAAGTGGATTAAAACAGTTTTATCACTAACACCGCAGCCTGCAGCTAACTCGGATGTGGTTTGCGATGGATCCGCTTCCACAATAGCCTTCAATTCTTCATTATCAACTTTGGTCTCCGGCCGTCCACGGGGCTTGTTCTGCAGGTCGAAATTTCCAGAACGAAAACGTTGGAACCAAAAACGCACTGTGTTTTCTTTTGCGGCACCGTCGCCATACACATCAATAATCCTTCGAGCCGTTTCTGCAGCACTGGTGCCACGGTGGAACTCGTACTCGTAAATAACGCGATATTTCAAGTTTTTCATTTTGTAAACTGAGTGACGCAAAGAAAAAAACAATTGAGGAAAAAACAAATGAATTATAATTTTCAAAACACAAATACATGAGTAAATAGCCGTATAAATTTGGATTTGGAATTCCTAACCAAAGAGAAGATATTTGAGATCAAATTTGCCAGTACGGCAAAACATCAATTTCATATGTAAGGACCTAATATTAATTTATCGTATAAGGTGTGTTGTGTAATTATATGACGTTCAAAAAGTTCACAAAATATTCATACTTTGTACTCTAATGTCACTCTAGGACCATCTGTTAGGGTCATTAATGATCTATTGACGGTCAATTTGTTAAAAAATAAAAAACAAATTAATGTATGTAGATGTACATTTTTTCGAATATAGTAATATAATATATTTCCAAAACGTCAACAGTTACTGAGTAACCCTCCCTCCATTTGTCAAATATTTGAATGCAAGAAAGTAAGAATTTGAGTAATTATGCGCATTAACACAGCAGTCAAACCAAGCCAGCAGTTATGTCCACACCATCTGTTCATGATCCAAATCCAACAAAATGCAGTGTACGAGTATGTATGTATCTTCTTATTTAATATAAAATAGACTTGTATCTACAGAAAATAAGTGCTATTAATAATAAGACGAACTCTCCCGACACAGGTTGATCCCCATGGTAATAATCACTTGGTCATCAGATGAGTGTCTTACCGCTGTAATAAATAAATAATCGGTTTGATTTTCGGTTCAGTGACATTGACAGAATTTTGTGCTTTAAACGTGTGACATAATTTTTCGTTCAATCAACTGTCATTTTTTTTTTTTGTCAAGCGTCTGCCTTAAATCGAAAAGTTAGGGGTATTTTTCCTGTTAATCATATGAAATAAGTAAGAAAACAAATATTTTGCTTCTCAAGATTTGAGTTCACAGATATGCTTGGTTGGATAGGTCTCCCGGAAAGGCTTTCTTCTATTTGTCGTTGCGTAAGTGTTCAGCGTATTGAAAAAACAATACAAACGTTTCTTTTTTATAGAGCTTTTCACTTCACGACACTTCCACTAAAATTTATGAATATGGCTGTGTTCCTGTAAATAATATTTATTTTGTGTTTTTTATTTATTTTACATTTAAATCTATATATTTTACCACATACAACTATATAATATTGTAATGAGATGCTAAAAATAATTTACAAACTGTCCGAATTCCTGTACCATGTCGTAACACTATCTTAAGGTCGAGAACAGCCTATAACAATCTAGGGTGATAAACAACCTTCAGGAATTATAAACGTCTAGAAACACATGGAAAAGCCTAGAAGCGACGAGATTCTTAATACATTAAAATCTAAGAGGTTTGTTAATCCAGTTTTTGGATATAAATACGGAACGCAGCCGCGGCGCGGATTCAGAGTTTACAATTCATTACCGTACGAAATCACTGCGAAGTGCATCGCGGACCACGGCCAGGTGTGCCCAGTCCTGAAATTGCGAAGCGACAGATATTAAGCGAATAATCGAGCGAAGTACTTATCTTAGTGGCGAAAGAAACCGGAGCGATTAATGCGAACGATAATTTGATGGATTGTTCTAGTGATATTAATGATAACTCAGCGATAATAAAGTGTTCATTCACGAGTGAATACTGCAAAAAGTGTAATTTAAAGAATAGCGTTAAGTTTAATTTGTTTTTTGTACATTAAATAGTTAATTAATCATTAATAAATAAATCGAAAATTAATTGATAATTAAGGGCCAATATGTAACATTTCAAAATCATATTATTTAAAAAAATAATCGAGTATAATTTGTAGCAACTGGTTTAAAAATGGTAACGTAATTATTTTATGATTTTTCTCGTCCGCTGTGACTTCTCTCTGCAAAAGTTTTCTCCCTGCTCCATTTCTTATCACGTCCTGTTCATCAGTTATTTTTGCAACGTGACTTCCGTTTTATGTACACACACGGGATCAATACTCCAATAATATTGCTCCATCCTTTTAGTCGAGACGATTAACGCTGCGACTCGCCTTTCTGCGAGAACTCCGAGCCACCCTCCGCAAAAATATTGTTCGGGACAAACCCAACGACGGCAATTCCTTATTATCTCTCTTATAAAGTTCGACTTTATACGAAATTTCACTCAAAATATTGGAGGTATTATGAATAACGCGAATCCAAACTACTTTTTAAAAAGACAAAGAACCTTCTGAAGCATCATCGGATATTGATGGTTCAGAAGGCAATATGTGTAAGGTTCTATCCTTAGAAAACTGATGGCTTAACTTCCGGGCACGTTTACTTCTATCTATGGCTTACTATGCACCATCAATTTTAGATAAAATGGTCGTCGTTTAGACTGATCTACCCCTCTATACTTGAAATACTTTCCGACCTCATTTTCTGGAAACACAAATATATTAATTTTCTTAGACAATTTTCCTTTAATAAATTATTAACATAAAAATTTATTACATTTGTATAAATTTATTTTGGAAATTTTAATTTATATAAAACAAAGATTAAATTTTTTTTAGTTGCAAAGCCTTGCATACACCGTGGGTCGATTAAATAATTTTCCGACCCAAATTTAGTGTCTCACTTTTGATTTTATGAATAAATAATACTTATTAATTTGAGAAAACTAACAAAATATGTTTTAACTACGCTGCCTGTTCGTCTACCAGTTTTGAAGCGTAAATAAAAGAATAATTTTATTAACGCTTCAACAGTCCAAGCAGCCCAAATACAGAAGCGAAACACATCACAAAAAACCCAAGCTTGAGTAAGTCACATAGATTAATTGTGACCTCACCGGGAATCGAACCCGGAACCCTTGGTGTAAGAAGCCAGTGTCATGCCCACTGGGCTGCGAAGGCCGCCAATTTTCGATATTGAACTGAAACAATTTTTTTTTTTATTGATATTAATTCAATATTGAACTGTATCTTCGTCAGGACGCACAATAAGTTCCATAAATTAAATTTGTAAGAGTCAAATGTTAGATGGGGTGTGGCCTCATTAAAGTGACGGGGATGGGTAAAGTTTGTCAGTGAGACATTGAAATGGGGAATGTATTAAATAACTAGCTGTTCGTACCCGGCGTTACCCGGGATAAGCATTTAGTTAAAAATAATTATAGGGGGGTTAGTTAAAATGAAGTATTTAGTTAATAAAATTGTCTATCAAAAAAACGATGTTTCCATTTAAACTAGGTAGACGGAATATTTAAGGGGGAAATGGCCTATGTATTCCGCCGGGACCTAAAGAATACATATGCAAAATTCAGATAAAAATTGAGTAGATTTTTACAGAAAATATATCATGGGGAGGGAGTGGAGTAAAGGGTGAGGGGGGAAATGTCGCCTATGCTACCCGCCGGGTTCTAAAGATAAGTATGCAGATTTTGAGTCAGGTCGGTCGAACGGTAAAGATTTGCATAGAAAATATATCAGATTAGGGGATGAGATAATGGAGTAGTGGAAAACGCTTTTGTTACCCGCCGAGTCCTTAAGAAAAACAATGAAAATTGAGTCAGATTGGACAAACAATGTTGATTTGTATTGAGAACTTACAGACAGACATTGAATTTTATAGGTATAGATGGATTATTTGTTCAATTTAATTGATTGTTAATTATATTAGATTTATTATTTTGGGACTTTTTAATTTCTAGCATTTCTTAATTATCTAGCCTAAGGCCTCTATTATTTATATATAAAAGTCTCTAATTAATGATTTGTGAATTCTGAGAAATTATTATTATGAAACTATTATTATGAAATTATTATCTTAGGTTATCTAATATCAAATCAACGTGACGTTTTACCTATGTAAAATGCTGAGCAGTCATTACAATTATGTTTGTATATCACGGAATGATTTAATGGATCAACTTTATATTTAGATTTTAACTTATACATAACTATAAATTAAGAAAACACTGTGCAAGTCAGACAGTCGAAAAGTAATATTAGAGAAATTTTGGCAAGCGCACGTAAAAAGATTTGCCATCGCTGGTCTGGGTGATTCCGGTTGGTTTGAATATGAAACCGTATACGGTTCCAATCAGTGTGGCAGGGTTCTTGACTAACGACACCATATATAATTTAGTATATTCAGTGTGGTCTGCACATTGTTACTTTACAGAACAAAAAGTAAATTTGCGAAAAAAAATCATAAATCTTGAATTAAGTTTGCCAGCCTTTTATTTGTATTCCCTTTCACTTATCGAACATACAATTTGATTTAGACCTCCCGAACGAAATATTTACCAGGCAAATTCGTCTAAGTGGAATATATACAAAACAGAACCTCCGAATTGTTTTGGAATTCCCTCCTCACGACTTGACACCCAAAAACAAAAGGAATTCTTGCTCAAATATCTATGCGGTAATAAAACCGGGTTAACTTCATAGTGCCGATCACTTAATCCTTAATTACAGACTTGTGTTGACTTGTATGAGTTTATTATTTATTAGTTGAATTTAGATTAATTAATATTATTTATATAGGATTAATTACGAAAAAGATCATAGCGTTCATTTGAGTTTTTTTTTCTCTCATGAACTTTTAAATTAAATATTGAAGTCTAATCCCCAATAATAGTTATTATGAATGTCCGTCCTACTCAGTAACTGATCTTATTCCGTTTTCAAAATTAGTGTGATTTCAAAATTGTCTATACTGATATATAAATAGGTAAAGTTTGTGAGTTTTTGAGTTTGTATGTTTGGATGTAGGAGGTAATCTCCGAAAATACTCATCCTTCAAAAATGATTTCATCAATATTTAGAATGGGCTTTCAGGGTGGTTATAGGCTATATATATATATATTATCCCGTTAAAATAAAGGGGCTTTTCATGGTGATCTATTAAAATAGATCACCATGTAAACAACTAAATTCGACGAAAAAATGGTCGAGCGATGCGTTTTTTACGAACGCTGCCTTAAAGGTAAGAGATATTGAAATACTTTCTATAGAGAAGTTGTAGAACTTAAAAAGTTCTATAAAAAAGCCTGAGACGACATATATCTATATGTTAAGGTCAATACACAAATTGATAAAATATGACTAAAAGCTACTAAAAATTTACGCGTGCGTAGCCGCGGGCACAGCTAGTTATTAAATAAAATGAATACATTAATTTTTAATATATGTTTTATTTTAACTTTGTAATACACACACAATATGAGTTATTAATTACTTCTATAGTTTCGAGAGGAACAGTCCCTCTCATCATCAGATATAGTAAATAACTAATAATAACTTTTATCCAAAATTTATCAATCTAATCGGGTAGGACCTACCTACCCGGTAGGTTGAGGAGGGTGAGATGGGGTATTTTTTTTGGCAACAAGCTCTGGGAGCTCTGAAGCTAGGAGCTCTGAAGTGGACTGAAATGTGATATTATTCACAAGTGTTTTTAGGATTCAATTTTTTTTAGGATTTCAATAGTTTCCAAACTATTTATTATCCATCTTCTGTGAGGAACCGAGTGGAGTAGTTTCAATTTGTAACTATCGAAAGAATGATTAGTATTAATTACATGATGTTCAAATTCGAAGGAGTTCAAATTTGTCAGGCAACTTATTCGCGTGGTTTGACCAAATCTTTCAATGAACATATTGATTTTATGCTTTTTTAATATAACACTCCGAATTAGATTTTTTTAATAATTAGATTTTGTTTTAATTTCCATTTAATGAATATTAAAACTAATTAGTACATCCATTACTATATCGCGTATGTCATTGGTACCTATTAATCAAAATATATCATTCTCTACGTAACGATGTCCATCGCTTACGCTTTGATCTCGTATGGACATTGTTATTTGACCTATCTGGGTCTATAATAATGGGTTGTAAGAACCAAAAAAATCATAATTCTTTATTTAATAATGTCCATCACTAAAGTTAACAAGATGCTACACTACTCTGACCCATTCATTATTGATTTCATCGACCCATGTATAAGTATAAAAAATTTTGTAAATATAAATGATTACAATGTCAAAATTAAGAGGTTATTTGAATTATTATCCAATTTTATTTGCTAAAATTTTTAAAGCGATGAATTCTGGCATTCGAGAATGTTCCAAAAGCTGTTTCCGACAAGTTTTCCGAGAATTCTCTGCAGAAATCACACCTTTCGGGTAGATTACCCCCGGCGAACCGACACAGAGGTTTCCAAGAATGTGTCAAGAATTTGATGAATCTCTCGGTCCACCTGTTAGGGGTGGGCCCGACCGCCCGCGGCCACACCTTCGCCACCCCTGGCCCCCGGCCCCCGTAGAGTTTAGGCCGATAATTATCGCCAAACTGTTGCAAAGTGTTTGGCGAGAACAATGGTTAACTAACAATCATTTTCCCGAGCAACATGTTTGTGTGAAGGCCAATAGTAATTATCACATAGTTCTCAGGTAATAAAAGGGAAGGTGTATGCTGAAATTACCAAAACTGATTTACTGCGCATTGTTCCGTACGATGTTGTGTTTGGGTAATTAGTTTATTATATCTGAATACCAATGCTTGAGAAGAATCCTGGACGAAGTTAAAATTATTTTCTGGAGTAAATTTTAAATTATGGACCACAGTTGCGATTTTTTTCAAGATTGGTTGTTTGTTATGGTTTTGGCTGTATTAGATGCTTCAATTTTTAAAATGTATGGTGAAAATACCGAAACTTTAATTTTTAATAACTTTTGTAATAACTGTTTAGATCATAAAATGTGGCGTATAAAAGCAAAGGCAGCAATATCCAAAAAATTCAAAAAATGTTTAGAATGCAGTCACCGAGGGTAACTACTTTAAAATGTACTGAATTATATATTTTATGCATCTATTCCTTCCAATATCATGTTACCTATAAATTTATAGGATCCAATAAAATCTCAAATTCAGTACATAATAAATTAGTAATCCTCGATGACTGCATTAAATTTTTATTTGGATATTTGCTTTTATACCCCTCAATACAAAATATATAGGGACAGTGTGGGCACAGTGGAACATGGAGTACAATGAAACAAGGGCGATAATTATTCCAATTTCAAACGAATTTGCGGGCTTTCATTTCGGCCAATTACAGCGCCTCATATGCCATACGATGACGCAGTGATGCATGGCCCGGTCTGCGACAACAGAGTTGAGAGACGAAAAAATTATTTTGAGCAGTGAAAGGGTGGAATTTCATACCAGAGGATTTTCGTTTTTGCAGAAAAAGTAATAATAGCAGTAAGCTATTAAATGCAATTAGGTGTGAAACGGAAACTTAACCTAAAATTTTTTAGTTCGTGTTTGAAATTTCCAAGACCTTGTGGGGCAAAATGGAATGGGGTTCTATGGAACATGACTTTGTTCCGATAAAATTTTCCCAGAAGCAAATAAAATATTTTGTTGGTGAACTATTGGCAAATTTTGATCAAAATAACGAATATGATATTAATTATATGCGCCGGAGTGCGAAAATTGATCACAGATTTTATTTTCCACTGGAACCAGATACGGCAGTGGTGTCAGTTAAGGATACAGAACTGGTTCAACAACAACAAGACAAAGTGCCATAGTGTTATCTATTATTTTCCCGAAAAGGTGTTAAGCAAGTAAAAGCTTGGTTAATATTATAATTTTCATATAAATTTCAAGATTGATTTGTCTTGTTCCAATGTAACCCAGATACCTTTTCATTGTACACCATGCCCGGGGCACACTGGAACAAATGAGGTGGTATGCGAAAATGCATTTTTTTCGGTTTAAGGTAAATTTTTGATCTTGTTTTTGTAGTCAATCGATAGTTTAATAACATTTCTTGATTGTTCAAAAGCAAAAATATTAAAATAAAAAACACTGATTTTTTAAAAATAAAAATGACTTTTTCGTTACATTGTACCCTAACTGTCCCTACACTCAATAAAAACAATTAGAACAAACGTATTTTAAAAGATTGTTTATATTCATCTGTTTAACCATACCTGTACTAAAAACGCATCGTCCTGGTAACGTGGATATTCTAGCTTTTTTTTCTACAATATCTTTAAGCAATAGTCCTCTATATAACCCTCTCGTTTAATTAAGTTAATATATTAAATAATTGTCGGTTCACATCCAAAGAGAGAAAAATAAAACCAGAATGTCTATTTATCTTCAAGTTTGTGTATACTGGGGTATTATGCCGTGTTGTTACGACCTTTCGGGCCGACGTTTCGGATCCCATTGCAGGGTCCATCATCAGGGCTGATGTGTTGTCTTGAATGTTGGTGTTGTGGTTAAGTATCGGCTTGCAATACCGTGCCGAAGTCATGATGTGTTTGTATTGTGTTGTATGTATGATTCATCTGTTGTCTGATCACTATCTCTGCGGAGTCTGCGACGAGAATGACTTTGAAGCGCCGGATACCAAGATGTTTTTAATTTGAGACCATCATCTCTATTAATGTTTATCGGATGCTTGTAGATTTCTAGTGCTTCCTTGATAAGACGCGCATGGTGACTCTTAGGCTTTCCAAGGATTTTCGGTTCGAATGCAAAATGATGGCCGGTATCCAGAAAATGCTCAGCCATGCTGATTTTTCTGGATGACCGAGTTTGCATGCCCGTTTGTGCTCGTTGACCCTTTTGGAAATGGTACGCGCCGTTTGCCCCACGTATACTTTATCGCAGTCTTGACAATCGAGTCTATACACACCGTCTGTTTCTAAGCGATCTCGATCCTTTGCTGATCTCAACATATCCTTAATTTTGAAGTTGGTACCAAAAACTGTCTTAATGTCTCTTTTCTTGAGAGCTCTGGCAATTCTGTCTGTAACGCTTTGGACAAAAGGCAGAAAGGCGATGCCTTTGCACTCAGGTTCTGTATGTTTTTCAGGGCGAACAGACCTCGTACTTATGACGCGTTGTATCTGTCGCTTCTGGTAACCATTGCCTTCCAGTGCGTCGCTGAGTGTTATCATTTCCTCCTGTAGATATTCATCTTGGCATATCCTTTTGGCCCTCGTGGCCAAAGTGTTGATGAGACCTCTTTTTTGAGCAGGATGATGGTGGGAGTTCGCATGTAGATAACGGTTGGTATGTGTAGGCTTCCTATAAACTCTGTGTCCGAAACTCCCTTCGGCTTTCTTTTTTATTTCCACATCAAGAAAAGGCAGCACGTTGTCTTTCTCTATCTCCATGGTGAACTTCAGGTTCTTGTGTAGTGAATTAAGGTGTCCCAAAAAATCACCTAATTTGTCTTCACCATGCGGCCAGATTGCAAACACGTCATCGACGTATCTCCACCAGACCTTCGGAGTAAAGGATGCTGTGTCCAGTGCTGTTTCTTCGAATTTCTCCATAAAAAAGTTAGCAATCACCGGAGAAAGTGGATTACCCATCGCTACGCCTTCCACTTGTTGGAAGAGCTCACCTTGGAAAGAAAAGTATCCACTCGTCAGGCAGTGCTCAAACAGTGCGCAGATGTCTTCATCATAAATTTCTTCCAACAGACTCAAAGCGTCGTCCACAGGCACATTAGTGAAGAGGGATATGACGTCAAAAC